>CAHIKZ030002024.1:3582500-3632500 GCA_903632075.3 Acanthosepion pharaonis
AAGAGATAGATCAAGTATCCACCATCATAAAGACTGAAAAATAAAATTGACAAAGATTATTGTTTAAGGTTGACGGACACGCATGTCTTAATTAGTTTTTTTTTTGTTTTTTTTTTACGAATTGGTCAAACCCAAACTCAAACAAAAAAATTGTTTTCAATCGTTATGAGTCTCTACCAAATGAATAGAATTTTATTATAAATAATTGTCTTGTAAATGGAATTTTTAAAGCATTCTGAATGTAAAAATAAAGAAAAAAGTGTGCAAGACAATAAGAAACACTACATGCCAAAAATAAATAGTGAAGTTTTGTTGAAATCAGTTGAAAAATGTAGGTAGCCTTTCTGTAATCTTTTAGTTTTACAATTTATGATTTTTACTTATTGAATACAGTAATAAAAATTGCATATTTTGCTTGTGGTGATTCATAATTCGAATTCTGATTTGAATATATTTTCCACTCGTTGTTTCTAATACAAAAATTATTAAATTTATTTGGGTTTATTAATTATGATCTAACAAATCTTATTCATTTAGTAGCCTTCTTTTACAATTTATGATTTTTACTTATTGAATACAGTAAAAAAATTGGACACCATGTGTATTTAAAGTAGTTTCCCGTTCCGGTTATTATTTTTAGTTAGAACTTGTGTATGTTTAGATTTCCTTATCTTTCCCTAAAGATAAAGAATTTATGTTTGTATTCGTACAATCAGTAGAGATCGTTAGATTATTGTTTAAGGTTGACGGACACACATGTCTTAATTATTTTTTTTTAATTTTTTTTTTTTTCGAATTGGTCAAACCCAAACTCAAACAAAAACATTGTTTTCAATCGTTATGAGTCTACTGATTGAATAGAATTTTATTATAAATAATTGTCTTGTAAATGGAATTTTTAAAGCATTCTGAATGTTAAAAATAAAGCAAAAAATGTGAAAGAGAATAAGAAACACTACCTGCAAAAAAAAAAAAAGTGAAGTTTTGTTTTATCGGCTGAAAAATATAGGAAATCCACTCCCATATTTAAAGTAACCCACACACACAAACAAACCGATGTGAGTTGTCCCCCTTCCATTTTCACGATGTCTCTTAATCGTGTTTTCAAATTGATTTTGTGCAAGAACAATTATATTTTTTCCATTTTGAGCGCTGTTAGAACCACCACAAGGTAATTTTATGTAGTCCTGTGAAGTTTTGTTGAAATCGGTTGAAAAATGTAGGAAATCCGATCCAATATATAAACGTTACAGGCACACACACACACACATACAATCTGCATTTTATAATAAGTAATATATATATATATATATATATATATATATATATATATATATATATATATACAGGGGTTGTACAAAATGTGACACAAGGCCAAAATGGGGAATAGGGAAAGGATACTCTTCTTTTGTCTTAACATTAAACTTAGGTTCACTAATCCAAACGAACCACAATAATCCTTGCATCAAAACAGTGCATTCTTAGTTACCATTCCCAAAATATCCACCACAATGGGTGGGAAAATAACAACAATTTAAAATCTCAACCCCAATATGAAAAAAAAAATTACAAGAAACTAAATAAGTGTTAGTAATAAAACACCCCATAATGCTTAATGGTGGCAGAAACAACAGTTAACTGGACAAAATCAAAGCGAGACTTTAATAATACATAACACTCATTTGTCCACAACAAATACAAAAATCACACCCAAAACAAAAGGTGCCCCACATCCACCAGAGAACTGAAGTCTCTGCTCACCTAAACAGGGGAGTGATGGAGAATCAAACTAAAGAACGCAATGCAAAGTATATGATGGTGAGCCTTAACACTAAGCATATCTAGACCACCTTCATAAGGTAACATATCTTCTGAGATACCTTAGCGAACTTGCCTCCCCACAAGAAGAAGAAAAAGAGCTTTACAAATGAAATTAGTGTGATAGATAGAAGTGGACGTACAGAGAGTCAGTAAAGGAGAATCAGGTAGAAGTGCAAGGCACATAATTCCACCTTCTCCATTAAGGAAAGATTCATCCGGGACCATGATTGAACTGCAACCTCGGCTTTCTCCTTTATCTCCAACCGATTCATTTCCAGCAAGGGAACAGGACCAAACCAGATGCCAAGTATCTTGACCGACCTGTCCATCCAGAGGAAAAGTCCAGGGAGAGAAATTCCTTTTGACGCACACAACTGCTTGTTGCAGTTGATCTTGGCCCCTGTCACCGTCTCATATCCTCTGATTTCTTTGTCAACTTCATCAATCTCAACTCTGCTTTACACAAGAACCGAAATGTCATCAGCCTAAATAGAATACCTGACTGAGGTGATAGCACCAGGTAGAGAAATTCCACATCAGACTGGATTCATCTTTAACTTTCAAAGGAAAGGTTTCAAAGCAAGAACATAAAGCAAAAGCAGACAACCTTGATGAATGGAGCGAGACAATATGAAAGACTCTGATCGAACCCCATTCAATTCCATCAGGACAAAAGGGGACGTATACAGAAGTTGAATCCAGGAGTGAAAGTACAGCCCAAAAACAGCCACCAAAAGGACAGCCTCTAGAAATTGATAGTCCAATCTATCGAATGCCTTGGACTGATCTAAATTGATCAGCATGGCTTCACTGTTGACTTGCTTGATGATCAAGTATGTTCTCATTAGTTCTGCCCATCACTTCACAAGTCTGTTAGGAGCCAATCTGACTAGAGAGGACAGCCTGCAAACAGTTGGCTAAGATCTTA
This sequence comes from Acanthosepion pharaonis, assembly GCA_903632075.3. NCBI lineage: Eukaryota > Metazoa > Mollusca > Cephalopoda > Sepiida > Sepiidae > Acanthosepion > Acanthosepion pharaonis. The sequence goes on from CAHIKZ030002024.1 coordinate 3,585,250, forward strand.
GTTAAAATTTTCAACTCTGTATTTAACATCATTACAGGCCAAAAGTTACCTATCCCATCACCACTGTTTTTGTCCTTGTGAAGCAACTTGATTACACCCCTGGTGAAAGGTTAAGGTATAGACTCCTCCTTCAACCAGTTGTTGAAAATCAGCGCTAGCAAATGAACGAAAACAGGCGACTGCCTCAAATACAGTTCATAGGGTAGACCATCTAAACCTGGAGATTTGTTCCAGCCAATTTGCTTCAGCACTTCCCAGATTTCTATGTGATGGGATCCTTGCACCTAGCCAGTCCAGTTGCCTTGAGGCAGGAAAATTGACTAAATAGGCAATGAACTGAGTAGTGCTCAGACCAGGTGAACAGATCCTGGAAGTAGTCATGAAAAGCCTCACATGTACCTATGTTTGAAGTCACGGTCTGATTATCTGGCAATATGACGCACACGATATGCCAATGAGATGCATTCCTAATTTCCTTTGCACACAATTCAGCGGCCATATTTGTTGCCTCGGAAGTAGGAGATAGGGATTTAAGCACTGGAGGAGGAGCCATGATGTGTTTTTATTTTTGTGGATGGGGAAGATTGCCTGGGTTGGTCTTCCAAGTTGGTAGATACCTGTTTAACTCCTCCCCACCAAATCAATAAATTTACCTGGACTCAAATCCTGATAGGAGTTGGAAATTCACAACAGCAAAACACACATAGTCATACACCACAGCCAATTATTTTAGAGAGATGTTTCTGCTTTAATTCCTCTTTTAATTTCTGTAATTTCTTGGCTTTCTCAAAAGATGGTTCATATTTCATTTTCTGTTGTCTCAGCTGATCGGTGTAGCTGGTCGAGGAATCACCCTTAGAATTGGTAGAGGGAGTAGGTCTGTCTGTCTTATTACCTGTAGGGGCTTCTGTGGTACAAGGTCCCACTGCCTGGAGCTTTCCTCTAGCTCTGTCAATGACCTGCTATTCCCCCTTTCCCTTCTCCACAACTGCACAAGTGGTGGGCAAAGCTCTTTTGGAGAATGGGGTGCTGTGAGACAGACCAAACTGGGGGGTTTACTACACCAATCCCAGTCGTTGTCATACCCATTAAAGGTGAGATGGAAACAACAGACTCAACCAGAGGAGGATTTGAGTCAGTGGGGGCCAGAAATCCAGAGGCCTTCTTCTCTGGGCAGGAAGAGGACAGGTGATCAGTCTCTCTGCACTTCCAGCAAGTTGGTCTATGGCTGGTTACAATAATAGGCATTTTTTAGGCCTCTACAAAATAAAGAAGGAAATAATAAATTTAACAAGATAAAATGAAAAAAACAAAAACTTGGTTCAAATGAAAAACAGTTGGATATGAAAAACAGTTGGATGTGAAAAAAAATTAATAAAACAGCAAATAAAAAATTACATAATGTAAGACGGATGAGAAAACAAATAACGTAATATATAAACCTATAAAACAGTCACTTTTTTTTTTAAATTACAAAAGCAAAAATAACAGGAAAACTAAATATTACAAAGAATGAAACACATTAATATAACAAGTCTTGCAACTTAAACAAAAAATGGCCAACATTACACAAAAAAATAAAAATAAAAATTAGAAATAAAACAAATAGAAATGGAAAGACAGAGAAGAAAACAAAACACAGAAGTTATGAAAACTATTTACTCATGATGACAAAATAGATAAAATATAAGTAACACATAGAAATATACAAAGATAAACAAAATTTCTAAAAAGGATAAACAGAAATTAATGTCAGTTGGGGGAATACAAAATAAACAGAAAAAATAAGTTCAATATAAGCAAAAATGATAAAGTAAATCAAGAGTCCTAATAAAAAAGAGTAGAAAATAAAAATAAAATAAGAATCAGGAGAGGGTAAAAAAACTGAAAAGAAAAATTCAAGAAATCAGTCAGAAATAATGAGCAAAAGAATGTAAGAAAATTAAATCTTTAAAAGTTAACATGAAGTTCAGTGTTAAAAACAAAAAATTCCAAGATTCTAGCAGCAAAAATCAAGTCAGGTGCTAAGCATTGGTCAAGCTGGTTTGTGAAAAGAGAACTCCCACTGCAAAGGTAAGTAGCACTGGCTGCTCATTCAATAAATGCTGAATGTTTCCTTTTACCATTTCCATTAGAGATGAGGAGAACAGATACTACACTTGGTATTTACTTGCCACTCCGACACTGGCAGAATGTGGCACAAGGTCAGTTTAATGTGGGCAGCTCGAGCAAACACACTTGGACCAGATCCCAAAATAGCCCTGTTCTCACAGCTGTTGATTGTGCTGGCATCAGTTTTATAACCAATTCCACTCTTTAGTACCATGAGGGACTATGTACCTGTAGACTGGGCACCACTCGGTAATATTTTCAGTTATGCTCAGTCCACACATATCAACACAACTGAGGGACAAAATGTAGTTTTTCTGCCCCAAAGATACTATCACTTTGATCCTAGCTTGATGACCAGTGATAGACAAATGCCATAACACTAATTGAACTGGCTGCTAGACATCTTTTGAGATTATAATTACCATTAGATGTGAGGTAAACAGATCTACAATTTGATCCAGGGAGTGAAGAAAAGCATAACTCAAGTAGCACTGTCTGTCAATGAATGCCATATGTTTACACATAAGAAAAAAAAACTGGCATTTCCATTATTATTACAGATGAGGAGAACAGCTACTATACTTTGATCTTAGTTTGATAGCCAGGAAGTAAAGACAAGTATAACTCAAATACCTGTTTGCTCAGTCAATGATTGTTAAATGTTTATACATAAAGAAACAACTAGCACTACCATTACTATTAGCGATGAGAACAGTTACTACATTTTGATCTGAGCTCAATAGCCAGGGCATGAAGAAAAGCATCACTCTAGTACCACTGCCTGCACATTCAATGATTACCGAATGTTTACACAAGAAAACAACTAATGTTACCATTACTCTTAGAGATGAGGAGAACAGCTACTACACTTTGATCCTAGATTGATAGCCTGGGATTGAAGAAAAGCATCACTCAAGTAGCACTGGCTCAATGAATTTTGAATGCTTCCTTTTAATGAAAATGTGAATATTAGTATTACTATTATTAGATAAAATAGAAAGCCTAATTTTACTGAAGCGTCTAACAATGTCCAAATTCTTTAGAGAATGTGTCTCATCCCATATGCAATGCACAAGGCAGCCATGGAGGAGACTTTCTTGTCAACATGACACAGATCAATACATCTTGGCATGAATTGCCCAGAGGAAGACGAAAATCAATCCAATAGTCCTGGAATTACTGAAAGAAATGTTTCAAGAAAATGTTGTTTTGATTGCCATCAACAGTGCAAGCACCTGCTTTTTTGTTTCAGGCATGATGTCCTTGAACTGTTCAGCTATTCCAACTGTTGTTGCTGTCTTGTTTTGTTGAATGGAACACCACTATTACTGTTGGTAACTGCTTATCTGAAATCATTCCTCCTCATGTAAAATGAGATATAACAACAAAAAATAATTCATTTTTATGTTAAAAAAATAGATAAGGCTTTTTAACAGTGAATAATTCACACACATTATTATACGATTCAACAGTTACTTGTTTTTTTTTTATTTCAGGTTGTCTCTTCCATTAGTCACGAGAATCAAGTGGTTTAGATAAAGAAGAAAATGGATTTTATTTACAATATATTTCTTTCTCTTCAGATTAGCTTAGATTAGGCAAGTGAAGTTAATGATATTTCAACCCATGATGGGTCATTCAGTGTTTCATATAACACATAGGTAGATATGAAACCAGGTTACACTTGAGTCAAAGGATTCAAAAGATAGATGCAGATCCTATTTACACATGAGTCAAGAGGTGTACACTGGTGTCAAAAGTCAAAAGATAGACTGGGCTCACATTTACACACAGACAAACACAGGTCAAGCTTACACTTGAGTTAAAAAGTAGCCATTGGTCCCATTAGAGGATCTAATTTAAACTTAAGTAAAAAGATAGACATTGGTCTGGTTTAGACTTGAGTCAAAAGCTAGACTTGTGTCCAGTTTATGCTCTAGTGAAAACAAGTAAAAAGATCAAGTTTACACTTGAGTCAAAAGGTGTACAAGTTTCAAAAGTCAAAAGATATGGCTCATACATATATATATATATATATATATATATATATATATGAGATACAGAGTTGGGGAGAGAGAGAGAGAGAGAGAGAATGACTTGATTCTGGATCATTTTATGTTGTGGATAAGTAAGGGAATCCATAGAAACCAATAAAACAGAAAGGGCGTAAATTGTAGAACTTTCACACGGTGAGAAATAACATGTAGAGAGAGTGGGTATTTACCCAGGATCATTCACATAGGGTGCAATAAAGATGACAGAGGCAAGAACTGATTAGTTTCTGGATCATTCACATAGAGAAAGATAAAATGCAAAGAGAGAAAAAGAGTAAAGACAGCATGTGCCATTAACACAGAAATCAATGAAGCTGAAAAACAGAGAGATAAAATAGAAACAGGGAGTAAGAAAGAGGGAGAGAGTGTGTGTGCGTGTGCTTCAATCATTCACATAACAATAAACCTGAGAGGTTAAGTGTGAGTCAGTTTTGAATAAATCATGGAAAAAGATGAAATGAAAAGAGACAGAGAATGAGAACATCCTAGAACATTCTGCGATTCATCGTATATGTGCCGTGTCCCTTCAGGATGTGGGCGATCATGGCTCTCCACAATTACTTGCCCTTTGTAGCTCTTAAAAGGTTTGTCTTTTTACTCTCTCTCCTAATCCCAGTTTTGCCAACCATTTACAGACATTTATTATGTCCAGCTTGCCTTCATTATATTCTGTAAGTATCAAATTCTCCAAAGCCTCTTTCCTCATTATGTCTACAGTCATTTTCTGATTTTAAGTATAAGCATCCATTTTGTTTGCATTTTTCCCTAAAATTTAATTATTGCTCACATGTCTACTCCATGTTATTCTCAGCATACTTCTGTAGAACCATGGAGTGTTTCATAATATTTGAATCACTCATTAGGATCTTCAACAATAACGATTGCATTGATAAGACTGTGTTTACATCCAATAAGCACTGAATGTTTTTACTCATATTTTGTCAATCTCTCTCTCTCTCTATATATATATATATATATTAATAATCCCTCTCTCTCTCTCTCTCTCTCTCTCTATCTATCTATCTATATATATATATATATTTATATATATACTTATATTTTGTCAATCTCTCTCTCTTTATATATATATATATATTTTAATATCTCTCTCTCTATATATATATATATATATTTATATATATATATACTTATATTTTATCAATCTCTCTCTTTATATATATATATATATATATATTAATGATCTCTCTCTCTCTATATATATATATATATATATATATATATATATATATACTTTCCCAAGCCAATATACATGACAACAAATGTTAAAAAAAAGGAAACAATTAAATTCATTTTATTCAAGATAGATAACACATATATTAAACCTAAAGTAAATGAATTTAAATAATAATTTGCACAAAAAAATTAATCCCTATACTAATTTTGTTATAACTGATTTGTACGCTGAAATATTTGAAGTGTTTGGTATTTACTAATTCCATATTCTGAACTCTTATGATGGATTCAGTGAAAGAAAGGAATGGAATTTTTATTTATTAATCCAACAGATTTTTACTACTTAAACATTATTTTTAGTGGATACTCATATTTGAAAGGAAAATTGGTTCTCAATGTCATGCCAGAAAGTTTTTCTCACCCAAGTCCATCCTTGAAATCTATAAGTCAACTATTTACCCTTGCATAAAATACTGCTGCCATATATGGCCTGGAGACCCCACAGTTGATCTTAAGGTCCTCGATAAAATCGAGAGACAGATATGCAATGTGATTGGCCCTGATCTTGCATCACCTTTACAGTTGCTCTCTAACAGATGTGCCATTGCTTCTCTCTGTCTTTTCTTCAAATACTTTTACACTAACTGCTCTGATGAGCTACTTTTGCTGGTTCCCAAACTGTATGAACTTAAACGTGCTAGTAGGTTGACATTTCAATCCCACCCTTACACTGTCCAAACGGTTCAATGTAGCCAGCTCTTCTACGCAAATAGCTTTATGTCTCACACTTCCCATCTGTGGAACTCCCTTCCTCTTACTTGGTTCCCTGATAGCTATAATCTACAAATATTCAAATGCGATATCAATTGACATCTCCAAATGCCTTCCCAATCATTCATTTCATCCTCTCCTCTATCATGCCTCTTTACTCTTGCTCCCACTGTCATGCCTTGCATGCTAGTGGCACTCTCCCCTTGCATGGGGTGAAATGCTTAAAAACAAAAAGATGCTTCAGAGAGCACATATTTGTCTTGATTATTCAGGTCCTGTCATATATGAATGAAAAGTGTCACTGTTAACACTGGAGTTGGAATGTGAATCTCTCGACAATGAAAATGTAGACTGCTCTATAAATAGAGATATCTTGCCACTGACTTGTGGTTACAATAACATGTTTGACTATTGTGTTAACCCGGATGTTAAAGTCAAGTGTCCCATGTTTCAAGATGAATAAGTATTTTTCTTAACAGCACTATGCAGTCGTGTATTAACTGATAAGTAATCAATAACCTTTCCATTGACTCTTTACTTCCGTCTTGTTAATGTATTTTAATTGCATTTGGTAATTAAATACTTTATTATTTTAAATTGAAGTCTTTCTTTTATTACTTATATTATGTAATGGATTACAAAAGGCCCATAGATGAAAATAAATATTGTTTAATAAATAGACAGAGCGTCTACTCAAATATGAGTATCTACTTAAAATAATGTCTAAGTACTATATATATATATATATATATATATATATATATATATATATATATATATGCTCTTTCTCAAGCTAACATATTTATATATGACCATAAAAATTTAGAAAATTGAAATAAACACTTAATTCATGACCTTTAAAAAATAAATCAAATTAAATAACTAAATAAACAATAAAATAGAGAATAAATAGAGAATAAAATACATAAAAAAATAAAGAGTAATAATGAAATTAATTCATTTTCCTTTAAACTGTTAAAAAATTACCTCATTTAATATCCTCTTTAGTTTACCTTTCCTTAACTCTGTAAAATTTTTGAATATTTTTGAGTATTCTCCAATTAAAAATTTGAATGCTTAACATTATTTTTCTCCATATCACTAGAGTTCCTCAAAAAGTTCAACTTGTCCTTTTTTAACCCCAAATAAGGGAGTAAAGCCACTGAGATCGATGAGAAAATAAGGGAATAAAGCCACTGAGACTGGCGAGATTACTGGGTGTGGAAGAGTTAGAAACAGGAACATTACGATGGAGTGAGAACAGAGGAAGAGTAATCAGGAGGACAGCAGATAGTGACTGATATTGCATTTAAATTTTTACAGATTAAAGTTTGCTGGAAAGCATGGAGCCAAAATGGAGTTCTACATGTGAGAAATGTGAGAAAAGGAACTGTTAGCAGAGAATTTATGGTTACATCTAGCCAGCTCTACTGTTAATTGGTGAGACCTCTAGTACTGCGCTTAAATTCAAAGAGTCTAGGCACAATAGCAAAGAGCTCATCTGAACAATTAAAAGTATATATAGAAAAGGCAAAGGGAGGTAACCTTACAGCAGTGGATAAGTGACTGAAACCAAGATGCAAGATCAGGATGGATAATATTTCTGATTCTTTGGATTTGATCAAGGGGCTCTAAGTAAATCGAAGGAGCATCAGTCCATATATGGCAGCAATATTCTAAGCATGGGTGAATGGTATGATTTTTAGATATGAAAGATAGACTATGGAGAAAAAAAATCATCTAGCATGACACAGTCAACCAACCTTCCTAGCAACTGACCTAGCAATGGATTCAATATAGTCTTTACACTTCATATCAGCTGAGAACATTACCCAAAGAAGTTACAGAGAGTCACTCTCCCTGAGGTCGGCATCAGCCATGCTGATGGAAGGTAGTTGTTCTCTCAAATGATGAATAAAAAGCAATTTTGGAGGTGCTAAAATTAACAAACCATTCTTTGCTCTAGTTAGCAAAATATGTCATTTTGGATATCAGCTGCCATTTTGACCATTTCAGACTTACTATATAGACACGAGTAAATGGCCGTGTCATCAGCATAGATACCAAGTTTATAGATGCTGCCATTGGGAAGGTCATTAATTAAAATCAAAAACGAAGTAGAAACAAGGATGGAGCCCTAGGATCACTGGCATTAGTATAAAAGGAGCATTTATTTTATTCATGTATTTACTGAGAGGATTTTTTTATCCCACATTAGTTCTTATTAATGTAAACATTATTTTTATTTAGTAAATGTGTTTGAATTGTTGCTCCTGTTTTTTTATTTTATTAAGCAGTTCTTGGCAAAATCCAAAGATGGATCTGCAATGAGATCAATCATGAGTTGGCACCTCAACTCCAGTCACTTTCTCACTGATGTGATGTGGCTTCCTTCTGTCTTTTCTACAAATATTTTCATGGAAGCTGTTCTGACGAGCTATTTTCCCTGGTGCTCCAACTGCATGAATTTAAGCATGCTACTAGGGTGTCATCTAGTGCCCACTCTTACTGTTGTAACAGTTAAATGTAACCACCATTTCTACTTTAACAGCTTCTTCTCTCACACTTCCCAACAGTGGAACTCCCTTCCTCTTAATTGCTTCCCTGATAACTACAATCTTCAAAAATTTAAATGTAATATCAATCATCATTTTCTGATGCCTTGATCCCCATTCTACTTTTTATCCTTTCCTCAATCCCCCCACCCTATACCCAGTCTTTTCTTTCATCTTCATTCTCTGTAACCCCTTGCATACCAGTGACACTCATGCCTTGCTTGGGGTGAAATGCTTAAACAAAAAATATATATATAATTTTAATAATTTTTTATTTAGTCTTTCCAATGTTCTTACAATTTTCCATTGTGTGAGATGTATTATTTGTGTGGTTTTGAATACTAGTAGCATTTATTCTTACCCTTGGACATGGCTAAAGAATAATAGAGGAATTCAAGTGGGGTAACTTTCTATGGGTGCTTTATTTTGAAAGACTTTCCTTTTTTGGCATTGACTTGATTAGGTTCACCCTCCCATTCATTAAACATGATGTTGATGCAACTCTTATAGTGAGATGTTTTCAGTAATTTGATTTACATAGAACTCTAGTGTTTTCAACCAGAAATTTTCTTAAGGGTTCTTGTAGATTGTGGGTTTATAGATGTTTTTTATGGCACTCTGCTCTGATAAGTGACATTTGAGGTGGTAGTATTGATGCTCCTACTAATATTGAAAAACCACACAAATAATACATCTCACACAGTCAAAACAGTAAAAGAAACTAACTGCACCAAAAACAAAACCCACTTGAAAATGGCTAAGGAAGTGGCTGAAAGTGCTTGGGACAATGAACGATAGACAAATTTTGTAGTCCCTTGCTCCTATCAAGCAAAAAAAATGTAACACTGCTGGAAAAACTAAATAAAAATTAATAAAATTTTTTCTTGCCTGTCATATTTAATGAAAGATATTTAAAATTAATAAAAGCCTTATATTTAATGAAAATATAAAATATATATATATATATATATATATATATATATATATATATATATATATATATATATATATATATATATATGTATGTATGTATATGTATGTGTGTGTGTGTAATCAGACATGTTCATAAAATACAAATTTTTGCTTTATTATTGTTGAATGAAAATATGTTTTAGCGTTGAATCTTTTTGGCATTGATTCCATCTTTTTCCCCCAGCTCCAAGCTAAAATCTAATTTCTAAATCTCGTTCTTTTCATTTTGTTTCCAGCATTAATTTCACCATAAAATTCCTTGTTGTGCTATCACGTCTTAAATCAAACTTATTAAAAAGAAGGAAACACATTTACATTCATCATATTTGCCGCAATTCCTTGTGCCTTTTTATTTAATTTTCTCTTCTTGTTTTTCAGAACAATAAACAAATGAATCACCACAATAATAAATCGACAGAAAGAATTTGATGCAAGATTTAGTGGGAAAAATACAACAGAATAAATATCTATATCATCTAAGACTGCAGTGATCAATATTTGACCTTAAAACCATTTCTAAAATTCCTGTTAATATAATAATATCATATATATATATATATATATATATATATATAATAGCCTTATTAATATTATAAATTTAATTCCTAATCACCAACAGTTTCTTTCTTCCTGATTTCCAATGGAATCACATTCTGAAATAATTTACAATGTATTAAGAACATTAAGCATTTAATAGACCTATTCTTTCTGTAAGCATGCCTTAATTCCTGGCCACTGACAATACAACTGCTATTGGCATTCAATGTATTTCTATATTAAAATCAGTATTAATGCATTTCTACATTAAATCAGTATCAATGCATCTATATTTTTCATATAATAATCCTACATTTTGAACTAACATTTCCTGTAATTCCAGAACACAGATAATCCCTTTCTTTCCTTTATTCTAACAACCATTACTCAAAGAATTACCTAAATGAAAACAACTTCTTGAATGATAAGCAGTACAGGTTTTAATCAGCCTGATCCACTGCTGATGTCCTAAATATCATTACTCAGTGAATTAGTGAGGCACTAAACAAATATATCTCAAGGATGATTGCATTAGATAGTTCAAAGGCCTTTGACAAGGTGTGACATAGAGAGTTATTGCACAGACTCTCTAGCTATGGAATCACTGGAAGAGTCACCTCAATTATCAGTCCTCTGAAGGCTTTCTACTCTACTTAAATGATCTGCCTAACAGTATAATCCAATCATTTGTGAATATCTATGCTGACGATACAATGGTATATGGGTGCAACTTCAAAACACTAGATGACCAGATCAGCTGATCTCTTCTTCTCTGACCTAAGTGCTAACACTTTGGAAGAAAAACTGGCTGGTTATATTCAGTGCTACAAAAAACAAACTAGTGACATTTCATCATCACCTAGCAGAAGACCCTGGATCCTCACCAGATCGGGCTGAAAATGAAGTACTGATGCCATATTATTGGTAGGAGTTATCTAGTCTTCACTTTCCCATTTCAGTAGAGACCAAAAGCATCTCTTTGTCCTTGTGGGTGATGAATTATTTTCCAGCTGCAGCCAATTTCCCACGAGCAAAACATTGCAAACCTCTCACTGCCCTATGGAAAGTGTTCAGACAAACTACATTCCTTAGTTCAACCAGTTATATCCTTTATGGTTAAGACCTTCTATGCCTCACGCATTGTAGCAAACAACTGTCATTCTCTTTGTATTCTACTGAAAGGTGTACTCAATCAGTTTCTTCTCATGAACTGCTAATTTGTGAAACCATTTACCAAGATGGTGCTTCTCCAAAATTACGGTTGACCAGTATCTTCTCAACATATCTCCATAAACCATACTTCTTACTCTGTAAACTTCTACCTCGAGTGGCTCTTGTGCCTTGTACAGAGGGAACATCATTGTAAAAAACCTTGTGTTTTCAATATCAGTTATCTTCTGATCAGAGTCTTCCTCATTATCAGTCCATATCTATATTAAAATTATTATTATTGCATTTCTATATTAAAATTATTATCAATGTATATCAGCATCAAAATTATTATAAATATATTTCTATATTAAAATTATTAACAAAGCATTTCTATATTAAAATTATCAATCTATTTCTATATTAAAACCATTATCAAAAAAATTCTATATCAAAATTATTATCAATGCATTTCTGTATTCAAATTATCAATGTATATCTACATTGCAATTATTATCAATTTACATTTTACATGTAACATCCCTTTAAGTAACATGTGCCTTAATTCCTGACAACATATATCTTCTTCTTCTTCTTCTTCTTATTATTATTATTATTATTATTATTATTATTATTTTTCTTCATCTTCTTTTTCGTGTACATATTATTATTATTATTTTCAATTTTCCTCCAGAGAGTTGAGTTCTGGTTCCAGCTGCTTTCATATTCACTTACATGGAAATACCCTAGTGAATGGTATGAATTTACCTCTTGTGAATAACCTTGTGAATGGTATGAATTTACCTCTTGTGAATACCCTTGTGAATACCCTTGTGAATGGTATGAATTTACCTCTTGTGAATACCCTTGTGAATACCCTTGTGAATGGTAAGAATTTACCTCTTGTGAATACCCTTGTAGATGGTAGCCAATTTACCTCTTGTGAATACCCTTGTGAATGGTATGAATTTACCTCTTGTGAATACCCTTGTGAATGGTAGGAATTTACCTCTTGTGAATACCCTTGTGAATACCCTTGTGAATGGTATGAATTTACCTCTTGTGAATACCCTTGTGAATGGTATGAATTACCTCTTGTGAATACCCTTGTGAATACCCTTGTGAATGGTATGAATTTACCTCTTGTGAATAACCTTGTGAATACCCTTGTGAATGGTATGAATTTACCTCTTGTGAATACCCTTGTGAATGGTATGAATTACCTCTTGTGAATACCCTTGTGAATACCCTTGTGAATGGTATGAATTTACCTCTTGTGAATACCCTTGTGAATGGTATGAATTTACCTCTTGTGAATACCCTTGTGAATGGTATGAATTTACCTCTTGTGAATACCCTTGTGAATGGTATGAATTTACCTCTTCACCCCACACGCCAATTATGGGTCAATTAGTAGGACCTGTATCTCTAAAACCATTACTATCTCCAAAAACTTTACAATCTAAAAATATTTTCTGTCTTTAAAATCAAATTGCTAGGAAGCAACAAGCCAGAAAAAAGTTCCACAAGTGAGAATTGCAAGAGAAGAAACTGTTAGCATAGAACTTATGGTTCCATTTAGCCATTTCATCTGTAAATTAATGAGGCATTAATGTCAGTTGAGTAATATGCTTAAATTCATAAAGTCTAGGTACCCTAGTGGAAAATTCATCAGAGCATTTACCATAAAAATATTTATAGAAATTGCATAGGGAAGGTAGGTTATGGCTGTAGGAAAAGAACTGAAGCTGAGATGCCAGGTCAAGACCAATAACATTGCATATTCTTTGAATTTTATCAAGTATCTTTAAATATATAGCAGGGACATCAGGCTATATGTGGAAGCAATATTCAAAGCATGGATGAATGGTAGACTTATAAATATGTAAGATAGATTCTGGAAAAATAATTGACACGGTGAACCAACTTCCATAACTACAAACTTATGCATTCACAGCTTTCTTTACAGTGCTTGCATATAAGTGAATGTAACGAATTGGGCTGGATTTTGAACTCTGCTCTCCAGTTTCAAATATTTAGGTATGGTTCAAACTGTGGCAAAATATCAACAAGTAATTTATCAGTAATTTTATCTAAGATTCGAGAGTGTAGTATCTGTGTTCTCTGTAATTGAAACATTCATTTAGAAAGAATAATGATCAGATGTTATTTTTCAACTTGTTAACGCTCATGTCTACATGAAAAATGCCACCAAAATATGGAATAAGTCTACCAGGGTCATGTTTTTGCTTCTGGTGGGAGTCCAGATTTTAAATTAGACAAAGAATATTTGGGCTCACATTAAACCCAACTCGAAAGTATTTTCAGCTACTTTTTGAAACGATCAACATTGAATAGAAAACTATTGACCATTCTTTCTATGAAAAAAGAAAGATATCAGCAATAATTTTTAATAAATGAAACGCTATATTATACTAAGTCACTTTATCTATTTGTTTAATTCTTACTGATTTCCTGACCAATGATCCGCTGTTAAGACAACTAAAAGCTTGAGCTTGGTTCGTATTTTTGGCAGAGGAGTGTATAAATATATAAATGACCATTTCTTTCTTTTCTCAAATGACTATAAAACAAAACTAAAAAAAAATGCAAATCCCATTAAATTGCAAAATCCTATAAAATATTACAGGAAAGGAGGCAAAGTTTTAACTAAAACATTAAATAAAATAATCGCCATTGAGCAAAGTTTCCACAGCAACCAGCACAGATTCCAAGAGTGTTTTGAGTTCAATATTTCTGAGTATTGGATGATTTAGTTAAAATGGTCCTGACTGTGACATCAATCAATTAATTTGGGGATAAATTTTTTTCCCTTGTGAGATTTGAAAAATATATTTGTTTTACAAGACTAATTTCATTTTTATTATCTTCTATTTTCTAAAACACATATAAAGCAATCTTTCTTTTCTTACTTTCTATCTATCTACCTCCTCAGTTCATTACCTATCTATCAATCTGCTTGATTCTGTCGAACTGTTTATATCTATCTTTTCCTATCTATTCCAATCTATTTTCCTTTCCTTGTTTCATCTTTCAATAAATATAATAATGATCTTGCAAAAGTGTTCCAAGAAATATGACTCAAGATAAACCTTTAAAAAACAGAAAGAATGATCAGGAATTGCAATGAAAGCAGGAATGGTATGTACCCTGAATCCACCAGAAAACTAGAAAGTATTTTCAGCTACTTTCTGAAACGATCAACATTGAACAGAAAAATAGTGAACATTCTTTCCATGAAAAAAGAAACATATCAGCAATAATTTAAAGAGTGTATGAATCAGTTGTAACAAACTTAGTATCGGAAAAAAGAAAATTGAACATAGAATAGGCTGTGCTTGAGGTGGTTTCATCCAATAGTACAAGTTGCTACAGAACCAAAACATGTTCTGATATAACTTTGTGAGATCAAAAATTTCATATGGATGACATGCATAGCGCCAGGTCCATTCAGAAATATCTAAACACTCAGCTCTATACAACCATTTTCTATGATCAATGTTTAAAAATGACTTTAAGGGCTGTGGATTTTCTCTTATTTTTATTTTTTTTTACAGTAAAGTTCACCCTGTACAAGGCTCAGGTGCCATTTGAGGTAGAGGGTTGTGATTAAGGGGTAGTTTATATAGATAGGAGGGGAAGATAATGGCTAGACTTGAACAGGTTAAGATTGTAGTGATTGGAGAAACACCCTCTAGGGAGTTTGTTCCAGAGGGCAGTGGTTTGTGTGAAAAATCTGTTTGCGTGAAACTTACTTATATATATATATATATATATGTTAAGAAATGGACGAGGTCCGACAATTTATTTATTAAAGACATTTTTATTTATGTTTAACGTTGTTATTTTATAGATACAAGTATTTCATACTCTGTTTATGATAAACAGTATTAAATAACATTTACCGGCCTGAATGTCAAAGAAATTTTTCATAGAAAATATTCGTTCATGAGATTGACCTGCATCCTATCTACGGAACCGTCATATACTGGCGTGCCTTAACCTTTCGGCCACCATGACCTTATGGTGAACAAGGTCGAATTTACTGTTATAAACCACAATCTTCCATGAATCTCGTACATGGTGGCAGTGGTTAAGGCACGTGGTTCCGTATAGGATGCAGGTTGAATCCTGTCTATGAAGCGAATATTTTCTATATAAAATTTCTCGGACATTCAGGCAGTAAATGTTATTTAATACTGTTTATCATAAACAGAGCATTTCTAAATACTTGTATCTATAAAAATAACAACGTTAAACATAAATAAAAATGTCTTTAATAAATAAATTGCCGGACCTCGTCCATTTCTTAAAAATATAGCGTCATTTGTTTACATTCTGATGGCGTCAGTTATGAATGTACGAGATTCATGGAAGATTGTAGTTTATAACAGTAAATTCGACCTTGTCTACCATAAAGGTTCATGGTAAGTGGTTAAAGCACGTCAGCGTATATGCCGGTTCGTATAGGATGCAGGTTCGAATCCTGTCTATGAGCAATATTTTCTATGAAAATTTCTCGGACATTCAGTAAATGTTATTTAATACTGTTTATCATAAACAGAGCATTTGTAAATACTTTATCTATAAAAAATAACAACGTTAAACATAAATAAAAATGTCTTTAATAAATAATTACCGGACCTCGTCCATTTCTTAACATATGGCGTCATTTGTTTACATTCGATCGCGCCAGAGCAGTTATGAATGTACGAAGATTCATGGAAGATTGTAGTTTATAACAGTAAATTCGACCTTGTCTACCATAAGGTTCATGGTGGCCGAGTGGTTAAGGCACGTCAGCGTATATAGCCCGGTTCCATTATAGGATGCAGGTTGAATCCTGTCTTGAACGAATATTTTCTGAAAATTTCTCGGACATTCAGGCGGTAAATGTTATTTAATACTGTTTATCATAAACAGAGCATTTGCTTAAATACTTGTATCTATAAAAAATAACAACGTTAAACATAAATAAAAATGTCTTTAATAAATATATATATATATGTATATGTTTTGAAACAATCAGATGTCTAGTCACACTGATGAGTTGTGATACAGCAAAAAAGACTGCCTGTGGATGACAATATATATATATATATATATATATATATATATATATATATATATATATATATAATGATGATATTATTTGGTAATCCATATGGATAATTCAAAGAGGCTCACTGTAAGAACAGAGCAAATGATAATTGTGAAAGTGGAGACTTTAGGAACCCATGGTAATATTTTATTTCGCAAAACTGATACTTCGGTTTTGTCTCATCAGACCAGTTGATTGTTGAAACTGATTTTGGTCTGATGAATCAATGCAAAATATTGCCATGGGTTTCTAAAATCTCTATCATAATTATATATATATATATATATATATATATATATAATAAAAAGACTTAAACACTAATATTCCATGGTCATATTAGTTCTACCTGGATTCTATCCTCTTGAATTTTTATTCAAAAAATATATATGTATGTGTATGCATCTGTGTATATTTATTTATATATTTTGCATATGTATGTGTATATTTATCACTAATATTATCTATATCTATATCTATCTATCTATCTATCTATATATATATATATATATGTGTGTGTGTGTACTGGACTCTCCTGTCATTGTCAGCATATGAGGGTCAAGCAGCTCAGTGCTTAGAACAAACATCTAGACAGCCCACTCATATCATTTGATTATAGTGGCAAAGGCTTGTGCAGAACCAACCACACTTTTTGGAAGAGCCAAGTACAAAGAACCAGTGTTCACTATGCCGTATAGTCACCAAATGACCCTCCTTGGGTCTTGAATTATTGAATTGAGTTGTCCTTCACCTTGACTGTTCACTACCAAGGCTATAGGACCCAGTCTGTCATGTTATTTAAACATTGATTTATACCTTTCCCAAGGGTATTAGCATGTAAATGAATGTAATCAGTCTGAGCTGCTATGCATTAATTCACCATACCATCTTACTTCCATTAAATGAGATTGCTAAGTCTGCTGACAGGAAAATTGGTTGTAAGTCTACCATTCAACCATGTATTAAATATATCTGTCACATCTGGTCTGGTGCTTTTGCTATGTATTTGATAAAATACAAAGAAGTGTTTGCAATATTACTGGTTATGATCTGGCTTCAGTTACTTTCCCCCTGCTGTATTGTAACTTCAGTATCGAGCACTCTATCACAAAGTATTAGTAAACCACTGAAAAACTAGCAATTCAAAAGCAGTCTTTCAAATTAACACTATATATATATATATATATATATATATATATATATATATATGTATATATATATATATATATATATATATATATATATTCATATATATGTGTATGTGTATATATATATATATATATATATATATATATATATATATATATATATGTATGTATATTGGCAAGATATAATTGTAGAAAAAATGTATAATGTATGTATTTTAATGGAATGTTGGTACATATTTGGAAACATCTATACTCTTTATTAGCAAGGATTTACACTGAATTAATTTTTAAGTTCAAATGCCATTGTACAATACAGACTTGTAATAGACAATATTTTAAAATTCATAGGAAAAGAGAATTTAAGAATGGAGGTAATTTTCAGGACAACCAAAAGTGTCTCCTTTTCTAGAGAAGATACTGGGATTCTCCTGACTTGTTAATAGTGTCATTAGATGGTGTTTTTAGTCATCTATGATGACAGATGAGGGCAATTGTAAAACTGGTCGCAACCAGATAAGTACTTGGAGATAAAAAATGGCTTTCTAAGTAAGATCAATTAGCTTCCGGAGTGGGGAGGGGGTGGTCAAAATTATTTTCCACTTCATCAAAGAGGTCTTCATTTTTTTGTTTTTTCTTTTGTTTAAGGATGATCTAGATTTTTATTTTAAGGATGATTATTTCTGCTTCCTCCCTCTCTCTCATGTACTAACATACAAATACATGCACATACACATGCACTTACACACACATGCACATAGATACATGCACATACACATACCCACAAATACTCACACATATAGACACAAACACAGACATGCACACATACATTTACAGACACATAGAGTCATACACATACTCACATTCATACGCATACACATAGACAGGCATGCACACAGAAACAAATAAACACATAGCCACGAACACACACACAGACACATGCATACATATACATATACATCCATACACACACATGTATATATACACACCTGCACACACAGTTACACACATACATACACATATATACTCATGCAAATAGACACACAAACATATGCACACACACACACACACACACACACACACACACACACACACACATATATATATAATATAAAGATATATGTATATATAAATAAAAAGAAAGAACAGTAAGATATATAATCCGGTGTTCTTATAGATAATTTTATTTTTACAAAATAGTGCTCAATGTAAATTTACAGAGCATTAATATTATAAATCAATTGATTTAAAATATGGTTTAAATTAATTGATTAAAATATGTTTTTTATATATATATCTATAATATATATATATATATATATATATATATATATATATATATATATATATATATATATAATATCAATCACACAGTGAGTGTTGTTGATAATTAAATAGTGCTCAATGTAATATGACAAAGCTATATATTTATATTAATAAATATAAATATTTTTCCTCACTAGTAGCAAGATTGTGTTGTACATGAAACTCAGGGGTTGTGCTATTGGTGAGGAAAAATATGTGTATTCATTAATATTCATATATATGTTCACTATATAGGGAAAGATTTTGTAGAAAATAATTTCTGTAGATTAACATAAAGTAATCTGTCCTCAAGGTGTGATATTAGTAGGGGTGTTCTCTTCATAATACTGATGCAGTGTAAAATACCTGAATTTTACTGAGTTATCTTAACTTAGTGGTGTGGTGTATGAAACTAGTTTCTTTTTCTTACTAAAATATTTCTTTATAACTAAAAAAGAAATGAATATATGCAATTTTGTTTAAAGAACAAAAATTTATATATGTTAATGCCACATGCATTAAAAAAAAAAAAATTTTTAATTTTTTTCAACTTGGAAAATTTTAAAAATATGCAGATAACAATGACAAAATCACAGTTTCGCCTTTGACATTTGTAAATAACAGCTAGATGCAGTAACTCTGTAAAAAGTCAGGGATCTGTATGAATATTATGAACCGGACCCCAATTTCAACAAATATTTTGACTTGAGGAAGCCTTAAATGAATGCTAATCTACAAAATTTATTTCCTGAAAAATTATATTATATTTGTTCATTAGTTAATATATTTCCATTCTATATGTCAGACAGCACATAATGAGGAAAGATGGCTTGGAAAATTCAATACTCACTGTACAGATTGAAGGCAAGTGGGACAGAAGAAAACAACACATAAACTACCTATCAAAGTTAGTAAATGTATGACAGAACAGGGTTTAGGAGAAATAACAAAAAGACAAAATTTATTAAGAGTTACAAAGGACAGGAAATTGTGGAGAGCCATGATTGATTATATCCTAAATGGTCACGGAATATAGAAGAAGAATGAGTTTGAGTAAATGGATGGTAGCATTGTGTTTAGGAGAAATAACAAAAAACAAAATTTATTAAGAGTGACAGCCACGGGGAAAGCCATGATTGCTAACATCCTGAAAGAACACAGCACATGGAAAAAGAAGAATGTCCCACAAGTCTTTCTTAAATCCTTGAAATATTTCTACTATGAAAAGTCATTTTATTGTTGTTTTTTTTTCATAAATTTCTTATGCATTTCTTTATAATTTTATAAATTAACTTATACTTAACATCAGGAACAAACAGTTTAAATTTCTAGAGCACATAATGTGGAAAGAGGGCTTTGAAAATTTGATACTCACAGGGTGGAATGAAGGCAAGAGGGACAGAGAAAGGCATTGCAAAACCTATCTAGTGAGCTTGAGTAAATGGATGACGGTTTAGGAGAGATAACAAAAAGACAAAATTTATTAAGACCTACAAAGAACAGGAAAATGTGGAGAGCCATGATCGCCTATATCCTGAAGGGCTGTGGCTCATTGCAGATGATTATGAGATCCTCACTTTCTATCCTCGACCTTGAATCATTTCCCACAAACAAAACATTACACTAGCCACTTTCTACTATATTGCTATTTTCATTGCAGATGATTGGGCAAATTACATCATCCTCCTCGTTTCCACCAGTGAAGACTTTCACAGCTAGGCCATGTACAGTGAGTCAAATCATCCTCAATCCCTTCATATTCTACTGGGTTTATGGCCACATCATGTTGAAATACCAGTTCCAAAACAATCATCAAAGTTAAGAACATCAAGCCTAGTCAATACCTAGATGGTTGATCATGTGTGATACCAAGTGGTCTAAGCTTGGATTTGCAGATGGTTTAAATGGATAATAACTTGAAATTTTTAATCAGAGAGCCGAGTTCCAATTCCATTTGAGTTTGTTATATTCAGTTATGCACAAATATACTTGAGAAAAGTATAAATGAAACAATTTTACCTCCAGCTATGGGTTAATTAGTAAGACTTGTATCACTAAATTATTAGCTCCAAAAACATATTCCTAGAATCTAAAAATATTTTCTGGCTTTAAGTAACCTGCAAAGGGTTGTTGAGCCATGGAAAATGAATCAATCAAATCAAAAAATTTAAAGAATAAACAACTATTACTTTCAGTCATAAAATAATTGCTGTTTTATGAAGTTTATTCTTCAAAGAAGAAGAATTTTATACTTATATTATTCAACTATATATTCACCAATATTTGCAATGACTTTTTGCCACTTATCAAGAAGTTCTCTTATGCCTTTTCCTTAAAATTCCACAGTATTTTATGTGAAAAAAACTCTTGTATCACTGAGGGAGGTACGGTGCAGTAATGGATAGTGGCTCGGATTGAAGAATCGGAGAACCGAGTTCAAATTCTAGTCAAATCCATTACATTCACTTACATGCTAATACTGTTGGGAAAGGTATGAATTCTCTTCTTCTCTCCCCAGTTATAGGTAAATAGCAGGACAGACCGGGTTCTATAGCCTTGGATGGCAACTGGTCTACCGCAAAAAGAAATGTCAACCTACTGTAGGAAAAAAATCTGCCTCGTCAGTCATGTATCGAAAGATACATAATCGCCTAAGTGTGTATCACACATGGCATATAATTGACTGACATGCTAAAACCATTATTATCTCCCCCCCCAAAAAATGAAATTGCATACAAAATATTTAGATTTTGGCATTAAATAACCCATAGAGGTGTTGATATGCCACTAAACAAAAACAACCAACCAGCAAACAATATTACCTGAACTGTTGCATGGTGGAATGGACTCCCAAGAGGATGCTTCCCCAAATACTACAATATAAACATCTTCAAGTCTAGGTTTAATCAATGTCTATTCTACATATCTACCTCTTGAAATTTAATAAACCCCTACCTTGAATGGCTCTTGAACCATGTATTGGGTGAACAATAATAAAAAAAAACTGAAACTTGTTTTTCAACTGACAAAAATATTACTGTGGGCAAAACTACCACTAGAATTAATGATGATATTAAGTTGAGAATTTCTAACTCAATTGTAACAATTCTAATTGCTGTATTGTGATTAGCCTCACAGCAGAATTGGAGAAAAGGACGATAAAACCTAATTCAGATACAAAGACAAAGAAGGTTACGTAAAAATAAGTTCAAAGAAGATAAACAAGAAGAACTTGGTACACATCGAGTAAAAACACAATGAATGCTAGTCACCAATAAATAACTAACATATGAGCTATCAAAAAATCCTTATCTATCAGACAATGTTAAGATCTCAAAGATGAAGATAACTCCAATAAACATACCTTTAGCAATTTTGAGATGAGTCACTATCATTGCAAGTCCTGTATCAGATTATTGATCTCCTTCTTTACAAGCTTTTGTTCTTACTTGTGACGTTTCAGCTGTGGTATTCATTGGTTAGCTTCTTCAGTTTTGAGATGAGTCATTATTGTTTGAAGAGTTGTTCTTCTACTGAATTTGTTCTTTTTGTTGTTTGTGTGTGGCAGATTCATTCTATTGGTAAGAGTAATGGTAATATTAGCAGTTTCTCTACAAGGAAATATTTGGCATTTATTCTCAGCTCCATTACCTATTATCATTCTTTCCAATACTGATGGTAGTTTCCTTCCCAACCTTTGATTTGAAGTAGTGTGGAACATCAAAATCTTAATTATCTCATTCTTTTCTCTTTGAGTTATAAGTGCTATCCATTTTAGTTATTCCTGCTGTTGGTAGTCCTCAAGTGATGTGGTTTCTTTTATTTGAGACAGATTTTTGTTTGTGATTCTGTAGTGCCAGTCCATAGTGTTCAAAGAAGCATGATCTTTGCTAATACCCTGAGGCTTTACAAAGCCTTTTTTCACTATTGATCTTAGGAAACAATTGTACATATACAGCTAACAGTTTAGATATATCACCAAGCATAACATCTATATAAAAGTCTTGATCTGATGGGGCTATTTAAGAACATGACTTGAGTTTTCATGTTGATATTTTGGTTTCATAGCAACTTGTGGCGTTGGATGAAATTACCCCTAGCATAGCCTATTCTATGTTCGTTTCTTTTTTTCCTATAACATCTTGATTATTTTCTCTTTGAGTTACATGTGCAATTCATTTTAATTGTTGCTGCTGTTGGTAGTCCTCAAGTGATGTGGTTTCTGTTATTTGGTACTGTTCTTTCTTTGAAGTAGTGCACAATGTTGATATCTTGATTATGTCATTATTTTCTCTTTGAGTTACATGTGCTATTCATTTTGATTGTTGCTGCTGTTGGTAGTCCTCAAGTGATGTGGTTTCTCTTATTTGGTACAGTTCTTTATTTGAAGTATTGCATAACGTTGATATCTTGATTATGTCATTATTTTCTCTTTGAGTTGCATGTGCTATCCATTTTGATTGTCGCTGCTGTTGGTAGTCCTCAAGTGATGTGGTTTCTCTTATTTGGTACAATTCTTTATTTGAAGTAGTGCACAATGTTGATATCTTGATTATGTCATTATTTTCTCTTTGAGTTACATGTGCTATCCATTTTAATTGTTGCTGCTGTTGGTAGTCCTCAAGTGATGTGGTTTCTCTTATTTGGTACAATTCTTTATTTGAAGTAGTGCAGAACATTAATATCTTGATTATGTCATTATTTTCTCTTTCAGTTACATGTGCTATCCATTTTAATTGTTGCTGCTGTTGGTAGTCCTCAAGTGATGTGGTTTCTGTTAATTGGTACAGTTCTTTATTTGAAGTATTGCAGAACATTAATATCTTGATTATGTCATTATTTTCTCTTTCAGTTAAATGTGCTATCCATTTTAATTGTTGCTGCTGTTGGTAGTCCTCAAGTGATGTGGTTTCTCTTATTTGGTACACCTCTTTATTTGAAGTAGTGCAGAACGTTGATATCTTGATTATGTCATTATTTTCTCTTTGAGTAACTTGTGCTATCCCTTTTAATTGTTGCTGATACTGATAGTCCTCAAGTGATGTGGTTTCTGTTATTTGATACAGTTCTTCATTTCCTATTCTGTAACACATTTCTGTTATTTGATACAGTTCTTTATTTCCTATTCTGTAACACCAGTCCACAAGGTTTGAATAAGTGTAATCTTTGCTAAGTACCCAACTTGCTATTATACTTTTTAAGCATTGATTTTAGAAAGCGCTTGTATACAGCTAATAGTGTAGATATTTCTGAATGCGTTTCGCACCATATATGTCATCCATAAGAAAGTCTTGATCTGATGAGGCTATTTAGGAACAGGACTCAAGATTTCAAGATGATGTTTTGATTTAGTAGCAATCTAAGATCTTCCTCAGTTTAGGTTCACAATGAAAAAGGGGTGAGTTGTCATTAAGATGATTGATCTTATTATTGTTTTTGTTGTACAACCCAGCTTCTATACCAAAAGACCTTTCTTTCCATACAAATATTTATCTACTGAATACTAAACTAAATACTAAACACATTGGATACTTCAGTATATGGATCAGCTATAATAAATTAAGTATAGAAAAAAAAAAGAAACTGGACACAGAATAAGCTGCACCACCGATTGTTTTGCCCAACGGCTCAAATGAAAGCAAAACATCAATATGAAAACTTGAGTCATGTTCATAGACAGCCTCAACAGATTGAGACTTTCATATGGATCTTATATATGGCACCAAACCTGTACATAACATGTCAGTTGTATACAACTGCTTCCTAAGATCAGTAGTGCAAAAGACTTTGAGCAAGTAAAGCCTGAGGATCTTGACTTGTAGACTGGTGATAGAGAATCACAAAAAACTGTACCAAATAACAGAAATCACATCACTTAAGAACTACCAACAGCAACAACAACTAAAATGTATAGCATATGTAAGTTGAAGAGAAAATTATATAATGAAGATGCTGACATTCCACATGACTTCCAATAAAAGGTTAGAATGGAAAACCCCATCAATACTGGAAAGAATGATAACAGCTACTGGACTTGTGAAACCTGTTTTTCTAAAAGATTGTTTTAAGAGGAAAATTTTATAAATTCTAACCGAAAACAGGCTGTTTGGTTAATAGATGTGAAATGTTTTCTTATAGGGAAATGGCATCTACCCTGAATCCCTCATAGAAATGCAGGATGTGGAATTAGTAAATACTAAACACTTAATATTTCTTAGCGTATGAATCAGCAATAAGAAATTATGCATAGGAGAGAAAGTAAATGAACATAGAATAAGATGCACTTGAGTTTGTTTCACCCAACACAGCAAATTGCTCTGAAATCAAAACATTAACCTGAAAACTTGAGTCACATTCTTAAATAGCCTTGTCAAAGTGAGATTTTCATATGAATGCAGGATTGATTTTTTTATTGTTCCAATTCTGGTTGGGTTTGTTATATTCACTTAGGCACAAATACCTGTGTGAAAGGTATGAATCTACATCTTCTCCACTCCCAGTTATGAGTGTATTAATAGGACGTATAAAAAATCATCATGGCCGCACCTCAAATGTGTCTACCAATAGTAGATAACGAGTCAGCTTTTCATCCCTGAATCGTGGCTATGCGGATGACATAGATATACGTAATTAAGATAAGAGTGATCTTAAATAGGAAGTCAGCATCCTCTATCAAGTGTTCCAATAAATGAGACTCAAGATAAACATTAAAAAAAATATTATCTGGAATTGGAATGAAAGCAGTGATGTCACCTACCTTTAATCCGTCATAAAAATGCAGGAGGTTGAATTAGTAAATACTAAACACTTAATATTTCTTTGCGTATGAATCAGCAACAACAAATTTTTGCATAGGAGAGAAAGGAAATGAACATAGAGTAATCTGCACTTGAGTTTGTTTCACCCAAAACAGCAAATTTCTGCGAAACCAAAACATCAACCTAAAAACTTGAGTCATGTTCTTAAATAGCCTCGTCAGATTGAAACTTTCATATGGATGCTCTGCAGGGTACGAAAGCCATTAAAAATATCTAAACTACATCTAATCTATGGTGTCAAAGGTTGAATATTTGGATTAATTCAATCATTCTAACAAATCATGTAATGAAGGTTAAGTTGAACAGGCATGCTTCCAGATAATTTCATACTAATGCAGGGGTTCCTAAGGGTTCTATCCTTAGACCTACCCTGTTTCTGATCTACATCAAAGGTATTTATGCCAATGACACAACTATTTACTCCTGTCTTAGTAGCAAGTTCAACAGATCCAACAAAATAAACCTGGCAACTGCTCTTTAAAAGCCCCCCCCCCAATCAATGGTTGACTGGAGAAATAAATAGCTTGTAAATTTTAATGCCTTTCTTATTTGAGAAGCATTAAAATTTAATTTAATCACCACAGAGAAACTTTTCTGCCTGCTATCAGCATGGCAGATGCTAAACTTCAGAACAACATATGACGCTTTCTTGTGCTCATGTTTTCCACTGATATAAAATGGAGTAACTATATAGAATCAGTTGTTATATCTACTGCTAGGAAAGTTTGTTCACTGTGTGTACCAGAAAAACTTTCTCATCAGAATTCATCTTCGTAATCTACCATTCATCTGTGTATTGAATTCCGTTGCAATATCTGGTCCAGTGTTCCTGTTGTATATCTTGAGATTCTCAACAAAATTCAAAGAAAGGTCTGTAATGTAATCAACCTTGATCTGACATTTTAATTTCAGTCACTTTCTCACTGATAGAATGTGGCTTCCCTCTGTCTTTTCTACAAATACTTTCATGGCAACTGCTCTGGTGAGATTTTTCCCTTGTGCCTCAACTGAATTTAAGCATGCTATTACATTGGCAACTAGATCTCATTATTTTATTGTTGAACTAGTTGGATGCAACTGCATGTTCTATTTTTAACAATTTCTTTACTCGCACTTCTCAACTGTGAAATTCCCTTCTGGTTTCTTGCTTCCCTGCCAACTACAGTCTTCAAAAGTTTAGATGCAATGGTAATCATCATCGTCTGTATTTAATATTATCCCTTTTTTTGCCTTTATATTTTTTCAAAATTTCTTGTACTTTACAAAAGAAAAAAACAGTAAAATCATTGGAGAACCATTGAAAAAAGAAACTATCGAAGCTGAAGATACCAAGAAGTAATCCGAGTGCAGAATGTGCATTAAAATTGATGCAGGAATTGCATGCTGTTGGCAGAGACAAAGATAAAGCTCACTTTTCATTTATTCTAAACAAATAAGCAATGATGTCCAACTATTATTTCATTTATGAGCCATTTACTCATTTGCATTATGATATATACATATTAAATATGCAGTTTTTCTTCTGTGTTGTATACCTTCAGGACGTGGGTGATCTTGGATCTCCACAATTTCCATAAGAATATACAGTTAGATATACAAAAATAGATTTTTGATTTGGGGGTTACATTGTTTACTCTATTTATATTTAGACTATCATCCTCATCTTTTTTGTTGTTATCACGTTTCAACCATTGTGGCCTCTGGCCTTCATCAGGTGGAGATCAATCTGGATAACCGAAAGGGAATTCGGAATTGAACACTTTATTTAAGCTACAGGGGTAGACTGTTCTTGTTCCATTGCTCATATCTAGGGATACTGTCTTGTTCTTCTTATTTTTATTTAGTACTGCTCACCTGTTTCCATTGAATGCAAGCAAACAAAGCCCATGGGGGCAATGACATGGATTTGTGAAGTTGGTGACAATAATTTGAATATAAATAGCGTAAATAATAACTGCACATCATAGAGATTCAGACAAAAATTAGGGGTTGCATTTTCTAAAAAGAAGTTGAAATAAAGGGCCATTTCTTTGTTTTTAGCAAAAAGTTCATAATATTATACAGAGACATTATCATAACATTATGATATAGGAACATTATCATAACATTATGATATGGGAACATTATCATAATATTATGATATGGAACATTATCATAACATTATGGGAACATTATCATAATATTATGATATGGAAACATTATATCATAACATTATGATATCATAACATTATGATATGGGAACATTATCATAACATTATGATATAGGAACATTATCATAACGTTATGATATGGGAACATTATCATAATATTATGATATGGAACATTATCATAACATTATGATATGGGAACATTATCAGAACATTATGATATGGGAACATTATCATAACATTATGATATGGGAACATTATCATAACGTTATGATATGCGAACATTATCATAATATTATGATATGGAACATTATCATATCATAATATTATGATATGGAACATTATCATAACATTATCATATTACATAACATTATGATATGGGAACATTAACATATTATGATATGCGGACATGAGGTTGTAAAAATGTTTTACTCTAATGCTTATGTTGTATCTCATTCAAAATTGGCATCATTATTGCAATTTTATTTTCCCTTTATATATAAAGGTCATCCCATAAGCTCATAGATTGTGTGAGTGCTTGGTTGTTGAAGGTATTTCTTGGGGCAATCAGGGTTTCTTGGCACTGCCCAAATCCTCTTTATATAACATATTACAGGTTATAGTTTGCTAGCATTAGGAAGTAATTCATGATTAGACCAACTTAGAAAGATGGTTCCATGTCTTTGGAAAAACAAATTAGAACAAAACTACCTCCGCCAGAACTTGAATTACCATATTTGCCAGCCTATTGGACACAGCCAAGCACTCCCATTTTGGCATGAAATACTTAGGAAAAAAAATGCACACATCACAACCAAAAAAATCAAAATTTCAACCTTACCTTTATGTGACATTCTTACTAACCAAAAACAAATACTTACAGTATTATCACAAATTATAAGACTGGTACTTATTTTTATAGAAGTTAGGTAAGGTTTAATTACTGGGACATTTTTTTTGGAATAGAAGAATTTTAGTACATTTCATCATGCATTTATTGAAAATTGTTTCAGGTTTTTTCAAGCAGCAACATCTTCAAACAAAGTTAATTCATAATAGCTACAAAGAAATCTGCTGTTATCCATTAACAGTGGTATATATGGTAATTGGCAAAAAACAGAAATATGGTACTTGTTGGTAAATGAAGTCCCATACCATACATGCAGAAAAGCAAATTCCAGTACCTGGATATCAACAAAAACACACACAACGCAAACAGCAATAAGCTTGTCAAAGCAAATAAAGCAAAAATATTCTGCAATACTACAAATTTCCTAATTTCTTTCTCCTTGGTGAATTTTACCAAAATATATTTATTGATATCATATTTGTTCACTTCCAGGAATCATAGTTTCAGAGCTAAGCTCTATGCGTGTATTGATTCCTTTGTGGTCTTCATATCTCTCTCATACATGATACTGCTGTATTGAACACAGGGTAATTTTTGGGAAAAAAATCTGTGCCCAATAGGCTGGCAAATATGGTACTTGTTTGGTAAAATTGTTGTAACCTGGGGAAGGTTACTGAATAGAATAGTCAAACAAAGGTTGGTAATGAATGATAATACTTAGGACAAAAACAACACAGATAAGATTCACCAGTAGTGCATAGAAGATGTAGTCAACTGCTAGAAGTGAGTCAAGTGAATTCCACCATGAATCTCCAACTGCAGACCAACATACAGTATTTACTATTGTATTTATGTGGATGGGAACATACCCATTATTGTCTGTAGATATGCTACAACACATATATACTTGTGTATAAGACAACTTCAGGTATAGTGTGACTCCTGAAATTTTTTGCATGAATTTTAATGCACACATAAATAAATACACGTGTATAGTGCAACCAGTCACTGAAAATGGATGAGTTTTAACCTCTTCAAAAAAATTACCTGTGTATAGTGTGACCCCCTATTTTTTGCGTAAAATACAGATTATAAAAACCGTTAGAAGTGAGTCAAGTTTATTTTACCATGAATCTCCAACTGCAGACCAACATGCAGTATTTACTACTGTATTTATGTGAATAGGGACATACCCATTATCATCCATAGATATGCTACAGCACCAAGATTAATGGATATTGTAAATTTACATTTATTTATAAAACAGTGTTGGGTAGCTGTTTCCCGAGACAAGACCCCGCCCTTCAATATAGCCTCATCTGGGGATCCTCTCTGCCTGGAGGCAGAGAGTTTGACCAGCACAGCTGGAGATGAATCTCCAACTGCAAACCAACATACAGTATTTACTATTGCATTTATATGAATGGGGACGTACCCATTATTGTCTATAGGTATGCTACAACAAAAATAAATCTTGTTTGTTTCCTTAGGCTGCATATTTATTGATTCATTCTCATTGCTAAATTAAGTGCATTAACAATGGAGATTATGTTTAAAAATATTTATTGTTTAAAAGTAAATCTATTTTTTATTATTATGTTACAGAATTAAGTCCATTGACATGAAGGGAATTGTGTTGAAAAGTATATTACATAAAATATATGCTTTTATCAACATCAGGCTCCAGACATATTGGTGCAATTTCCTATATGTATTCATCTTGAATGTAAATACATATTAATATAGAGCACATTCTGTATATGTTGGTAGATAAATTAAGATGGATAGACGTAATTACGTCTAGCATCCATCTGTTCGTAGACATCATCTCTTCATCATTTTTCCATTCATCACCTTTCCAATTGTCATTTTCTGGTTTCCCTAACCAAAAATGAACAAACGTCTCAATACACAGTCACACTTGAATGACCAGGCATTCTAAACCTGTCACAAGTAGACATTAGTCCATGATTAAATCAAAAGGTGACCCCCAGAAGAGATTAAAAACACCTCAGTGTCATTGTATAAATGATGATGCTTCCTATCCAGGAACTGGCTAACAATGAACCTTTTGTCTACATTGTTCTTATGCCAGCTTTTTACCTTGTGTTATTGTGTCACAGACTGAAAACACTTGGAGGGTTCTAAATATATTGCCAGTGAGCTGGTGACAAGTCGTCATTTACCTAGATTTTCCCGGTTGAGGGTCTGCAGGTCCATACACTTTTCATTCGGATATTAAAAGGCCAATTCATTTCTATTGTGCTAAATCAGCTGCTTCAGGATTAAAGCAGAATATTTCATGCTGTAGAAAGGAAAATGAAGTCAAGCGAAGATAAAATTAGAATGAACACGTATTCAATGGTCAGCAATTATTTTCTACTCAGTTTCATGAGTAATGATCATCCTGTATTCAAGGTCTTTGCAGGTCCAAGCAGTTGGGATCGGGGCAGGGGATACAGATCAGAGTTCATGTGATGACTGTTTCTAAGTTACATTTTTGTGGCTGACTCCTGCTGGGTATAATATATATTTTTGTTATTAGTAACTTGTTTTTTTTTTTTAATGCGACATGATATCACAGGTAGAATTTATTAAACACTGATGTCAATATATATATATATATATATATATATATATATATATATATGTGTGTGTGTGTGTGTGTGTGTGTGTGTGTAAAAATCCAGATATAAATGAAATATATCTGTAAGGTCAATATTAACAAAAGAAGAGACAAGGAAAAGTTTTCATGTCAATGAATTTTATTTCTTTGATAAAGTTACTCAGTGAACAAAGTCTTAAGAAAATATCTGTTATTTTTAAAATCTTATATATATATATATATATATATATATATATATATATATTACGATAAACGTGCAATCAATTTACAAATACATGAATTATTCACACAAAGACTAATGCAAAGGTTAATGATTCTATACCTGAAGATGTCTGTAGGAACAGACGAAAGCTTGTAGTAAAATAAGAACTAATACGGCAGAAATTTATATAAACAAGGATCATTTCATTCATAACGGATACGGAGGTTTTGTATATTATTTGAATTGTTTGCGATGATGGATGTCTCGCCATTTAAATCATTAACCTTTGCATTAGTTTTTGTGAATAATTCATGTATATAATAATTCATATATATATATATATATATATATATATATATATATATTTTGTTTCATTTCGTTGTTGGAAGTGTTACCTGATGATCCGGAGTCCTTTAAAAGGATTTTGGTGAAATAAATTATTGTAATGGTACCTTAAAGTGGTCTGTTATTCATTAAATTATATATATATATATATATATATATGTTTAGGCAGCATATCTCCATTCAAACATATATATGTTTTATTAAATAATATAGACATGTTGTGTCTATTTATTTTCATAATAATACTTTCCAGTTCTCTAATCAGTTTCTTGATGCTAAGATTAAATTCATCAAGAAAGGCACCATAGTTTTTCCGATGGAATTTTTTGCAAAACAAGCATCCCAATGGAAGGAAGTTAACTAGAAACATATATATATATATATATTATTTTAATAGATACAAATATTTAAGTAAATACTCTGTTAATAACAAACTGTATTAACATTTACTGGCCTGAATGTTCATAGAAAATATGTGTCCTCCGGCAGAAATCAAACCTGTATCCTACATGCAACCATCATATAGCCTGATGTGCTATACCATTTAGCTACAGAGGATGCATCTGGTTAGTAAGGTTGAATTACTGCTTTTAAACTACAAATGTCCTATGATTTCTCTTGAACCCTCATATCTGCTTGAAGTATATTTTAACATAAACAAATGATGTCATATATTAAAAATGGACTAAGTCGGACAATTATTTTAATATAGTTTCTGTTTATGTTATTATAAACAGAGAATTTACTTAAATATTTGTATTTATAAACATAATGTATAAACAGAAAATATATCAAAATATATATAATTGTGTATATATATATATATATATATATATATATATATATATATATATGAAAATAAATATATATATATATATATATATATATTTTCCAAGCATTGCTTAGATGTGGCACAAGGCCGAGTGTATGGGGCACCCAGTGAGAATCGAACTTACTACTTAGTCGCAATTGTTCTAGTGAGACAAGCTTGCTAACAATTACACCACCACAAGATGCCCAATATATATATACAGTTGAAAAAAGTTTGAATTAGCATGGGATGAACTTGACAAAAGAGTGAAAAAAATGAAAAAGAGTTCTTAAAGTCATTGAAAAAAGAATGGAATCAATTATCAAACTTTGAGAAACTTTTGCAGCAAATGCCAAAAATTTGTGCTGCAAGGCTAAACGAGGATATTTTGATGATAGCAAAGTTTAATCGTAAAATTCTTTTTTTTTTGTCATAATAAAATTTCTAATAAGAATCATGTTTCACTTTTTTTAACCATGTTTAATAATTTTCACTTTTTTAAAGTCCAAAACAACTACTTTTTGAGCCAATTTAAAAAATTACCAGGCGTGACCTCAAACTTTTGAATTGTAATGTATATATATATATATATATATATATATATATATATATATATATAGGATAAAAATTGGTAAAAATACAAAATGACAATAAATGTTTTTTAAATGCACTTGAAAACATTGTCGCTACACACATAATAGATTTTGTTGAGTGTTGGTTGTTTGCTTTTGATATAAAGGGCCTTGAGAATGTGAAGTTTTTGTTTATTCTCATGGGGTAGTATATTGGTGATGTTAACAAATATTTTCCTGTATTGTGATGGTGAATAGGAATGTGTTTTTAAATAGAACTTATATCTGACAAATGAAGTGTAAGATGCCTGGATAATGTATGGCCATCAAACCAACATATGTATGTACATTTTTGGATAAATTTAAAATTTGAAAATAATTATAATATAGTGCATTCACACATGTTTTTAAAAATCACCATCACAATTATCACAAGTACAATAAGTTTGTCTTTTTAATTCATCTCTGAGGATGATCTTGGAGGAGGTTGAAAGTATTTGGTAGGGAAAAAACTATGGCACCTTTGTTGATGAATTTTATCTTAACATCAAGCAACTGATAAGAGAACTAGGAAGGTAATTATAAAAAAATAAATAGATACAATATATTTATATTATTCAATGAAACATTTTTGAATATATATATATATATATATACATCGTTTGTGCAACTAGACATCCAAATGCCTCAAGCCAGGATTGAAACCCAACTGGTTTGGTATCAGTCAGAGTTTTCCACTGAGCTATCTTCATTCAACAGAGAGAAACACTTAAATCTAGTGTATTGTTTTTACAAATGTAAACAAATGCCAATAGAAAATAATTGAATTGGTAGAAATATAGTTCAACTGAAGAATGTCTTTATGAAAAGAGTGTTGAACTGCTTTGCAATATCTAATCTGTAAGGCAGTCAATGATGAACAATTTCTTCAGAGATGAAGAAAAGATTTGAAGCAACTGAGATGTTCTACTGACAATTGTACTACGAAACAAAGAAAAGTGTGTTGCAGTGCTACATAATATCAATACTTCTATATGGCAGTGAATGCTGGGCAATCTTTTGAGATAATGAAGAAACTGGAAGTGAGATATATATGGCTCTATTGAAAAATGTCCTTAGAAACAAAAAAAGTATTGAACTACTATACAATGTCTAATCTATAAGGCAGTCAATGCTGAACAATTTCTTCAGAGAATAAAAAAAATATAAAAATATATACAGCATATTTTATTGCCTTAGCAGAATAAATAGAAAGAATACAAAAAGAGGTAAATGAAAATGTGTATGGAGAGATGTCTGTTTTCATATATATTGACTCTTCAATTTCTCATTACACCACCTGCACATCCAAGCTTACTGCACTTGGTATTCACAAGTGGTCTCTCATCTAAGTACTGACCATGTTTAGCATTGTATGTGTGTGTGAATTTCCTCACAAATTCTGTGTTAATTTATTTTTTTTCAACTCATCAACTCCTTGTGGTCTATTTAAGGCCAAAACATATTTTTTGGATTGTAAGTATAATTATTTTTTTGTGAGTAACTATTTATTTGCGAGAACGATTTGTTAAATTATAACAATGATTTTTCTACATTATTTACATTATTCCGACTGCTATCCTGATCTTCATTGCCATAATTACAACATTTTGGCCATTGTATGCTCTGGTCTTCTTCAGGTGATTGGAATTTCGAAATTCTAATCACCTGAAGAAGGCCTGCATGTACAATAGCTGAAACGTTGTGAATATGGCAATGAAGATGAGGATAATAGTCTGAATAATGTAAATAATGTAAATAATCATGATACCTCATCTCAGAGATATAGACAGATAATGATTTTTCTAGATTCAAGTCCTACTAGTAAACACAGCTGGTGGTGAGAAGAGGTATATTCATACTATTCCTAAGGATATTTGCATATAAGTAAATGTAATGAACTCAACTGGAATTCGAACTCTGCTCTTCAATTTCTCATTCTGAACTGCAATCCATTACACCACCTGCACATCCAAGCTTACTGCACCTGGTATTCACAAGTTGTCTCCCATCTTAGTACTGACCATGATCAGCATTGTTTGGTGATCATATGTGAACCAATATTTCAACATGATATGGCCATAAGCCATAAAGTTTATGAGGGACATATATTTAAGAAAAATCTTGGTTTGATAGAATTATTAGATATATCTGCATATAATCAAGTAAGCTTAAGGCATTGTATGTAATGAATTATTTTTTACTGTATTCAATGTAACACTAGGTTTGTCTTATGGTAATTAAGAGAAAAATAATCCTTCTTTGAAAATTCATAAAAGACAGCTATGGGTTAAATACTAAGAATTGTATCTGGAAAAGGATTGTTATTCTAAAAAGATTCTTAACAAAAGACCCCTCTTTCCTCATTATGTATCGCAGAAATTTCAACTCTCTTTTTGATTGTAAATACAAGTGTCCTTTCAATTCTTATTTTCCATAAAACTTCCTTGTAAAGAGCTATGATTAATCATGTAATCCATCAATTGAATCCCCATCATCCTTCTGCAGGGCCACATCTCTATTTCTTCCAGTCTCCCCTTCATTCATGAGAAAATTGCCATAAGGAAGGATTTTTTCTTTTTTTCTTATGAAATTTTCATGTTTCATAATACTTAGCTTTGCTTTTGGATGACAACTTTTACTATTACAATGCAATTTTGAATTCTGTCATCACCCTTCTTTGAACTTTGTGGACTGGTGCTACAGAATCACAAACAAAGAACTGTACCAAATAAGAGAAACCACATCACTTGAGGACTACCAACAGCGGCAACAATTAAAATGGATAGCACATTTAACTGAAAGAAAATAATGACATAATCAAGATATTAACGTTCTGCACTACTTCAAATAAAGAACTGTACCAAATAACAGAAACCACATCACTTGAGGACTACCAACAGCAGCAACAATTAAAATGGATAGCACATGTAACTCAAAGAGAAAATAATGACATAATCAAGATATTAATGTTCTGCACTACTTCAAATAAAGAACTGTACCAAATAACAGAAACCACATCACTTGAGGACTACCAACAGCAGCAACAATTAAAATGGATAGCACTTGTAACTGAAAGAGAAAATAATGACATAATCAAGATATTAATGTTCTGCACTATTTCAAATAAAGAACTGTACCAAATAACAGAAACAACATCACTTGAGGACTACCAACAGCAGCAACAATTAAAATGGATAGCAAATGTAACTGAAAGAGAAAATAATGACATAATCAAGATATTAATGTTCTGCACTACTTCAAATAAAGAACAGTACCAAATAACAGAAACCACATCACTT
This sequence comes from Acanthosepion pharaonis, assembly GCA_903632075.3. Lineage (NCBI taxonomy): Eukaryota > Metazoa > Mollusca > Cephalopoda > Sepiida > Sepiidae > Acanthosepion > Acanthosepion pharaonis. The sequence continues at coordinate 3,621,875 of CAHIKZ030002024.1, forward strand.
GAAGACAACCAACAGCAGCAACAATTAAAATGGATAGCACATGTAACTCAAAGAGAAAATAATGACATAATCAAGATATTAATGTTCTGCACTACTTCAAATAAAGAACTGTACCAAATAACAGAAACCACATCACTTGAGGACTACCAACAGCAGCAACAATTAAAATGGATAGCACATGTAACTTAAAGAGAAAATAATGACATAATCAAGATATTAATGTTCTACACTACTTCAAATAAAGAAATGTACCAAATAACAGAAACCACATCACTTGAGGACTACCAACAGCAGCAACAATTAAAATGGATAGCAAATGTAACTGAAAAGAAAATAATGACATAATCAAGATATTAACGTTCTGCACTACTTCAAATAAAGAACAGTACCAAATAACAGAAACCACATCACTTGAAGACAACCAACAGCAGCAACAATTAAAATGGATAGCACATGTAACTCAAAGAGAAAATAATGACATAATCAAGATATTAATGTTCTGCACTACTTCAAATAAAGAACTGTACCAAATAACAGAAACCACATCACTTGAGGACTACCAACAGCAGCAACAATTAAAATGGATAGCACATGTAACTGAAAGAGAAAATAATGACATAATCAAGATATTAATGTTCTGCACTACTTCAAATAAAGAACAGTACCAAATAACAGAAACCACATCACTTGAAGACAACCAACAGCAGCAACAATTAAAATGGATAGCACATGTAACTCAAAGAGAAAATAATGACATAATCAAGATATTAATGTTCTGCACTACTTCAAATAAAGAACTGTACCAAATAACAGAAACCACATCACTTGAGGACTACCAACAGCAGCAACAATTAAAATGGATAGCACATGTAACTGAAAGAGAAAATAATGACATAATCAAGATATTAATGTTCTGCACTACTTCAAATAAAGAACAGTACCAAATAACAGAAACCACATCACTTGAAGACAACCAACAGCAGCAACAATTAAAATGGATAGCACATGTAACTCAAAGAGAAAATAATGACATAATCAAGATATTAATGTTCTGCACTACTTCAAATAAAGAACTGTACCAAATAACAGAAACCACATCACTTGAGGACTACCAACAGCAGCAACAATTAAAATGGATAGCACATGTAACTGAAAGAGAAAATAATGACATAATCAAGATATTAATGTTCTGCACTACTTCAAATAAAGAACAGTACCAATTAACAGAAACCACATCACTTGAAGACAACCAACAGCAGCAACAATTAAAATGGATAGCACATGTAACTCAAAAAGAAAATAATGACATAATCAAGATATTAATGTTCTGCACTACTTCAAATAAAGAACTGTACCAAATAACAGAAACCACATCACTTGAGGACTACCAACAGCAGCAACAATTAAAATGGATAGCACTTGTAACTGAAAGAGAAAATAATGACATAATCAAGATATTAATGTTCTACACTACTTCAAATAAAGAAATGTACCAAATAACAGAAACCACATCACTTGAGGACTACCAACAGCAGCAACAATTAAAATGGATAGCAAATGTAACTGAAAGAGAAAATAATGACATAATCAAGATATTAACGTTCTGCACTACTTCAAATAAAGAACAGTACCAAATAACAGAAACCACATCACTTGAAGACAACCAACAGCAGCAACAATTAAAATGGATAGCACATGTAACTCAAAGAGAAAATAATGACATAATCAAGATATTAATGTTCTGCACTACTTCAAATAAAGAACTGTACCAAATAACAGAAACCACATCACTTGAGGACTACCAACAGCAGCAACAATTAAAATGGATAGCACATGTAACTGAAAGAGAAAATAATGACATAATCAAGATATTAATGTTCTGCACTACTTCAAATAAAGAACTGTACCAAATAACAGAAACCACATCACTTGAGGACTACCAACAGCAGCAACAATTAAAATGGATAGCACATGTAACTCAAAGAGAAAATAATGACATAATCAAGATATTAATGTTCTGCACTACTTCAAATAAAGAACTGTACCAATTAACAGAAACCACATCACTTGAGGACTACCAACAGCAGCAACAATTAAAATGGATAGCAAATGTAACTGAAAGAGAAAATAATGACATAATCAAGATATTAACGTTCTGCACTACTTCAAATAAAGAACTGTACCAAATAACAGAAACCACATCACTTGAGGACTACCAACAGCAGCAACAATTAAAATGGATAGCACTTGTAACTGAAAGAGAAAATAATGACATAATCAAGATATTAATGTTCTGCACTACTTCAAATAAAGAACTGTACCAAATAACAGAAACCACATCACTTGAGGACTACCAACAGCAGCAACAATTAAAATGGATAGCAAAATGTAACTGAAAGAGAAAATAATGACATAATCAAGATATTAATGTTCTGCACTACTTCAAATAAAGAACTGTACCAAATAAGAGAAACCACATCACTTGAGGACTACCAACAGCAGCAACAATTAAAATGGATAGCACATGTAACTGAAAGAGAAAATAATGACATAATCAAGATATTAATGTTCTGCACTATTTCAAATAAAGAACTGTACCAATTAACAGAAACCACATCACTTGAGGACTACCAACAGCAGCAACAATTAAAATGGATAGCAAATGTAACTGAAAGAGAAAATAATGACATAATCAAGATATTAATGTTCTGCACTACTTCAAATAAAGAACTGTACCAAATAACAGAAACCAACATCACTTGAGGACTACCAACAGCAGCAAACAATTAAAATGGATAGCACATGTAACTGAAAGAGAAAATAATGACATAATCAAGATATTAATGTTCTGCACTACTTCAAATAAAGAACTGTACCAAATAACAGAAACCACATCACTTGAGGTCTACCAACAGCAGCAACAATTTAAATGGATAGCACATTTAACACAAAGAGAAAATAATGACATAATCAAGACATTACAGGAAAAAAATAAATTGAACATAGAATAGGCTGTACCAGTTTCATCCAGCTCAAAAAAACTGCAACAAAACCAAAACATCAACCTGAAAACTCAAGCCATGTTCTTCAATAGCCTCGTCAGATCCAGACTTTCATATAGATGCTATGCATACAGAAATATATAAACTATTAGCTGTATACAACCGCTTTCTCAGCTCAATGGATAAAAAGGGCTTTGTGTGAGTAAAGCCTGGCAGTCTTAGCAAAGATCATCCTGCTTTGAATATTATCAACTGATGCTACAGAATTGCAACAAAGAAGTGTACCATATAACAGAAACCACAACAATTGAGGAATACCAACAGCAGTAACAACTAAAATGGATAGCAAAATTAACTCAAGGAGAAAATAATGACAAAATCAAAAAGGATAACATTCCACACTACTTAAAATAAAAGTTTAGGAAGGAAATCCCCATCAGTACTGGAAAGAGTGATAACAGCTACTGGACTTGAGAAACCTGTTTTCCTGATAAATTGTTTAAAGAAAAATATTTTACAAATTTCAACTGGCATTAGTAATGGCTGCTTTGTCAGTGAATGCCAAATGTTTTCTTGTAGAAAAACAGCTATTATTACCATTAGCACTACCAACAGTTATGTTGAACTTTGAACTCTGTATATAGAAGATTTCCTTCCCCCTACTGCTTTCTCTTTAACATTCATTCCATCATTCTCAATGGTGATTACATTTTTCCATGCTTTGTTGGAATTTGATTTTATTTTACCACTTCTCTTCAAAACCGCAAAAGGTGCCCGTAGCTCAGCAGATTGGTAGTTTAAAGAAATGACATTTAAAAATAAGCTATTAAACCAAAACTTTCCTAAGTTTCCCACAATGTACGCAGGGACACAAAAATAACACAGCAATTCAGACACAATCTCATGACAGTAGCAATTATTAAAAGCTTATTAATCACTGTTCTACAAATTGGTCCATTCAATCAATCTTCAAGGTGTCTTATAAAAGTAATGTCTGTTTGCAATTTTTATGAAACTATTAATCAAAGTACAATGACTTTTAGACCACCAAATAGAGTAAACTTGGAGAATTAAACACTCACAGGTTATATCAGAGGGATAGCGGAAGGCAGTGAGCTATTTACTTGATGAGCATGTATGGTGAAACTCAGTTTAGTGGAATTATAAGGCTTGGCAAAGGGATAAATGTTACTAAGGGCTACAAAAGAAAAGTGGTTGTGGTGAGCCATGATTGTTCATGTCCAGAAGGCATACAGTACATAGAAGAAGTAGAATAAATTATATAGTAAGAATGCATAATAATGACCCCCCCACTGTACAAAATTTACATTGCTGTTATATTGAGAATATTGTATTATGTTGCTATTATATTGAGAAAAATAAATATGAAAAATTAATTCAAAAAGAAAATTAATGAATTTAAAGAACTGATAAAAGGCAATGAAAAGCTCAGAGATTTTAATTCAATAATTATTTAATTAATAATAATTGAATGTTTTTGAATGTGGTGTTCATATGAATATAAAATAGCAATAAAAAGTTATCTGAGATCCGTATACATATTGAGATGGCTAAGGATGTATTCCAAAAGCTGGGCAGAGTATTGCAAGACAGGAGGATTTCTTTGGTAACAAAGAAAAGAATACTGAGCTGTTACATGACATCTGTCCTTTACGGCAGCAAATGTTGAATGATTTCCTCAAAGAGACTCAAGGCAACAGAGATGTGGTCCTACAGAAAGATGCTAAGGATATCATGAACCGAGTGTGTGCGCAATGATGAGGTCTTAGAGAGGATGCAAACAAGGAGGAGGATTATACTTAGCATCAGGAAGAGACAGCTGAAGTTTCTGGGACACATAATGAGGAAGGAGGGTCTGGAGAATCTGATACTCACGGGTCAGATAGAGGGAAAGAGAAACAGGGAAAACGATGCATGACATACCTAGCGGACTTAAGCAAGTGGATAACAGAATGTGGTCTGGGAGAGGTAACAGAGAGAAGGAACTTGTTGAGAGCTGCAAGGGATAGCAGAAGGTGGAGAGCCATGATTGCCTATGTCCTGTAAAAAGAAAGATGGATTCATTTGATGCTGCTCTGTAAAATCATTCAGGTGGAAAAGGCAGACACAGAACTCCTCATCAATGAGAGTATAGTGGTTTTCCAAGCATAGCTTAGATGTGGCACAAGGCCAAAAGTAGGAGGCACTCAGTGAAGATCGAACTCACTACTCAGCGAGAAAAGCCTGCTAACTACTACACCACCTCAAGGTGCCCATGTCAGTGGGAGTATATCTGTGAATATTTATCCAGAAGAGAATTTCAAGATATGTTTAAAATAATCGAGGAAATGTACCCATTCTAAAATAAATCTAATGAAATGTATCTATCACATATAAATATTTGATTTTGTATGTGTGGATAGTTATTTTTCATATTTTACCATTATTTTATGCCATGAGATAGAACTAGATCTGTCTAACTATAGATAGGAAGCAGTTTCAGGATTACTCCACTTTTCTGAAAGAACTTCAACTAATGGGCAATAGTTGGTGTTACCTAAGAAATATATTAGAAAAGGGTAAAGAATTCTCAAAAAAAAGTCTGCCCTGTTATTTAACCCATAACTGAAGGAAGATAGACTCATGCCTTTTCCAAGTGCATTAGCCTGAATAAATGAAACAGAATCAAAGGGGGAATTGAACACTTCCACACAGACACATGCTACACTGGACACATCCTATTTTGGACACACACAACTAGGAACCTTTTACACAGGAGAGACAGCTATGAATATTCCACAATGGACACACAGCTATGAGTAACTTACACTGGACATATTATGTTATGGGAACAGCCAGATAGCCTAGAAATCAATGGTGTCATAGCCTGGGTTATGACTGGCTTGAGACATTGCTTGGTTGAAGAAATGGAAGTTTCTTGCTAGTAGAGTTCCTTATCTTAAGATAAAAAAAAACAAACTTATGTATGTAAATTATGAGGTCAGGTAAATAAAAGAAGTTTCTCTGAACAGTGTTTGTGGCCATAGGGTTAGCACCAATTATAAGACAGTCATCATCATTGATTTGATAAAAAAGCTGCCAACGGCATATCACTGATAGTGCCATATGCTCAGGGAACTTCTTTAATTTCTTCAACCTCTTGAAAATTCCATTTTCTAAAGAACTGTCTTGCAAGTTAATTATTCCAAGTCAGATAGCAATTAGGCAAAATAATGAAGAGGATATTAATAATAATACTAATTAGAGAGGATAATAATTTGTTTGGTTCGGATATATCCAGAACAGATGTACTGCTTCAGGGCACCACAATTGTTAATTGGAATTTTCTCAGTGAAGTTTTCACCTTGGCTGTTTGGCAGGAATCCAAGGAGATGGGCAATGATCATTATTGATCTGAATTAAAAGTCAAAGTGCAATTATGGAATTAGAAATCATTTAGCTTTGAACCAATTTTTTTTTTATAATTTTAATACAAGATTGGTGCTGAAAAGTTCTCAAATCAGTCCACTTCCAAAAATCAGTATTTTAATGTTTGGTTATTGAAATGCAGATTTTTTGAAGTGTGTCAAGTTAAGAATTTTTCAGCAAGACCATGTATCTCCTCAAAACTATAAGGGGACTGCACATGGACTAGAGTGAAACTCATGACATAAGAATAAAATTTTGGTAAATATCTTGTAGAGGAATCAACTGCAGATTATATATATCAGACTAGAAATCACCTGAAATCTGAACTTTTTAAACTTTATTTTATTATTGACATATATAAATTACTTTGTCATATTTTCTGAAATTGCAAAGATTCACCATGGAATTTCTAGAAATACACCATAGAATTTCCACAGATACACCATGGAATTTCTACAAATACACCATGAATTTCCACAGATACACCATGGAATTTCTACAAATATACCATGAATTTCCACAGATACACCATGGAATTTCTACAGAATGTTGCTTGCTGCCTGGTATGGGTCTTTTTGATTTAGTGAATTATTGATAAGATTTTATTGGCATTTAGAAAAATGTGTAGAGAAAGTGAGTCAAATATTCTAACTGAGGCCTCATGAAATTTATAAAGTATGGTTGCAATGAAGGAGCCATGAGTTTACAGTATGGATGATGTTTGACAAGATCTATTGAGAAGGAAGATGTCAATATCCATTTAAGAAGTTTTCATACACAGGCCTCCTGGATTTGGGAAGGTTATTGATTTTAAATATTTTCTCCGTAGGGAAAGACAGGTGATATGTAACTTCAAATACAAACAAATAAGTCCATTATCTGTAAACTTTAGATTTGAAAAACATGGATTTAAACAGAATTAAAAGAGCGGGCAAAGTTGGCGTTTGTTTTGAATAGCAAGTGAATACAGGGAGAAGAGTAACAAATTCCATATGAAATGCCTGGCAAAAATTATAGAATGACCAAATTTGAAGAATTTTATATTTCTGAAGAAATAGACAAATCACAAATAAGATATAAAACATATATTTTCATTTTTAACCCCAAGCAAGGCAATAAAGCCACTAAGATAGAAGAGGTTACTGAGAGTGAAAGAATCTGAGAAAAACTTTACTGGGGAGAGAGAACAATAAAATGAGGGTTTAATGAGATAGATGATGGTTGACATTGTATTTAAAGTTTTGAAGATCATAGTTGCCAGGGAAGCAAAAAGTCAGAAATGAGCTCTAGACATTTGGTGTAAGAAAAGAATATCTATGGTTACAACTGGAAAATTCAACACTGAAATTATAAAACTTAGCCGCAAATCTAGTCTTTTTTTTCCTCTTCATCTGTATGCCATATCCCATCGGGTTGTGAGCAATCATGGCCCTCCACAATTTCTAGTTCCTTTTAAGTTTTGTTTTTTGTTATCTCTCCTAATCCCTGTTCTACCAACCATTTATATAAGCTCATTAGGTAGATAGTTTGCTGCTTCTCTTTGTCAGTTCCTCTGTCCATCATTGGTAAAAAATATTAAGTAATAGTATAATTACCAGATGGTTTGGAGAATTCAACACTCCCAGGATATATTGAAGGCCAGAGGAAAACAGTGAGTAACCTGCCTAACAAGATTGTGCAAATGAATGGCAAAAGAGGAAGTGGGAAATATACTGGAAAGACGAAACTTACTTGATGAAATATCCTGAAGAAGGTTGTGGGGAACAACTACCGAAACATTGTTTTTTTTGTTTTTTTTACAGAGAGGTTCCATCTGATATAAGGCTACTTGTAGCAAAAGGTTATGTTAAGAGGCAGTTTATATGTATTGTAGGGGAAGGCAACAGTTAATCCTAGACTTGAACAGGTTAATATTGTAGTAATCAGGGAAACATCCCCTTGGGAGTTGGTTCTACAGAGCAATGATTTACCAGAAAAAGCTATTCAAGTAAAACTTACTACTCACCAATGGAATATAGAGGAAATTTGGTTGGTTTACTAAAATATAAGTGGCATGGCTCATCCTAGATGTGATGTTAGAACAATCAGAACCAACGAATGTAGTTCATCCAAGCATTTACCATGGAACTAGCGACAGATCAGTGAGAGAATTTCCACATTCTGTCTGTGAGAGAGTGAGGCCAGAAGATGGAAAATAATTCCTCACCCACAAGGACTCGGTGATGCTTTTGAACTAGAGTAATAAAGGATAAAAAGTTGCGGAGAGCCATGACTGATAACATCCTGAAGAGACATGATACATAAGGAGAAAAAAGAGCATGAAGAATTTAATACTCACAGGTAGAGACAAACATCTAACAAGCCTGATCAGGGACTGGGAGGGATAGTAAGAAGAGAAAGTGAGGTTCACAATGTACAAGGCTGAGGGTTACATTAAGAGGCAGTTCATATGAATTGTAGAGGAAGATAATGGTTAACCCTAGACTTGAACAGGTTAAGATTGTAGTGATCAAGGAAAACATCCACTTGGGAGTTGGTTCCACAGTGTAGTGGTTCACTGGAAAAAGCTCTTCAAGTGAAACCTACTTCTCACTGATAGAATACAGAGGAAATCTGGGTGGTTTGCTACAATGTAGGTGGCATGGTATGTCCTAGATTTGAAGGTTAGAACTGGCAGAAGCAAGGAATGTAGTTCATCCAAGTATGGAAGTAGCAATAGAACAGTAAGAGGCTTACCATATCCCACCTGTGAGAGAGTGAGGTTGGAGGATGGAACATAATTTCTCACCATCAAGGATTCAGGGACACTCTTGAACTACAGTAGCGTCCAAAACTAAGGGACAAAATGCAACGTTTACAAATGACTAAGTAAGACTTATTCTTTAGAAAAAATCAAAAAATTTGAATATAGCATACTGTTTACATTGTTTTTCTCAATTTTGTCCCTTACTTTTGGACGATCCTATTTTGAAAATAAATAAATAATTGTTATAATTCTTTTTCTATCCTTTGCAAATGATTCAAATTTTAGTATGTTATTATGGATGTTAACGACTACCAGTTGTCAAAATTTCAGCTTTTCACAGTTGTTATTTCTAACAAATATTAGGTTTTAAAATTTTGTCCCTTAGTTTTGGATGCTACTGTATATTGAGACTGAAAAGTGAGCGGCTGACAAAGATGAAGGCATTAGTTTTATAACATTTTCCATGGTTTCAAATTGACAGCACTCTTGTTAGAGCCATTTTTCTTTCACTTACCCAAGTCAAAGTGTTGGTTTTTGTCCACACATTTTTTTTAATTGCAGACTAATTTTCCTATTTACACCGGTGCTGGTAATTGTTTTAGGAATGCAAATAACGAAATAATTCCATAATATTTCCCTTAAAATTGAGTGAATTCATAATTGTTTTTCACTACTTGAACTGGAAAAAAAAATGTGATATCAATTTAAATAATTTTATCTAATTTCATGAAGCCAAAATGTTCAGCTGTTCATTTCTATGTTTTTATTTGCTATGAAAATGCAAGGTAGATATTTTTATTTTGTCAGATGTCAATAGCCAAAATTTTTTGGATTATTACTTTTCCTTTTGTCCTTCCTTAATCATAGTATTGTCTTTTAGTACAAATTCTCAGTCCAGGAAATGGAGGTGAAGGTGGTGAAATGTAGGTCAGAATAAGAAATAAGCGTGCCAAGTTCAAATTCCACTCTGGTTCACTACATGCACAATTTGGGAAAAGATATAAATCCATCTCCTTCCCTCCAGATATGGGTTAAATAGTGGGACTTGTATCTGAAAAAAAAATTATTGTTATTCTAAAAAAAATTATTAATGCAAAATCCTCTTTCCTAATTATATATGCCAGAAATTTCAACTATCTTTTTCATTCTAAGTACAAACTTCTTTTTTATTCTAGGTACAAGTGTACTTCTTTTTTATTCTAAGTACTAGTGTCCTTTGAATTCCCATTTTCCTTAAAACTTCCTAGTGAAGAGCTATGATTACTCACTTAATCTTTCAATGGAATCCTCATCATCCTTCTGCAGAAACACATCTGTATTTGCCTCCAATCACCTCTTCATCCATAAGGAAATTGTCCACACATTCACTGCCATATTGGAGGACTAATATTATATAGCAGTTCAATATTCCTTTATTTTGTACTAATAAAATTTTCATGTTTCTTAATA
>CAHIKZ030002024.1:3637500-3642500 GCA_903632075.3 Acanthosepion pharaonis
TCAGATCCTCATACGTCAAAACTGACTGAGAGTCCATTATTTTATATATATATATATATATATATATATATATATATATATATATATATATCAGATATACGAGATAATTGACAAAGTGGACAAAAATTATGTATAAAATATTTTATCACTTAAGAGGACTTCATTTTTAAATACTAGAATGTGTTGTTTTTTGGTCTAATTAACAAAATTTAAACAATTATATAAACACACACACACACACACACATATATATATATATATATATATATATATATATATATATATATATACATATGAGAGAAAAATGAGTGCATAGACATAGGATTCAACAATAAACAGTGACTGTCAATTATATGCCTTAATGTGATCTTTTAAAGCAAATGACTATAATTACAAACACTTTATCTCCAATACTGAACACTTTTTCTTTATAAATATAATAAATTTGGACAAATACTAGAATTTCTTTGCAACACACTGACACATACTGAAATCCTCACTGTATTCAATATTGTTGAAGTTATTGCTGAAATTTTTTGTTGAGATTTACAAACTTTATTCTCTCTACTGCATTTATATTTACAGTGCTGTGACAGTGCATTATTATTTATCCAGTATGAAATATATATAATATATAAATATAAAATATTATATATATAATAAAAACTTAAAGAAAAGATATGCAAAAAAACAATATTGCATTTTTATTAAATAAGTATTTGTTATTTCAATTACTACATTGTTTTTAAAATAGTGGGAGTATTTTTTATGTTATATAATAAAACTTTTAATTTTTTCCAAACAAATTAACAAAACTTTATAGAATCATAAATAATAATGATTTACTTATAGTGGGTTCAAAAATTTTAATAATTTAGCAAATGTTTATAAATTTATGAATAAAAAATTGTTTTCGTATTTATTTCTTTATAAACTTGTAAATTATAAATATTGCATTGTACTAGCTTTAATTGTGTTAGTTTTTAGACTGTTGTAAATATAAAATTATTCTTATAAATAAACAGTTTAATAAATAAATAGTCTTTAATATTTTTATTGTAAATTCTCTATAAATTCACTTTCATCCTGTTTAGGTTTTATTACTATTCTAATCATTGCTTTTTAAAAGAATAGCTAAAATAAAAAATATGTCTCTTCTCAAGAGAAGAAATTATGAATATTTCCTGTTCCTGAAGCAAACAATATTTTCACATCTAAATTTCCTCAGTGATAATCGCCAATGGTTTAAAATGATGAAAATATTAGCAGTGACAAAAATTTAAGAACTTAAAAAACGTTACATTTAATCATTGCTGATGTATTTAGTTAAGTATGAGAGATTGTGTGAGTGAACAAGTGATAAGGAACAGAAACAAATCAAATTTTAAGAAATGTTGTTTTCCTAATGAAATGAGATGAGCTATTTAGAAAGATGAATAGACTATAGAGAGATAAGTGATGATTTTTATCAACAATAAAGGTTAAAAAAAAGCTGTTTGTAGGAGGGTGTGCAGAAAAGTTTTTGGCCTGATCAAGAATAATTACCTGCTATTCTATATTTTAACTCTAAATTTCCTCACATTTAGCACATTTCTTCACAGTGCCCTTTTTACCAACCATTAAAAATTTGGATTTCTGTCTAAAGTTCTTGGATGAGGAGTTTATTATTTACACTCAGACTAATATCTTCATCTTTGTTGTTATTATCTGAATGTTTCAGCTGTTGTACATGCCTGCCTTCTATAGGTATTTGTCAGCTTGGGTAACTTTTGGGGAATTTGAAACTGAACACTTTATTTAATACATGGGTTAAATTGTTCTTGTTCAACTGTCCATATCTAGAGATAACTTGTTTTATTCATTTTTAGTACTCTTCAGTTATTGCTTGAGTTGATCTCATTTTGTATGAGCTTGTGGGAAAAGGAAATAAAATTGTTAAATAAAATAATAATAATAATAATAAGTGATACAAAACAAAGAAAAAAGAAATACTTCCCATGGTATTAAGAGCAAAGGAACTGGAAATATGATTATCCCACTTGTTTTCACCAAACATGCTTAGGTGGCCTTGTTGAAGCGTATAAAAAGGCAAACATTTACTGCTTCACTCTCTTTCCCCCTCTTGCTTCAAGATATATTACATCATAGTAATTATGCTTCCAATGGGAACATTAGTTTTCCCTGCTCTACTGATGATTGAACTCTCTTCCCTCTTTCCAATGCATGGCATTCATTTTCCATGTCATTCACATGTTCCTTCCAAAAGCCCAACCCATGAAGTAGGTCAAACTTTCTCTTTGGTTGTTCCAATTCAGTGCAAGGCTGACTTGAGCACAACCATTGTAACGATGCCTATATTGACTCAACCTAACTTCTGAACCAAGAAAATGAAAACAGACATTTCATGTTTATACCTTCTAATGATAAAGCAAATAGAAAATTTCCTTTGGTTGTTCCAACTCTGTGCAAAGCTGACTTGAGCTCGACCATTATTACAATACTTATACTTGCCTACCCTAACTACTGGACCAGAAAAAATGACATGACTGAGAGACATTAAAAACTTAGCTTCACTGCAGTCACCATGAAAAGAGAATAAACGGTCTGTGGTTGAAACTCAATTTTTTGTATGCATCTTCTTTATGTGAACACGTGCATTCACTTAAAATACACACAACCCTCGGTAAATCATGTTAAACTCAATGTTTATACTACCGGGCACAGGGATTGAACTCACAATTACTGACAATATATAAATAATGCAAATAAAAATATTATTTTTGGGAAGTGGGTCAAGTCAATAACTTTTTCAGCAGTGTGTATATGTATGTGTGTATTTAAATGTGTATGTCTGTACATATTTTTATATGTATGTGTTTATGTGTGTATGTATGTGAATGTATGCATGGGTGTGTATGTGCGTGAATGAATGGGTGTGTATATAGGTGTGTGTATGTGTGTATCTATGTGTGTGTGTATGTATATGTGTGTATGTGTTTATATTTGTATATTATGTGTGCAAGTGTGTATGTGTGTATATAGATGTGTATGTATGTGTGTATGTATGCATGCAGAACTTGCAATTTTGGGAACAATATCCATTTAGATTACTTCCTCTTCCCCTGCTGACTTGTTCTGGAATTCTTTGACCAATTCTGACTTTCAAGATCTAGCTAGTTTCTTTTATTTCTTCCTCCTTTCTTTTTTTTTTTCTTCTTTCTTTTCATGGCTGGCATAAACATGTGATCATATCTTCCCATTTGTCTAAGATACACCAGAACTCACCCTGAAACATTAATTGCAGGGAGAGAAAGTATAGATGTCACAGAGTTGCTGATAACCAAGACATTCATAACTTGCTTGACAGAGAAGGTGAAGGTCAATCTGTGCAAAGCCTGTAGTATTGGCTGCTGATTGTTTTTTTTTTTTTAATCAGTTTTACTCCATGCAAGGCAGTAAAGCCACTAAAACACAAGCGGTTACAGGATGTGGAAGAATTAGGAACAGAAACATTTATAATTAGGAGAACGAGAAAAAAAAATCAAGGGGACAGCAGATAGCAAATGATATTGCATTTAAATTTATTACAGATTAAAGTTGGCTGGAAAGCATGAATCCAGAAGGGAGTTCCACAAGTGAGAAGTACGAGAAAAGAAACTGTTAGCATAGAGGTTACAGTTACATCTAGACATTTCAATTGTAAATGATGAGACCTAAATGATAATAATATATGTATATTCACTAACACTCAGTAATTCCTTGCATCTTAGTAGATGTATTGCCTTGCTTGGGGTGAAATGATTAAAAAAAAGATATTGACATTAAATTTCAGAGAAACTTTTGAGTCTGTCAAGTTAGAATAAAATTAGATAAATAGAAATATTGGAACACTAAAGAAATGATCAAATCAGCAGTCACTGACAAAAAGTCGTATATTGAAATTAAAAAAAAATGAAGATAATGATTGATGTTACATTTGAATTTTTGAAATTCAGATTTGACTGGAAAGCAAGAAGCTGCAAGAGAGTTCCACAAGTGAGAAGTGTGGTAGAATAAACTGTTAGCATAGAACTTACGGTTACATCTAGCCATTTCAACTGTAAATGATGAGTCCTTGCCACCAATCTAGTAATGTCCTTACCACCATCTAGTAATTCATAAATTCATAAAGTCTAAGTACAATAGAGGCAAGTTCACCAGAACAATTAAGAAGAAACTGTTAGCATAGAACTTACGGTTACATCTAGCCATTTCAATTGTAAATGATGAGTCCTTGCCACCAATCTAGTAATGCACATAAATTCATAAAGTCTAAGTACAATAGAGGCAAGTTCACCAGAACAATTAAGAAGAAGCTGTTAGCATAGAACTTACGGTTACATCTAGCCATTTATATTGTAAATGATGAGTACACCAGAACAATTTTTTACTCCATCTAGCCATTTTAAATTCATAAAGTCTAAGTACAATAGAGGCAAGTTCACCAGAACAATTAAGAAGAAACTGTTAGCATAGAACTTATGGTTACATCTAGCCATTTCAATTGTAAATGATGAGTTCTTACCACCAATCTAGTAATGCACATAAATTCATAAAGTCTAAGTACAATAGAGGCAAGTTCACCAGAACAATTAAGAAGAAACTGTTAGCATAGAACTTATGGTTACATCTAGCCATTTATATTGTAAATGATGAGTACTAGCCACCAATTTTTTACTGCACTTAAATTCATAAAGTCTAAGTACAATAGAGGCAAGTTCACCAGAACAATTAAGAAGAAACTGTTAGCATAGAACTTATGGTTACATCTAGCCATTTCAATTGTAAATGATGAGTCCTTACCACCAATCTAGTAATGCACTTAAATTCATAAAGTCTAAGTACAATAGAGGCAAGTTCACCAGAACAATTAAGAAGAAACTGTTAGCATAGAACTTATGGTTACATCTAGCCATTTATATTGTAAATGATGAGTCCTTACCACCAATCTAGTAATGCAC
>CAHIKZ030002024.1:3647500-3660000 GCA_903632075.3 Acanthosepion pharaonis
TTGTCCTCATCTATCTTACCATCTTCATGATGTTTCGACCATTGTACACTATGGCCTTCTTCAGTATATGTTTATATTTCTGAGATGAGGTATTGAAATTATTTAAACTATTTACATTGTTTGGAATATTGTCCTCATCTATCTTACCATCTTCATGATGTTTCGACCATTGTACACTATGGCCTTCTTCAGTATATGTTTATATTTCTGAGATGAGATATTGTAATTATTTACACTATTTACATTGTTTGGAATATTGTCCTCATCTATCTTACCATCTTCATGATGTTTCGACCATTGTACACTATGGCCTTCTTCAGTATATGTTTATATTTCTGAGATGAGATATTGTAATTATTTACACTATTTACATTGTTTGGAATATTGTCCTCATCTATCTTACCATCTTCATGATGTTTCGACCATTGTACACTATGGCCTTCTTCAGTATATGTTTATATTTCTGAGATGAGATATTGTAATTATTTACACTATTTACATTGTTTGGAATATTGTCCTCATCTATCTTACCATCTTCATGATGTTTTGACCATTGTACACTATGGCCTTCTTCAGTATATGTTTATATTTCTGAGATGAGGTATTGAAATTATTTAAACTATTTACATTGTTTGGAATATTGTCCTCATCTATCTTACCATCTTCATGATGTTTCGACCATTGTACACTATGGCCTTCTTCAGTATATGTTTATATTTCTGAGATGAGATATTGTAATTATTTACACTATTTATATTGTTTGGAATATTGTCCTCATCTATCTTACCATCTTCATGATGTTTCGACCATTGTACACTATGGCCTTCTTCAGTATATGTTTATATTTCTGAGATGAGATATTGTAATTATTTACACTATTTATATTGTTTGGAATATTGTCCTCATCTATCTTACCATCTTCATGATGTTTCGACCATTGTACACTATGGCCTTCTTCAGTATATGTTTATATTTCTGAGATGAGATATTGTAATTATTTACACTATTTATATTGTTTGGAATATTGTCCTCATCTATCTTACCATCTTCATGATGTTTCGACCATTGTACACTATGGCCTTCTTCAGTATATGTTTATATTTCTGAGATGAGATATTGTAATTATTTACACTATTTATATTGTTTGGAATATTGTCCTCATCTATCTTACCATATTCATGATGTTTCGACCATTGTACACTATGGCCTTCTTCAGTATATGTTTATATTTCTGAGATGAGATATTGTAATTATTTACACTATTTATATTGTTTGGAATATTGTCCTCATCTATCTTACCATATTCATGATGTTTCGACCATTGTACACTATGGCCTTCTTCAGTATATGTTTATATTTCTGAGATGAGATATTGTAATTATTTACACTATATTGTTTGGAATATTGTCCTCATCTATCTTACCATATTCATGATGTTTCGACCATTGTACACTATGGCCTTCTTCAGTATATGTTTATATTTCTGAGATGAGATATTGTAATTATTTACACTATTTATATTGTTTGAATATTGTCCTCATCTATCTTACCATATTCATGATGTTTCGACCATTGTACACTATGGCCTTCTTCAGTATATGTTTATATTTCTGAGATGAGATATTGTAATTATTTACACTATTTATATTGTTTGGAATATTGTCCTCATCTATCTTACCATCTTCATGATGTTTCGACCATTGTACACTATGGCCTTCTTCAGTATATGTTTATATTTCTGAGATGAGATATTGTAATTATTTACACTATTTATATTGTTTGGAATATTGTCCTCATCTATCTTACCATCTTCATGATGTTTCGACCATTGTACACTATGGCCTTCTTCAGTATATGTTTATATTTCTGAGATGAGATATTGTAATTATTTACACTATTTATATTGTTTGGAATATTGTCCTCATCTATCTTACCATCTTCATGATGTTTCGACCATTGTACACTATGGCCTTCTTCAGTATATGTTTATATTTCTGAGATGAGATATTGTAATTATTTACACTATTTATATTGTTTGGAATATTGTCCTCATCTATCTTACCATCTTCATGATGTTTCGACCATTGTACACTATGGCCTTCTTCAGTATATGTTTATATTTCTGAGATGAGATATTGTAATTATTTACACTATTTATATTGTTTGGAATATTGTCCTCATCTATCTTACCATATTCATGATGTTTCAACCATTGTACACTATGGCCTTCTTCAGTATATGTTTATATTTCTGAGATGAGATATTGTAATTATTTACACTATTTATATTGTTTGGAATATTGTCCTCATCTATCTTACCATATTCATGATGTTTCGACCATTGTACACTATGGCCTTCTTCAGTATATGTTTATATTTCTGAGATGAGATATTGTAATTATTTACACTATTTACATTGTTTGGAATATTGTCCTCATCTATCTTACCATATTCATGATGTTTCGACCATTGTACACTATGGCCTTCTTCAGTATATGTTTATATTTCTGAGATGAGATATTGTAATTATTTACACTATTTACATTGTTTGGACTGTTGTCATATTCACAACATTTTGACTTTTGAACACTCCTGCCTTTTTCAGATGATTGGAAATTCTTCAGGTGGTTCGAAATTCCAATCACCTGAAGAAGATACAATGGCCAGAATGTGAATATGGCAACAAAGATGAGGACAACAGTTCAAACATTTTAAATGGGGTAAATAATTCAATGAAGACATTTTCTATGGTTTTTCCTCATTTTTTCTGCTGATAAGGAATTCATTTTTTTATTGTATTTTTGATCTTCAGTAAATGCTCAATATGCATGGCCTTGTGACAGAATAGGCTTTGTAAAAAATACCCTTTCTTGAAGAAAAATATAAATTCTTTCAATTTCCTTTGTTCTACTGAAATAAATTTGATCTTCACTTGATGCTCAATATCTGTGGCCTTCTGCCAGACTAGGCTTTGTAAAATAAATTCCCTTTCTTGAACAATTTTTTAAATTTCCTTCATTCTACTGAAAGAAATTTGATTTTCTCTAGATGCTCAAAATATGTGGCCTTTTACCACATTAATCTTTTCAAATATCTCAATGAAGACATATTTTTGCTATTTCCATCTCACTTCATTTTACAAGTGAGGAATTTTCAGCTGTTCAGTGTCCAGAATATTTATTTACTAATTTGGTTTGTTTTGGATTTTCTTTTATTTCCAAATTAATTGTTAAAGAGAAAAATATTGACCAAATGTTATCCATTTGGAATTTTACCTGACAAACATTGTAATGACGGCACCAAAAATTGACTGGTAATCAAATCAGAATTTACTAAATTATTTTACATCGCCAGAATATATTCTTCAAAATGTATTAATCCAAGAATTTATTATTTTCTAAAAATATTCAAATGAAAAATTCAGTTATCTGGATTCTCTTAATTAACCCTCACTAAAAGCAAAGACCTGAACATATCTCCTGGCATTCTTAAAGATGAATTAGATTAAACAAATTATATTTGTGATTTAAGGAGTCTTTGATATGAATACAGATTATCACAAATCTGGTTTAATCCTTTGTCTATATTTATGGGACAGATTAACTGACATTTACAAGAAATGTATTGACAATATTAGTGGTCAATATATATATATATATATATATATATATATATATATATGAATATATATGAATTTCCAAATGGATAGAATCCAGGTAGAGCTCAATGTCCAGGACAGAGCAAGAATATAATATAAAAGGCTCAAACTCTAATATTCCAATGGTTATAATTTATTATATTGGAATCATAATAATGATCCAATTCATCAAACCTACAAATTCAAAAAGAAATCGGATTTCTTTCCAATTTCTTTTTTTGAATTTGTAGGTCAGATGAATTGGATCATGACACAAAGTGATTTTAACCTGCTCTCTTTTTAGCTGAATAACTCAAAGGTTTTTTTAGTGATTCTTATGATGAATGGTTCCAAGATGGCTAAATGTCTTATCTGAAAACCTGGAAAAAGAAACTCAATTAGTTTTGTGTTTTTAGATCTTAAACATTTTGTGGCATGGACAATTATATATATATATATATATATATATATATATATATATATATATATATGTGTGTGTGTGTATATGTACTAGGGGTGGCTAGCTAATCTGTGTTGTATAAACCTGCACAGGCACATTTGTGTTTGTTCCCCATCCACCTGTAGTTTATACTGCAAGTATGCTGAGTGGAACTTAGAGTTTCTAGGAGAGAACACATTATCTGGCAGGATCAAAAGTCAGAAAGGACCTGTAGGCTCAAAGCCTCGGTCACTATGACTGGTAACTTTGTGCTAGCACAATCATAAACAGTTCCAAAATAGTTCCATCTGCCCAATTTCAGTCACAAGGCTTGGACCAAGCTTTGGTATGGATTTCAGGCACTTCCCAAAGGTGCTGCATGTTGGCATCACCCCTCAGGCAATGTATATATATATATATATATATATATATATATGTAATATTAATAGCTGGTTGGATGGCTGGATGAATGGATGGTCATATACAAGTATGCCCGTCTACTAACATGGTTTGTCAATCCCTGTTGCAGACGCCTGCTCAGGTACATATGTGTTCATTCAGAACCAACCTCTGGTTATACTGCAATTATGGTGAGTGAACCTTAGAGTTTCTGGGAAAGAATGCATTATCTGACAGCATCAACAATTGGAACAAAGTCAGTAGGCTCAAAGCCTCAGTCACGATGATTGTTGACTTTGTGCTAGCACAACCATCAACAACTCCAAAATAGTTCTGTCTACCCAATTTCAGTCACAGTTTAAAAGGCTTGGACCAAGCTTTGGGATGAATTTCAGGCACTTTCCAAAGGTGCTGCATGCTGGAATCACCTCTCAGGCAATATATATATATATATATATATAGTTCATGCCAACTTAGGTAATCCGTATGGGTAGACCTGAGGAGGATGATATCCAGAGAGCTCAATGTAAAATTCAGAGCAGATATGTTTGAATAAAAGACAGACCACGTTAAGATTCCATGTAATAAGCTATTTCACCATCAATTTCTTTTCATTTTTCATTTCAGCTTTTGGAAGTAAAGTCTGATGATCCAGAACCCTGTTAAAGGGGTTATGGTGAAATAGCTTATTACATGGAATCTTAACGTGGTCTGTCTTTTTATTCAAAAAATATATATATATATATATATATATATATATATATATATATATATATAGATATATATAAGTGAACATTGAAGTCAACACTTAGAAGTGACAGGCTGTTTCATGCTAGATGCAATTGTCAGGCCACTATATATATATATATATATATATATATATATTATGTGTGTACATGTGTATATGTAAGTAAATGTCTATATCTATGATTCCATTAAGCATGTATATATAATTTATCTTTTTATGCAAAGAACTCTTCTTATTCTATTTGCTGTCTCTTCAAGACACTGCTGATCATGGTTCTCCACAATTTCCTGTCCTTTGTAGCTCTTAATAAATTTTGTCTTTTTGTAATCCCTCTTAAACCTTGCTTCATCATCCACTTACTCAGACTTGCAGGTAGATTATGTTTTGTTTTCCTCTGGCCCTCTTGCTTCAGTCTCACCTGTGAGTATCACATTTTCTAAGCCCTCTTTCTTCATTATGTGACCTAAAAATTTCAAATATCTCTTCCTGGTGTGTAGAATAAGTAGTCAATTGCTGGAAGTGAGTCAAGTGATTTCCACAATGAATCTCTAACTGCAGACTGCAGATCCACAAATACAGTATTCACTACAGTATTTATGGGAATGGGAGCATACCCATTTTCGTCCATAGGTATGCTAAAACATTAAGTAACGCTCTACTTTAAGTGACTCTTGAGCCTTGTATTGGGAAACAATAATATCATAAATATATATATGTGACGAACAATCATGGCAGAAGTATTATGATTTCAGACATGGAAAAATAAAATTATGACTTAAAACAGTTAATGTTACCATTATCACTATAGTATATTTATATTTGAAGTAAAATTTACTGAACCTGATATAATATAATTGTAGACAAAAAGCTGATTGACATACATGTTTTATTGAATGTTGGTACATGTTTCGGGATGCCTATTGCCTTCATCAACCAAAGATTTACATTGATTTTAATTTTTATTTTAAAAATCAACAGTAAAATACACTCTTTTAATGGATAATAATTCAAAACTCTTAGAAAGAAAAGACAGTTATTAATTAGATAATTATTCATTATTAATTAGAAAGAGAAAATAATTATGTTCTTAAAATTCTTAGAAAGAGAAGATAATTATTAATAATAATTAGCTAAGAAATGGTTCTCTCTCCATTTATCTGCAAACATTTTTTGTGTTTCATGATTTTAGTGCTCATCACGTCAAGTAGCTTAAACATTCGAATGTTTCTGATTTTGCTAGTATTCAGACTTTCAGTTTTTCCATCGCTCTGTTTTCCAGTCTAATAGTGTGTGGGATCACTTGCATGTGCCACACCTCCATTTCCTTCAATATCATTGGTTCGTAAATATATGATACTTATCATATGACAATTTTGCCATCGCAGGTAATTTGAAATTTTCTCTAAAATCACGGATTGGTCCATTTCCTGACCATTCGCGTATTTTAGTATCTTTTCTATATTTTTAGCGCCAAGCTCTCCAGAGCCTATCCATCATTATATAAAGACTCTCGCTGTTTGCTAACAGTCAGTAGCAGTTCAATTCTTGGAAAATAAGGCACTATATTGACATTTTAATTCTTAATTATCACTCAATCGAGTAATCATACTAATTCTTATTGGTATTATTCATGAACATTACATTTTTCTACACTGATAAAACACTGTGGAACTATTTATTTATCTAAGACTTCAATTGAACTTTGTAGTTAAATTACATTCAATATTGTACTCAACATTAATTAGCTAAACTTACCCTCCTTATTACGGAAAAAGGGAAGCAACTTTCTTGATACTATTTTTGATATTTTTGTATATCATTGTTAATACAATATTTTATTAATGTTCACTGAACTTGATTATTTTTCTCTTGTGTTTGTTGTGCATTATTCATGTGGGGTGTTGTTTTACAAGAACACAGCCTTCCTTCTTTATTATATTCATGGTGACCCTAGCCAACAATACTTACAGCACCACTACAAGTGGATTTCTTTACATAGTTTTCTAATAAATCTGATCCCAATCAGTACTCTGGTAGCAGAAATAAGTCTTGTGAATAGCAGGCTCCTGTCTAATAGATGTCTTAAAAGGAATATCAACAGATACTACAGCATGATCAAATTGCAATGAGGACAGAGTTGTGATCCTTGACAAGATCTAAGAGAAGAGGTAAGGAACATATCAAGTAAAGGAGAATGTTGATCAGATTTATGGGAAAACCAATTAGAGAAATCCACTATTAGACTAAGAAACATGGCAATGGAACTGAGGACTTAGCTTGTTTGGAGAGATAATACAACTTCTGACCACCTGAATAAGAGATGGAGTTTAAGATAATGTCAGATTGCAAAGCCTTTGTTGCCATCCCCATCTGTATAGGGTCAGGGATTTAGAGGACCAGAAAATGCTAATCATTGTGGACAGTCATAAACCAACATATTGCAAGTATGGAGAGACTGGTCACTTCTCGTCTTCCTACCCAGAGTATAATGATTCTAGCATTCTGGGCCCTGCCAACCTAAATCCCCCTTTGGCCAAGTCTGTTATTTCTATTTCACCTCTATTGGGCATACTAGCGACTGGGACTGATGCAGTAAAACCTCCAGTTGTATCCATTGTGTGGCCCTCATTCCCCAAAAAGCCTTTGCCCACTGCTTGTGTGATTGCAGAGAAGGAAAAGAAGGGCTTTATGTCGAAGTTTCACAGGGTGAAGCTCACTTGCAATCTTCAATGTCTCAGGGTGAATGCATGTTGTGTACAGGACACCCTGTGTAGACATTCTTTCTAAGAGGTTTACCCTCTATTTAGAAAGTTTTGATGGATGCTTCAGAGGTGTCTCCTGCCTAGTGCATGTGCTCTTTTCTCGGGCAGGCTTCATTTGCTGGATTTTACCATAAGTCTCTTTGTCTCATTGGGGTTTATGCACCCAATGACTATGCTGAGTGGCTTGATTTGTTTCATCAGATCGAGTTTTGTTGGGTAGTTTTAGCAGGGGATTGAAATGCCATTCTTGACCCCAACATAGATCATATAGTAGAAAGATCAGGTACTAACTACCCTGATGTGAAGCCATTTTGTGACTTTATCAATAAGTTTGAACTTGTCAATAAGCATTGTAATGAATAAAATGCGAAGTAATGTGAACTTGGACTCATAGGGGCAGCTTGGCTTCAGTGGTGTGTTCTAGTTGCCTTGACCAAGTCTTAATTAAGAGAGTCAATGTAATCCTCTTAGGTTATCTAAATTTACATTTGATAGTTTACATGGATCATGTGTAAACTTAGGTTGCTGGCTACTTAAAATTGAACACATTGTTTGGTGAGCATAATTTCCATGACCATCTTCTACTAATGCTACAGCGAGAATTTATGGAGACTGTGTTTGTAAATATGTGGTGGGATAAATTAAAATCCAAAATAAGGTCGTTTGCTGCTGATTATAGTTGCTGACTCAATCTAGTTGGTTTCTGAAAGGCATATTTTTATTATTCCTATATTACTTTTGATTTCTGCATCAAGGTTTCATCATCTGTTACAACTAACCTATTCACTTCTGTGTTTGCTTAATTTTGACATATCCAGTAAAAAACTACCGTGTAGGGTTTTCCTTTTACTGACAACCATGCATTCAGTGTTTATACAGTTAATAGATAGTCCTTTATTCTTGCTTTCCTCAACTACTTTCTCTGGTAATTCTATCAGTTTTCTTTCTAATATCATGTCATTTAATGCTGTAAATTGATAATATCTTCTGGTTGCCCTTTTGGTTGGGGTTAAGAATATATCAGTTGCATTCCCCCACCACCCGTACAGAGGGGTAGAATCTTATTAAAAATATAAGGTCACCTCGCTACCTATGACTCCTTGTTTGACATGTTAAGTTGTTGAATGGCTCAGGTGTGTATTTGCTACCTGGTTCAAATATTGAACTGATAGTTTTTAGCTGGTGTAAACTTGTGCTTTAATAAACTGACATGTTCCATCTGCAGTTGAAATAGGTTCTGCCCGTTTGGTTCTACATAAACCTATATTTTTTCTAATGGAGGGGGAACAATCTATTTGCCTGGTTGAACCAGACCAGAAAAGACCAATGCTCATTCGCGGCAAACATTAGTTTATCAAAATGACAGTATTCAGTATCATAGAGAACTTTCTCTGTCTGCCATCAGTGTGAATGAGAGCAACACACGGTACTTTCTTGTTCTCACGTTTTTCACTGACTTGAAATCAAGCAACTACATCGAATAAATAGCTGCATCTTTTGCAAAGAAAGTTGGGTCACAAGTGCATTGAATACTGTTGCCATATCTGGTCTATACATTTTGAGATGCTTGACAAAATCCAAGGAAGGATCTGTTATATAATTGATCCTGACCAAGCATCTCAACTTCAGACACTTTCCCACCAACATGACGAGGCTTCCCTCTGTCCTTTCTAGAATTATTTTCATGGCAACTGCTCTGGCAAGCTTTTTTCTCTGGAGCAACAACTACTCCTTTAAGCGTGCTATTAGATTGGCAAATAGGTCCCACTCTTTTACTGTTGAAATAGGTAAGTGTAACAGCCACTTCTACTCCAACAGTTTCTTTTCTCACACTTCCCATCTGTAGACTCCCTTCCACTTACTTGCTTCCCTGATAAGTACAAACTTCAAAAATTTAAATGCAATGTCAATCGCCATCTTCTGTCTTGAATCCTGTTCATCTTTTGTCCTTTCTGCAATCTTCCATATTCTTAGTCTTCTCTTTTACTTTCATTAACCTCCTGCATTGTAGTGGCATTCATACATTGCTTGGGGTGAAATGATTAAAAATTTTTTTTTAAAACAACCTGGAAAGGTATCTGTCTATATTTCTGAAATGAGATATTATCTACACTATTTATATTATTCGGACTATTGTCCTCATCTTTGTCACCATATTTATTACAACGTTTCGGCCGTTGTACGTTCCGACCTTCTTCAGGTGGTTGGAATGTTGAACTGAACCCTTTATTTTGCTCACTGGGCTAGACTGTTCTAATTCCACATGCCATGTTTAATAGATGTCAGTTATCTCCTGTTAATTCCCCTCTCCAAGTTCTCCACTGCCTTAACTGGGTATTGGACTCACACTCTTTGGGTCCTGTCACTGGATCTAACGCCTTTATCCACTGTGCCATGGATAACCACCTGAAGAAGGCTGGAGTGTACAATGGCCGAAACATTGTAATAAATATGGTGACAAAGATGAGGACAATAGTCCGAATAATATAAATAGTGAACCTGGAAAGGGTTGATATACGATAAAACAAATTAAACCAAACTAACAAATCCTGCTAAGTCTTCTGGTTCTCTTAGAATTGTCTGATTGTACAATATGGAATGCCAAGAGTAAAATACATCTTTTACATAGAAAAAACATTCAGTATTCACTGTCCAATCTACTTGTGGAAGAAATTTATAAACTCTTTGTCGTAAAACAGTTTTAGTTTAACTTAGTAAAGAATGTTAACGTCTTAATTATATCATTATTTCCATTTCTAGTTATATGTGATGACCATTGTAGTTGCCACTATGTTTGAAAATCATCAGGTGATGTGTATTTTTTCTCTATCTGGTAAAGTCTTTTATGATACTGCATTGCCAGTCTTTAAAATCTGAAAGTTTACAGGAAAATTCAACGCCAGTGAGGAATGCTCAACATGCAGAAACTTCATCATATAAATTCATTAGATTTTATAATTAACAATTTTATAATTAATACATATGTATGTATGTATGCATGTATTTTTTTTATATATATATATATATATATATATATATATATATATATATATATATATATATATATATCTGAATGTTGAAATTTCCATACGAGCTAAATGTGTTGACGAAAGAAATAAAAACCAACCAAAATTTTGCAATGGAGGCATAACATCATTAGAAATCCAAGTTTTAATTATTGAATTAATTTAAAACATATAATGTCAGTTATTATTTATTTTTACCCTATCGTAAAATGCTTTAGATTCAATGATCAATAAAATTAGAACCCATTAAAAATGGTTTCATTTTTTATCCTTCTAAGGTGAACTTTCCTAGAGGTGAATTTTTGTCATGGTGAACTTTTCCTAGAGGTGAACTTTCCTAGAGATGAACTTTCCTAGAGGTGAACTTTCCCAGGAGTGAACTTTCTCTAAGATGGACTTTCCCTGAGGTGAACTTTCCATGAGGTGAACTTCCTTAGAGGTGAACTTTCCCTGAGATGAACTTTGCTCACAGTGATTTGATGACAGTGAACATGCCTGCAGTGAACTAACCGGGCCCAATGGTGAAGGTCATTCAGACCTAGAGGATTTATACACTCTATATATATATATATATATATATATATATATATATATATATATATATATAGATAGTGTATTTAAGCAGTAATCACTCTTTTATACATGTTTTGTTAAAGATGACTGACAAGGTACTGTGATTAAGCTTTTTATGTAATTTTTCTTGTGCTTGTACAAGTGTTTTTTTTTTCTGGAGACAAAGTCTGTAAAAACTCTCCAAATGTTCTGCATTGCCAAGCAATTTAGGCTCTACTTTTAGCCATTATCAAGGATGATTTTATTTTTACTTTTTTAAATGAATGTATGGGTTGTGTGTATGTATCTAGAGTTACAGGGATGTTTTATTTTCCAAACACAGTCAGTACATTGTGACCATGTTCATAGTTAATATTACTGAGTGTTGGCTCTTTCTTTTTTTTTATTATTAGGGCTTCCATTATTTTTAATCTTTTTATACATCTGGATGAAGTTATTATGCTTGTATTTTCTACTAGTATGTTTCAGATAGAGTCTTTTAGGTTTGTGTGTGTGTTTAAAAGAGTTCTAATAGAACTGCAGTTGAATAGATGTAACATAAGTCATCTGGAGAGTTCCATCGTTGTGTGACTGATCTAATTATTTATGAGTTTCGTTTGATCAGGAACTTTCCTGATCAAACTGTTCCAAATATTTCCAATTTCACTCATTTGGGTTAATCCATAGTATGGTTTTACAAGCACTTTCCAAAGGTGCCACACATTGAAATCTCTTCCCCAGAATGATAGCAAAAAATGTCACTACCTGAGAAAGGGACCATGGTCGGAAAGTTTCATTTGTTTGTATGTGTGTGTCTAGTTATAACTTCAAACTATTTTTATTGGATACCTATATTTAAGTAGATACTACATCTATTTCAAACAGTATTTAATTCATCTAATGGCAACCATGTGCAGCAAAGCTTAATAAAGAAAATC
>CAHIKZ030002024.1:3662500-3687500 GCA_903632075.3 Acanthosepion pharaonis
GGAAACTAAACAAAATGTTGTTTGTAATGAAAAATAAACACCATCCTTAATTGTGGCAGAAATATTAGTTAACAGGATGAAATTAATATGGGACATGGATAAATTAAAACCAATCATTCAACCAGCCACACACACACACACACACAAATACACACTCATTCAGGCACAACAACAAATGCAAAAAACACTTGAAAAATGAAAGGTATCCTGCATCTACCAGTGAACTGATATTTCTGGTCACCTAACAGGGGAGGGGAAGGGGGATTAAACTAAAGAGAGTGAGGACAAAAAATAAAATGGTCCAATGAGCATAAATCCCCTAGCTAAGTTAACTTGCCTAAAAAATTTTCAGTAGGGTATTCAATGTTTAATACAATGTTCCTAATATCCTGATGCCTAACCAGCATAAAAATGCCCCTCACAACACCAGAGAGGTGAGTGATGCCTCATCCTTCGTGAGGCATTTCAACCCCGACAGCCAAGACCATATGGAGCAAGCCTCCTGCTTTGTTAAACTGAGCTTGCCTATCAGACCTTCTTGAATGAATCCCCTAACTAACACCTGATACAATACCTTATGGGACAATGCCTGGACATCAGAGAGGCCAACCGTCACCAATAAAAGGAACTTGTGAGATAACCAACATTCACAATAGGAGAACTCACCTCCTCTTAAACAGGGGCCTCCTTCTTGCACAAATGCACACTTCTCAGGGATGGGAAGTTCTTACTAGTATCTTCCTTCCAGAATTCACAATTCCCATCTGTTTTCAAACACATTTGATCTAGGAATGCAATGTGAAGCATATGTTGACAGATCTCAATGCTAGGCATATCCATAGCACCTTCAGAAGGGTGGAGGTAACAGATCTCTTGACATATCTTGGGAGTCTTGCCTCCCCATAAGAAGAAGAACAAGACCCTAACTAATTGCTTTAGTATAGTATGCGGGAATGGAAGTATGAAGAGTTGGTAAATTCACCAAGCAACAGAAAGCATCCCCTTTCTGAAGAAAAACAATGAGCTTAAATTGAGCTACTTAGGCAGAACCCCTTTGAACCAGCAAGAGTGAGAGATTAATCCAATAAGCATTAGTTTTTAATAAGCAAGAGAATGTAAGTTCAATTTCTATGCTGTATAACAAATATAGACCAGCACTTAACAATATATATAATTTAATATTATATCTAATATAATTTAAAAAATGTAATCTAATATACAGTATATATATATATATATATATATATATATATATATATATATATATATACACACATGGTGCGATTG
The DNA here is from genome assembly GCA_903632075.3 of Acanthosepion pharaonis. Lineage (NCBI taxonomy): Eukaryota > Metazoa > Mollusca > Cephalopoda > Sepiida > Sepiidae > Acanthosepion > Acanthosepion pharaonis. Next base: position 3,663,788 of record CAHIKZ030002024.1, read on the forward strand.
ATAAATTGTCGTCTAAATTATACAAAAATGAAAATAATACAGACATCTCATTTTAATAGATATATTTACCAAAAAGTACCCAAAATTTTCTTGAAATACTAAAGAGTAAATTTTTTCAATAAAATCACCACTATCTTCAACCATAGCCCCCCAGAGAACTTCTGAATCTCCTGCAACTCTTCTGGATGTTCTCCTCGTTTAAGTTGGTGAATACTGCCATAATCCTTACCTTCAGTTCATCTTTGGTATTACAAGGAGGTTTGTTGGTCTTTTCCTCAACTGTGCCTTGTACATAATAATGAAGGGGGTTGCAGTCTGGGGAACTAGCTAGCCAGATATAAGAGGTGATGTGGCCACAGAAATTGTCTGACAGCCATGACTGGGTTCTCCTGCTTGTATGTTATGGTGCAAAGTCCTGTTGCCAGACATAGGGTCTTCCAGCAGCCACCCTCTTGACCCAGGGAAACACTAATTCCTCAAGTCACTTTTATGTAGGCCCTCACCAACAAATTTCTTATCAGAACAATAAGAGTGAGTTTTCCAATCTGCCGTACCTTTGTAATCACCATTAGATTCATCAAACTCTTTCCAAATCCTCTGCCATGTCCTCAGATTCACACCCAAACACTCTGAAATATTGGTATTTGAGCTTCCAGAATGAATGCCAAGCAATACTTATGCTATTTCTATCTTTCTGATGGAGTAAATTGTATCATGGTGCTCTTTTTCTCCCAGACAGTACCCAACTGACCCTATTATACTGTGAAGTCTACAAAATCAAATGCAAACAATATGCATGCATGAAATTAAAAATATAAAATGGCGAAAATTTACTGATCACACCCTGTATATCATAAAAAGTGTCTCACTTGTTGGCTATTATGACATATGGAGGCTTCTTTAATTTGCTTGAATCAGCAGCAGATGTGAAAATAATCAGCAGGGTACAACTGGAAGTCCCTGGGGTTATAAAAACCATGAATATGTCCTATTCTGTCTCTTTTCATTCAATTTCAGCTGCCTCTACAGCCACAGTCAGTAGTCTCTCTCTTTGTTACAGGAGGGCTAAGCATAATCCTTGCTGCAGAGGACAAGGACTGTCTTAGCAGCTTGATAGATTTCTCATTCCACCCACAGGAATCGATGGAGAAATCTCCCTTCGAAGTACACCAAATGAAATTACACTCAACTCCTTACTGCAAAAGATGAGGCCTCATCCTAGCAGTTCTACCCTTGCATTTCTCATTCCTGCCATAGGAACTAGCAGAGAAATCTCTCTCTACACTCTCTAGAATATTGTTCAGTGGAAAAAGTCTGTTTCTTATCCTGCAAATTCCTACTATTATGCATGCCCTTTTCTACCAAATAAAAGATGTTTGAACAGTCTTATTCTAGCTATTGGGTTTTATGTTCATTTCTCTCATATTGCCGAGCAACAATATATACACACACATAAAATGAATATATATTTGAATCTTTATTTAGATTTTCAAACTCTTAACTGGTAAACATTATTTTATTGTTTATAAAACAGAGATGTCTATTCAACTGTGTTCCCCCTCTAAATAAATATAATTTATAATAATAATATATAACTATATGTGTATGTATGATAGAGGCTTTTTACACACAATCATCTATGCACATTCTTTCTCTCACACACACACATAGACATATGGGGGACATTATATATAAATAATTATTGGATGCTATTAAAAAGTACACAGAATTTGTGGTCCTCATTATTTATTTGAAGAGACTAGCAGCATGGCCCGGCATTGCCCCTGCTTGATTCATAAATTGTACGACTCATACAGCAATCACTATAACTTGACTTAAAATATTTTTACCCTTCCTTGCCTTTAAAGGAGTGCCCTTTGCTGTGCTGATGTTGCTACATGCTTTACACTGCAAATTTTTTCTAAGCTCTATACTAAACATTAAATCTGTTACGAAAAAAGAACTAAACAAAATGAACACAAAACGATCAGCTTTTAAAAAGGATTCGTAACTGGAAAAACCGAATGAAAAAAGAATGTTAACAACAAATACTTTTTCACACCCAACCCAGTTCTGTGGAATCAGAATCAACGTTGAGTTTAAGCAAGCGAATGAGCCAATTTGTGTAAAGTGCCATGCAGATTTAAATTTTTCCCACTTGTGACAAATGCAGCTATCAATTTTTTTTTGCATGCTAGCATGCTAGTTAACATTCGTGTCAGTCAGCTGTTGGCTCTCATGCTGGCCAATAGAATCTTCCCGCTTATTCATGGCAGCCAGCTATAGGTTCTCACTCTGGCCAGTACAAAATGGCCACAAACTACATGAAAACTGCTGTAGAAGCATGAAAAAATCGATTATTTCCACTATCGATGGGAGTTGGGAAATGCAAAGTCGATCTTGGCCTTCCCGCTAACTTGGAGCATGTGTATGTAAATTTTGGTGCAAATCCGTCGAAAATTGCAACCATGCATTTGTTACACACACACACACACACGCACACACACGCACACGCACACACACACACACGCACACACACACACACACACACACACACACACACGCACACGCACACACACACACACACACGCACACACACGCACACGCACACACACACACACACACACACACACACACACACACACACACACACACACGCACACACGCACACACACACACACACACACACCTCCTGCGTCTTATACAGATACATTGATGATACTTTTAAAAAAATAAGAGCAATGAATGACTATAGTGTGTATATAACATAATACATCACAATGTACAAGTTGACTACAAAGGAAAATAAGGTACAAAAAAGTGACATTGCAAGTGATGTGGGTATCATTATTTGGTCAAGCTTTTTATGATTTTGTAGCATCACTCAATAGAAGTGTTTCCCAAACATCTTTCTCTGGGCAACATTTTATGAATGAAAACTTGCTCCCACCTCACAAAATTTTATGTGATAAAAAGTACATTTAAAAATAAAACACAGAGAGAAGGTTTAAGGGAGATAACTGCAGATTTGAAGTCAGAACATTATCATAGATAACTCTCTCCTCCAATTTGCAGACCTTAGTAACACTGTTCTTAATACTTTGCATAATGCAAAAACATCACAATGTTAAAATTGGCCAATAATCATTTATAACTATTTACAGTCAATTATGTGCCATGCATGATACACACTTAAGCAATCATGTATCTTTCGATATATGATTGACAAGGCAGATTTTTTCCTGCAGTAGGTTGCCATTTCTTTCTGTGATAGATCAGATGTTATCCAAGGCTATAGAACCAAGTCTTTCCTGCTATTTACCCATAACTAGGTGGGGGGCGAAGATGAGGATTTTTATACCTTTTCCAAGAGTATTAGCACGTAAGTGAATGTAATGGATTTGATTGGAACTCGATCTCGGCTCACCAATTCCTCAATTTGAGCCGCTATCCGTTACTCCACTGTGCCTTAATCCATAATAATATTTTAAATTTTAAGATCATTTACTTTTGGCATATGAATTTTTTAAAACTGTTTCTAAATCTTTGATTCTTTTTCATTCATTCCACTTCTTCCAGCGCATATATGAGGCATGCTGCAACATTTCGGAACCACTGCCCTATAGAGTCTGATGATATTTTATTCTTCACTTGAAGCTATTTATAATCATTGATCTGAGAAAACAGTTGTATGTAAATGAGAGTTTAGACATTTCTTATCAAAACTGCCATGCCTCATCCATAGGATCGCTGAGATCTGATGAGGTTATTTAAGAACATAACTAACTTAAAATTTTGACATTAGGTAAAAAAACATATTAAAGTAGAAGATGCAAATTTAAGAAAAATCAACAGTGACTTGAACTCAAATTACAGATTTTGATTTGCTTCTTGTGAGTTCAAATATTGTCTGATTTAGATATTTTTCATTTAGAATACTTGAAAAATAAAAATACTATCTAAGACTAGATGCCAACCATTTAAACAAACTCATTACACATGTTCTTCAGTGTTTTTTCTGTCCCTCTTGATTTCAGTATATCCTACGAGTGTTAAATTCTCCAAGCCCTCTTTCCTTATTATGTGCCTTAAAAATTTCAAATTTTCTCTTTCTGATTCAAAATATACACATCATTTTTGCTTTCATTTCCCTTAAAACTGCCTCATCACTCATATGTTCAGTCCATGGTATTCTCAGTATGCTTCTGTAGAAACACATTTCTGCTGCCTTTTAGTGAAAAAGAGGATCACATATCTCAAAAAAGTATTCATATTTTGTGTGTGTTCTGCCGAAGAAAGATTATCGAAAGTAGTTAGCAAAAATCTGCTACTTTAACTATCAGAATCTATGCTAATGTTCTTTCCTTCTTTTAATGGTGTGGCCAATTAGAAAAATTACTCAGTGAATAAAAGCTGTTGTTTTTTGCTTACTGGCAGCACAATTTTTTCTGAGGTTGGTGGACAAATGTTTCTGCTGGGGAGAAGTGATGGTTTGATTTTTGACCCCATTTTGTCGTTACTACGTTGCCTGTTGGACTGTTACGACAGACTCTTGTTTGAACTGTGAATTGGCTTCAAGTGTTACAGACAAGAGACATAAGAAACTTATTGCAGGTGTTTATTGCTACAATAAGTTTACAGTTTTTTTGTTTGTTTTTTTCTCTACAACAACATGCCTCAGGTATCCTCTTCATCTGTGATGTATTTGTCTAGTATTTATTGCCATAAAGGAGGACTGATATTACATAACATTTTGGGAAATTTTGCGTTGTTTCTAATGGAATTATCCTGATCATGTTTCTTAATACTTTGCTTAGATTTTGGAAGGGATCTTTCATTATTCCAATGCACCTTCTTATTTCAGTATCACATTTTCTATCCTAAGTTAAAACAATTCCTAAATATCTAAATTTTTGTACTTCTCTCTATTAATCACCACAAAGATCCTTCCCTACCCTCCAATGAGAATGTCTGATGCTCAACTTCTTGAGAGCAACTCTCTGCGGCTGCTCGGTCTCACGTTGACTGCTGACCTGAGATGGAACGAATACATTGAGTCAATTGCCTCATCCACCGCATGGAAAGTTAGCTCCCTGTGCCGCGCCAGGAATTTTTTCTCCCCGGAATCGATCCTCCAGATCTACAAATCAACAATTCATCCTTGCATGGAGTATTGCTGCCATATATGGTCTGGTGACCCTTCTGTTTACCTCGGGGTTCTTGATAGGCTCCAGAGGCAGATATGCAATATAATTGGCCCTGTTCTGGCATCTCGTCTACAGTCACTTTCTCACAGATGCACCGTCGCCTCTCTCTGTCTGTGTTACAAATACTTTCATGGCAATTGCTCCGAGGAGCTGCATTCGCTGCTTCCCAGACTTCATGAGTTCAAGCACCCTACGAGGCTGGCATCCCACTCAAACCCTTTCACTGTCAAAACTCCTAAATGTAGCTGTCTCTTCTACTCCAATAGCTTCATATCTTGCACCTCTCGCCTGTGGAACTTCCTTACCTATTCCAGTTTCCCTGAGAGCAATAATCTCCAGCTATTCAAATGTAATGTCAATCGACATCTCCAGTTGCCTTGATCTATTTCACTACCCTTCTCCTCATCCTTTCTTCTATCACTCCTATCTGATCTTGCTCCAAATTTTCTGTAACCCCTTGCATCCTAGTGGCTTCCCACCTTGCTTGGGGTGAATCGCTTATAAAAAAAAAAAAAAAAAAAACTTGCTGAATTTTGGTATCTTCAAATTGTAGCGCTGTTCCAATTTCTGGCAACAATACAATATGCCTTTTTACTATTGATGGTTATTCCTTTCATCTGGCTTTCCTTAAATACCTTCTGTAAAAGTTCCTTTAGTTTAATGTCTGTGTTTTCTATAAAGACTGTGTCATTGGCATATTTAATGTTGTTAACATTCTGGCCACCAATAATGAATCCTGGTAGGCCTTTTAATTCTCTCAGGATTATTAGAGCTTGAATAATTCTGGTGAGAGGACACACCCTTGCATTCTTTCTTTTCTATTTATTGAATTAATTTTCTCAAGGACCGGAAGTTGTGGAGAATCATGTTTATATTTATTTTTAACTTGACAAATCAGTTTTGTAATTTCCATCTCTTGGGAGAAATGTCATAAGAGAGGAATTGAAAGGAGTTGAAATAATCAAAAAGACTGAAAACAAGCCACATCTCATCTTTCTGCATGAGGTATCAATTACTTGACAGGTTCTTCCTGTTCCTTCCAAAGATGTCTCAATGAGACCCTGATAATATCTTCAGTGAGGTTTTCAAGTAATATTGCTTGCTTGGAAGGAAGAAAGAATCTCCCTTGTGGCTGTTCAAAAGAGGAGTGGCTAAGAGGGGTTGAATATATTTATAAACATGAAACCTCTAACAGGAGAAAAATATTTTGATGGGTCACCTTATCTTTATTTTTGTCATCAGGGCGGGGAGCTTCTCACCTTAATCTGGAAGAAGTTATACCTTTTGTACTTGCATGATCTTGGTATCTTCAATTCCTAGATGGCTGTTCCTCTTGCTGAGAACTATACATCCCACCTTCTTACAATTCCTGAAAAATAATAATACAGTCAAAGACTATATGCCAACCATTTTCACAAGCTTATTATGTAGGTTATTCACTGTTTGCCTCTGTGCTTCTTGCCTTTAATATATCCTGTAAGTGTATGGAATTAACACATTAATTCCATCTATATTTTACGCGCGTGCGAGTTTCCTCCCTTCCTTTCACACTCGTGCGTGTGTGCGCGCGGTTTGCACCCCTTCCTTCCTCTCACAGCTAGACGTAGCAGTAACCTGGAGGAAGAACTTCGCTAGCTCCTACTGATGAAGTCAGACTAACAGATTTTGAATTTTTTCCCGCGCGTTTCGCGGCGTCTCAAACGGCCAGCGTTTGCAAGCCAGTTGCTTCCCGATCTTCAACCTGACTAGACGGGCAACTCATTTATTCCGTGCCCTTAACCCATATGCGGGCCGGAATATCTTATCTCAACGATGTTGACCCCACACTTATTTACCAAGATTTCTTCTCATCTTGACGTTACCCGCAGGTCAACCAGTTGCTCCGTTTTCGACCAGAAAACGTTTGAGACACGACACAGTCGCAAGCAGAACTTATCCCTCGTCAGTGAACCAATCGTAAATACAGACAGGGATATCCTACTGACGAACAACTTGCTACCCGCAGGTCAGACCTTCTCCATTTTCTGCTAGAAAATGTGCGAGACACACAACACAGTCGTGAGCAAAACTTCGTATTCAACAAGTGGCTTATTTTTATCCCTCGTCAGTCAAACTTTAAGTACAGACAGGGATATCTTACTGACGAACAGACATTCTTCGTCCTTTCTGGACTCGCCATAATTAACTTCTCATAGACGATGCAACCAACCGCAAATAACGCTTCGTCCTTTTGGCTAGACGTCCACAGCATTCCGTTAAAATTTTCAACAGTTAATTCAAGATCTGACCGAACTCTGAGACACTACTTTGAACCTGAACATAAAAAAAAAAAACACAAAATCACACCTCTCAACGCCAAAAAATCCACAGTGAGTACTCTTTTTCTATCTGTGCGCACATACACCTCGTGTTTAACGAGTTTCCTTTTTCCAGAACCTTATAAAACACTTTTTCCCGCCTTGTTCATCTTGCATTTCTATTTAGGCGCGGAACTTTTCCTTGATCTCGTACCACGAGATAATCTACTTGTTTCCATCTAATTAAAAAGTTACACATGTTTTACAAACAGACGTCTTTGTCATTTTATTCCGGCTATCTCTTTGATGTTTATTAATTTATGCACTCGTTGATTGACCCCTTTCCTCTCATTGTTCATTCACGCATTATTATTTTTTTTATACATTGCTTGTGGACTCGGTAGTTTAGTGTAGTGTCTGGTACAAGGCCACTTCGTAGTAAACCAGTACTGCACGCTGCAACAAGTGCTAAACTCACCAAGCAATCTTTCGTCATAATGTGCATTCGAAATTTTAAATTGTTTCTTTCTAATTTGAAGTATACACGTTATTTTTGTTTCCATTTTCCTTAAAAATGCCTTGTCACTCATAACTTCAGTCCATGGTATTCTTAGCATGCTTATATAGAACCACATGTCTGCTGCTTGAAGTTTCTTTTTCATCTGTTATGAGATTGTCCAGCATTCACTGCCATAAAGGTGGACAGATATTACATAAGATTTCAGTGTTTTTTTTTGTTTCTAATGAAATTATACTGATTCTGTTTCTTAATACTTTGCTTAAATTTTGAAAGGCATTTTTCGCTATTCCAATGCTCCTTCTGATTTCAGTATTGCATTTTATGTCCTCTGTTAAAACAGTTCCAAGATATTTAAATTTTTGTACTTGTTTGATTTTGGTATCTCCAATTTGTAGACACATCTTGGACATTCTGACATGTTACAATTGATGGTAAGTCCTTTCTTCTTACTTTGCTATAGTACCTTCTGTAAGAGATTCTTAGGTTTAATTTAACGTCTATCAACACTGTATCATCTGAGATTCTCACATTTAAGCTGAAAGAAGTTATACCTTTTAACATTTCTTCAAATCAGAACTTTTTATTATAACAAGCTGGGCAGCTTATACTAATATACCGTATATTTCTGCATATAAGATGATCTTTAAATCCCCAAAATTACTCTTAAAAATTGGAGATCATCTTATACTACAATTCTAAAAAAGAAACCTTAAATTTCTGAGTGATGCTTATTGTTAGGCTAACCCTGGCCTTGGTGCGTTAACCAATAACATATATAAAAAGATTCACATTATCAAATAAACTGATAATAAAAGTAATAAAACCATTTCTATCTTATATATTCCAGGCATAACTTCTTAATAAATTACCTATTCGAAGAATAATTCCATATCAATGAAATCAACTTGTATCCATGCAAGCTGTGCTGAGGAAATGTAAACATTGAGTTATTATTGCATACATAGTACCTTTATCTTTCACTAAAATTTCAATAATCATCATGGTAGTGTTGATTCTGGTAATAATAATATTTAGGATAACTTAATATTCATTTCTAATTAAAAATTCATTATTATTTTGGTGTTAAATAATAACACTATTTGGGATTACATATAACTTTTATTTGTGATTGTCAATGAAGTATAAGTAAATGGCAATTAGTTCACCAAGCTGTTTGTAACTTTTTAGATATAGGAAAAAGAAGAATAATCAGTATTCACAAGAGATCATGTGATGAAATGTAAACAAAACTATGGTTTCCATTTTTAGGGACATGTGTACGAAAATATAGAATTGTTTTTTTATTAATTTCTAAGGATACAATAAGTAATAACATTTCCAATAACATTGTCTTTATATAGTCAATTAGCAGTCGTCTTATACTAGAGGTATAGGATAAATTCATGAAAATTTGGTATATTTTTGATCTTATCTAAAGCTCTCTTTTATATGCAGAAATATACGTTATATATATATATATATATATATATATATATATATATATATATATATATATATATATGCATGTATATAGGTATATATGTATATATGAATTGGGATCAAATACAGATCAAATATGGATTGGCATTATGTTTCACTTTTCTTAAAACTTCATAAAAAAAAGTTTAGTCTTGGATTCTGTTAAGTTTTTTGAACTTTGAAAGGAATGAATTTGTAACACCATAAATTATACTAATACAGATGAGTTCAGAATCTCCTACAACTTTTCTGGATGGTCTCCTTGTTTAAGTTGGTGAATGTTGCCATAATCCTTGCCTTCAGTTCATTTTTGGTGTTACAAGGAATTTTGTTGGTCTCTTGCTCAACTGTTCTCCATACATAATAATCAATTGCAGTGTGGGGAGTTTGGTGGCCAAATACAAGGGTTATGTGATTGCAGAAATTGTCTGACAGTCATGATTGGGTTCTCCTGCTTGTGTGGCATGTTGCAGAATCCTGTTGTCAGATGTAGGGTCTTCCAAGAGGCACCCTCTTAATCCAAGGCAGCATTACCTCCTCAAGGCTCAACTTGATCTATGCCTTCAGGTTCATGCCTTCTGAGGCCCTCACCAACAATTTTATGAGCTGCTATACCTTCATAATCACCATTTGACTCATCCAACTCTTTTTGAATACTCGGCACTCTCCTCAGATTGACACCCAAAATCTCTGAAATGTTTGTATTCAAGCTTCCAGCATGAATGCCAAGCAGTACAGCATGCTGGTGTTTCCAAATTTATGTCATAGTGAATTGCATCATGGTGCTCTTTTTCTCAAAGACAGTGCCCAATTGACCCTACTATTCTGTGCAATCAACAAAATCAAAAACAAACAACACACATGTGCAAAATTAAAAATATAAAATGGCAACGATTTAACAATTGCGCTCTGTATTTAGAGATTCTTGATATAATCAAATGATTATGCAATGTTATTCTTCCTCATCTGGCATCATAGCTTCAGTCACTTTCCCACCACCATAATGTAGCATTCCAGTGCCTTTTCTAAAAAAAAATCTTTCATGGTAATTGTTCTGAGGAACTATCCTATATGGTGCCTAGATTTTATGACTTTAAGCATAGTACTAAATTGGTGGCCAGGTCAACTTTGATGTTCAGAAGTTTAATCATTATCTTCTTAATTCCTGTTCTTTTATTGTTTTTTCTCCTTAATACAGTTTTTTTCTCATATTCCGCAATACTCAGTAACCCCTAGCATCTTGGTGTCTTCATTGGCTTGCTTGCGGTGAAATGATTAAAAAAAAGATGCAGTATACCTGGAAGCTTCATCAGTGATGTTTATTTTTGGTATCATTGGGGCCTCTAAAAACAACAAACAATGACCTAAGTGAACCAACCAGGATTAATCACCACCTCGTCAGCTTTCCAGCATCTTTCAATTGAATCTGTGACATTTGGTCTAAGCTATTTATTGGCTTGATTTTTGTTGGATTTCAGCCAATGAAATTTAATTTTTCAGTTTCTGCATTCTCTGTTTTCTAATTTAGTTCTGACATTTTCCAATCATTTTTTGATCAGGTAAGTTACTTGATCTTTTTTTTATGTCTTGTATTTGTTATTTATTATATTATTTTTCTATATAAATATAATAACTATAAAAGTATCTATAAAATTTCATATCTAAAACAGCTTCACCTAACATTTTTTATTACAAACCAAATTAAAAAAATAAAACCTGTGAAACCTAGTGTCAAGTAAACAACTACATTTACAGACACACATAACTGAGTTAAATTGCATTGAGATAGAGAAAGATCCCTTCCAAAAGCTAAGCAAAATATTAAGAAACAGGAAAAATTTTCACTATTTGGACTATTGTCCTCATTTTTGTTGCCATATTTATTACAATGTTTCAGCCATTGTAGGCTCCAGCCTTCTTCAGGTGCTTGGAATGTTGAACTGAACCTTTTATTTTGCTCACTAGGGTAGACTGTTCTAGTTCCACATGCCATGTTTAATGGATGTCAGTTATCAGTTATCTCCTGTTAATTCCCCTCTCCAAGTTCTCCACTACCTTAACTGGGTATTGAACTCACACTCTTTGGGTCCTGTCACTGGATCTAACTAATGCCTTTATCCACTGTGCCATGTGTCCTTGAGGCAATAAGGATGAGGATAATAGTCCAAATAATGTAAATAGTGTACATAATACCTCATCTCAGAAATATAGAAAGGAAAAATTTTGTTAGAAGGAAAGAAAAGAGTACTGAACTGTTACATAATGTCAGTTATCCTATATGACAATGAATGAACAATCTCTTCAAAGATGAAGAAGAGATGATGAACAATCTGAACATGATGAAGAATGCTGAACAATCTCCTCAAAGAGGAAGAAGAGACTTGAAGGAACAGATATGTTCTACAGAAGGATGCTGCAAATATCATTGATCAAACATGTCAGTAATGATGATGTTTTAGAGAAATTGGAAACAAAATACTTAACATCAGGAAGAGATAATTGAAATTTTGGTGGCATATAATGAGAAATGAAAGCTTGGAAAATTTGATATTCTCAGGATAGATTGAAGGTAAGAGAGCAAGAGGGCCAGCTTGAGCAAATAGTTGGTTTAGGAGAGTTAGCAAAAAGTAAAATTTATTAAGAGCTACAAAGCACAGGACATTGTGAAAGGCCATGATCACCAACATCCTGAAAGGACATGGCACATAGAAGATGAGGACAAATGTGACACAGCTTGTCTTCTCATCTTCTCCTTGATAATCATGTGGACTCTGCTGTAAAGTCATCAGGATGAGACGTGGCCTTCTTCCTTTAGGGGAACAGGGAGATGTAATCCCAAACAGGGGTTCAATGGCATCTGACATCAATTCTGTACCTCTTTTTGCAAAAGAAGAAAAAAATAAGCTGATCTTCTTGAATTTCCAGCCCTGGGAGATAAATTAAATCTAAGACTTGATGTCAACTAGCTGGAGGGAAAGAAAAAAAGAAAGCATTTTTTTTTAATTATTTCACCCCAAGGAGGGCTATAATGCCACTAAGATGCAGAGATTGCTGAGAGTGAAAGAGAATGAGAATACTTTAGTGAGGATAAAGGAGAACAAAAGAACAGTGATTGTCATTGCATTTAAAATTTTGTGGGATGTAGGTAACAGGGAAGCAAGAAATCGGAAAGGGTTTCCATAAGTGAAGAAGTGCAAGAAAAAAATATTAGAGTAGAACAGACTGTTTCATCTAGATAGTTCATTAGTAAAATGGTGAGATCTAGTTACCAATCTGGTGTAATGTTTAAATTCATGAAGCACGAAGAAGGAAAGCTCATCAGAACAATTGCCATGAAAATATTTGTAGAAAAGACAGAGGAAAGCCTTATCATATTACTGAGAAAGTGAGTGAAGTCAAAATACCAGGTTAAGATCAATTATATTGTAGTGACTCCTAATAAAATAAAATATATAAATAAAAATTAAAAGAATCCAAATTAAAATAAAGCATTTAATTTAAAACCTTTATCTCTTTCTTTCTCTCACTATTTTGTTTTTTGATTTTGAGTAGTGTTAAGGTCCAGGTTAGGATCAAGGAAGAACAACACGAACACAAGAGTAGAAATAACGAAGGTATATTACATGAAATAATAATACAAGATGTGAAAGGTGTTAATATGACTGGTTTGGAGTGAACTACTATCGGCTCGACTCGATTCGTCTCTCTCTCTTGAGAGGCATAGTATACACTAGCAGTAGAGCCCGGCGTTGCCCGGGGATGTAACAGTAAGAGATAGATCAAGTATCGACCATCATAAAGACTGAAAAATAAAATTGACAAAGATTATTGTTTAAGGTAATGTCTTAATTAGTTTTATTTTTATTTTTTACAAATTGGTCAAACCCAAACTCAAACAAAAACATTGTTTTCAATCGTTATGAGTCTAGCGATTAAATAGAATTTTCTTATAAACAATTGTTTTGTAAATGGAAATTTTAAAGCATTCTGAATGTAAAAATAAAGAAAAAAAGTGTGCAAGACAATAAGAAACACTATCTGCCAAAAAAAAAAGTGAAGTTTTGTTGAAATCGGTAGAAAAATGTAGGAAATCCAATCCCATATATAAACGAACACACACACACACACATAAACAACCTGGGTTTTATAATAAGTATAACTCGATATGAGTTATCCCTCTTTCATTCTCGCGACAGCGATGCCTCTTAATCGTGTTTTCAAACTGATTTCCTGCAAAAACAATTGTGTTTTTCCAATTTTTGGCACTGTCAGAACCATCGCAAGGTAATTTTATGTAGTCCTGTGAAGTTTTGTTGAAATCGGTTGAAAAATGTAGGAAATCCGATCCAATATATAAACGTACAGACACACACACATACACACACAACCTGGGTTTTATAATAAGTATGATAGTGTCAGGAAGAGTTCATTCTGTAGTTATAGGTAAGGACCCATGACAAGTAGAGTGAGTCCTTTGATATTCAGTGTAACAAAATGTTCCTTTATAAGGTGGATATTGATAGCAGTCTAGTAGTGAGTAGTTTTAGCCATGATATGTCTTGGGATTGATAGTAGACATTTCCCATTGCCTTCTCCACAGTGATTTATAGAGACACCACCTCTAGTTAGCTAACCGTTGACTCAGAGAGTTCCTCCACCCTTTGTTAGGTCTTGTTTTTTGTCCTACCGGTTTACTAACAAGCCACCTTACTCAGAAGAACTTGTAATAGGGTAGTCAGTTTAGTCGCCATCATTTTGACTGGAATACTTACTGTTAAGATGAGGAAATAGAATAACTTTTTTTTAAAGTTTTAATTTAGTATAAGTTCCATTTTTAAGAAGGGGCTAAGCACAAATTACAAGAAGACAGAATGCATGGTCATCTGTAAAAGAATGAGCCCGAAATATGATTTGCGGGTCAGGGACACTAAAATCAAGCAGGTGCAAAAGTTTAAATATTTGGGAAGTGTTTTGATAGAGGATGGTAAGTGTGAGACTGAGATCTATAGACATATTGAGATGGCCAATGACACATTCCAAAAGCTGGGCAAAGTATTACAAGACAGGAGCATCTCTTTGGTAACAAAGAAAAGAGTACTGAGCTGTTATGTGACATCTGTCCTCTTTTATGGCAGCGAATGTTGGATGGTCTCCTCAAAGATGAAGAAGAGACTTGAGATGTGGTTCTACAGAAGGATGCTGAGGATATCATGGACTGAGCGTGTGAGCAACAATGAGGTCTTGGAGAGGATACAAACTAGGAGGCATCAAGAACAGGCAGCTGAAGCTTCTGAGACACATAATGAGAAAGGAGGGCTTAGAGAATCTGATACTCACAAGTCAAATAGAGGGAAAGAGAGACAAGGGAAAGCAGCGCATGACATACTTAGTTGTTTTTTAAGCAAGTGGTTGACAGAATGTGGACTGGGGGAGGTGGCAGAGGGACAGAACTTATTGAGAGCTACGGGGGTGAAGTGGAGAGCCATGATCACCTATGTCCTGAAAAGGCATAGCACATAAAAAGAAAGTGGGTAGTTTTAAAGTCAGACCTTGTTCGTAGTGGGTAGTTATCTTAGAAATAGGTCTGTGTCAATCTACTTTTTTTCTTAGCATGGTTGGTTCCTCTAGTGGATGCATCTCTTGTTCAGTGATTTCTCTTACCACCATCTTTTCATCTAGCTCAGAGCAGTGATCTTATATCCTGTTGACCAGGCTTTGAGACTCTGGCGTGAACCTTGGTTTTGGCTAACATCAAAAGTCTCTTTGCATTCATTTTTCTGATTGGCCAAAATAAAAATTAATTTTGGCCAATCAGAAATTTTCCAAATTTTCCAGCATTCCTTTCTTTTTCATTTCTTTTTTTTTATAATGGAACTTATGCATGGAGCCTGTCTTATTTTGGTAGATTTTATAAGTAAGCTCTGATCTTGAAAAACTTAAGGCATTTTTAAGTTAGGTTCAGTCTTTTCTTCTTCCTCCTCTTTTTTATTTGAGGGTTGCTTTCTCATTAGCTGAGAGGGCATATAGCAAAAAAAAAAAATGATTTTAGCGTTCTAAAGGAAAGTGAAAATGCCTTATTCTAATTTGAATTCTTTTTACTTTATTTTAATTTTTTGGGACTCACTACAACATTTCAGACCCTTCTTTGAATTTTGTCAAGAATCTGAAGATATAGAGTAGGAGAACCAGACAAGATATAACAGCAATATTCCATAAATGAACGAATGGTAGATTTATAAATTTGCAAGATGAATTCTAATGATCAAATATCAAATCATCAAATTGCACTTGAACTCTCAAGCAAATTTTTTTTGGTTTTCTTTTTGATTGTTGTTTATTTTGAATTTTCTTGATTTTCAAATCTTAACAAAACAAAAATTCCTTTTCCTAGTTACTCGAAACGTCCCTCTCAGAATCTCCATAAAAATATATATTTTCTTTTTTTTTTTTTCCCTTTCTCTTTTGGCATAGTAAAATAAAGTTTTAACGTTTAAAATTCAATGCACATGGATTCAAACGTTTTACAAATCCAAGTAAGTATATAATGTATATAATAGGTTTAGGCATTTCTTTCATTTTTTTTTCTGGTTTAAAAGCTATTCTGTCTCTTCTATTTTATTTTTCATTTTCATTTTTTTAAACTGTTCTTGTGAAATGAAACTTCCTCTCAACTTCAAGAATTCAGTGATTGCATATTGTGCAAAACACTCATTGAATACTAAACAGCAACTTATTTTTTGGTTCTTATGACTTTTCTTACTTCTATGTTATTATTATTATTATTATTCCTTTTTTTGGTTTCATTCATTCTACTACTGTCATTCCTTCCTCCTTTCTTTCTCTTATTCACTCATTTTCCTTGTGACTTTTGAAAAATTTATCGATAAACCTATATTCATTTAGTTTTTCAACTTATTTCACCTCTTTTCACAGCAAGGATTTATACAGTCTGCTTTTCTGCACTGAATAATACAGAAAAATATATATTAAATAAGTAAAATATATATCAAATAAGTAAATAAAATGTTTTTAAAATGCCTGAGTTGAAGAAAAATGCGAAAAACCTACTGTGTTCAAAAACCTATCAGCTGCTTTAGAAAAGAAGTAGAAAAAATATTACTGCACTTTAGAAATATCTTTCTCATTATTTTCTTTTTTTTCTATTGTTATTGTCATTATTTCTTTTCAAGGGAACATCCTTCTTCTCCTCAGGGTTATTGCTGTTATTATTATTATTATTATTATATAACAAGTGACAACAAGTCTCCTGGTGTTTTTTTCTAATGCTGACAGGACGGACAGAGTGTTTTAATTCTTTTATTATTATTTGGTATAATTTAAGTGCTTATACCTTTCAATTCTAATGGATTTCACTGGAAATCAAGTGACAGCAAGTCTTCTAAATAATCTGCTCTGTATTCTATATTATGATTGTTATTGTTCAGTGTACTCACCAGTAACTTTCACTAGTGATCAAGAAACAACAAGTCTCCCAAGTGTTCAAGCTATCTCTTCAGATTATTCAATAATGCTTTCAGCTGGATGGTCTTTAATCTTTTTTCAGATTTCAATACTGTCAACCTTTTTGCAAGGTGTTTGGGATTATTATTGCATTTACCAAGCATGTTAACTTGTAGATAGATTGGGGAGCATATACTTCAGTATGGTATTCTTGGGACCAGAAGTGCTTTGGTTTTTAGATTGTTTTTGGATTTTGGAATACAGGCTATTTAATGTGCATATAGCATCTGTAAAATGGAGCAGCTTGGGAATGGAACCCAAGCATAAACTCAATACTCCTTATTTCATAACCCAGCTTAGGCATCTACTCCGAAGATAGTTTTATATAAGCTGCATGTGTTCGACTCCAACACTGATGACTTTGTTATAGACAAGAGTATGGTTGCAAGAAAGAAATACAACAACAGCAGAAATAGATTTACGTGGTTTATTTCAACAGGAACGTGTGGGTTTGGGACAGCTACCTTGTGGTAAAGTTCATAAGCCGGCTTCGGATCTAGGTCGATCTCTCATAGTAGTTCACACATGTTGACGGTGGTTGACGCTCCCTTGCCGACAGCTGCTTATCGTGACAGGTCTGTTCCCTGGCCACCTGTGGACTGCCTGTTGAACTTCCGTGTGACCCCTTTTATAGCATTTTTCTATGGCTTAACAGGCTCGAAAAACGAAGCGAGTATAATTAGGAGGGAAGCATTTTTATTGGACGAAAAATAGAACACTTTAAATATTATTTTATTTTTCGACCGGAACACATGTGTCGGGAACATTTGTAAATGAAGATAATGGTCATTTTGTGACGGGGTTTTGTCCTGTTCACATCTGGTTCTCACTCTTGAGTATTTGCCTGTAAATCAGCCAAGATATGTCTTATTTTATTTTATAACAACTTCATGCCATCAATACTCAAACAAATCATCATTTTTTTTTCATTAATTTCTGTTCATCACTTTCAGCATAAAACTTTAACAATTTCTCCTTTTGTGTCCATAAGTCGTATATGGTGGTTGTTCCAACACCAAACTCCTCAGTCAGATGCTCCACACTTAACACTCCTGTCTAGTTTTTCCAACAGTTTGACTTTCTGTGATATTTATAAACATAAATTTCTTTCTTTTTTTCTTTACACTAACCATATCGGCATCTGCAAGTTTTTCTGACATGCTAAATAATATCTTTACTGAGCATGAAACACCTGGTAAGTAATCCATGAATAAAGGTGTTGCTGTGACAACCACTAACAAAATATTGGCATCAATGTAGGCAATGTAGCTAGGCCGGGGAACCCTTACCCTCACCCAAGACAGATGAGGTCACTTACAAAAGCTGCACATTACCTAGGAACCACCCCAGTACTTGAAATTTTTAATTTTTAATTTGTGCCATGTCAGCACCTGAAAAACTTTCAGATTTTGGATGTTTTTGGATTTTGGCAATTTAGATAAAGGATAATCAACCTGCAGTAGCTTTTTTTCATGGCTGATGTTTCAGCCAAACTACATCCATTGATTCCATCTGTTAGGACATTCACATTTTGAACTTGTTGTACCATATTCACTGAGTTAAGACTCATCCTCATTCCCATTATATTCCATTTGTGAGGAGGAAGTTCCACTGAGACAGCTTCTTCGTGAGTCAGCCGTTCACTTTTGAACAGACTGCTTGGTTTGAACTCTCTTCCTACGGGCGGGAGGAACCCGAAGGAGGCTACTTTTTTGCCCACGTTAAAAAGGCCTTGTGCCACATGACACCCTCGTGGTGGGGTGACTCAATATCCTGAGACAGCTTCTTACACAGAACTGCTGTATTGTGGAATGGACTTCAGGTCTTGGATCAACCACTATTTATCTTACATATACTTATATTATTATTATTATTATTATTATTATTATTAATTATTGCTGGCATCACCTCACTGTAAAGGTTGAATAAACCTGGTGAGAAGACACATCTTTGTCTTATACTCCTTTCTATTTTTGTATATTTACAGAATTCATTTGCAGGTGGTTGGTTCCTAATATAGGCTCTGGATTATTCTAATGTCCATCTCAGTTACTTTCCGAGCTATTCCAGCAGTTTATTGTAATGTACTTTATCAAACTTTATCAGTACTGCTTTCAGTAAAAAACTGAATTTCATTAAATCTTTCTCTCAATCAATAGTTTGAATAGATACAATAATAAAAATATTAAAATTCTTTTTCATTGTATATTTTTTATGTTTCATTTTTGTTTGTTTTTTCAATTTCTTTGTTTTTCTTTTTGATCTATGTATATATATATATATATATATATATATATATATATATATATATATATATATATATAAATTTACTAACTTAAAAATCTGGTTCCATTGCTACACTGAGTTCAAATGTCAATTATAAATTTAAATTCAAGTCCCTATTTCTGTTTCATTTTTCAAAGTTTTATAAGCATATACATTCATAATATAAGCTTCTATGGATATGGGGAAATCCAATCATTTTAACAAGGGGCAGTTGAGTATTCATTTTCACTTACAACTTTTGTATCAAAATATGAGTTACTTTCAAATAACTTTGATACGTGTCACATGTAATAAAGTAACAGATAATATTTAATATATATATATATATATATATATCCTGAATGACCACTCATCTAAATCCTTTTATAATAATGTGGATGTACTCCATCCTTAGTTCTGCTCTATTTTTAATTTTCATTAATGACCTTCTTGATGACATTAGCTCTTAACTTGGTATCTACGCTGATTACCCAACCATTTACTCCTGCTTTGACAGAAAGGGTGATCATTCTGATAAGGTCAAAATGGCAGCTGACGTCCAAACAACCTTAAGCCCATTGTTAACTAGGGCAAAGGATGGCTTGTTAATTTTAACGCCTCCAAAACTAAGCTTCTCTCTGTTAATCATTTGAAAGAACACTCTCTACATTCCATCAACATGGCCCCATACTAACCTCAAGGGAAGCAACTCATTGAAACTTCATAGGTTAACATTCTCAGCTGACATGAAGTAGAAAGACTATATTGAATCCACTGCTAGGTTAGATGGTAAGAAACAGTTCACTGTGTCATGCAAAATGATTTTTCTTTCCAGAATCTATCTCCCATTTGCACATGCTTAGAATATTGCTGCCATATATGGTTCAGTGTTATTTGCCTTGAGCTTCTTGATAAAATCCAAATAAGAATCAGCTATATTATTGGTCCTGATCTGGTGGCTCAGCTTCAGTCACTTTCTCATTGCCATAAGGTTGCATTTGTAATTTTCTATAAAAACTTTCATAGTAATTCTTGGGATGAGCTCTTCTCTGTGATACCTAGACTCTTTGAATTTTATGCACAGTACCAGACTAGCATTCTGATCTTATCAATTTACAATTGAACTGGGTAGATGTAGCTTTATGTTCTATGCTAAAAGTTTCTTTTCTTACACTTCTTACTTGTGGAATGCCCTTCTGGCTCCATGCTTTCCAGCCAAATTTAATATGCAAATCTTTAAATGCAATATCAATCACTATCCACCGTCCTCTTGATTACGTTTTTTCTCTTCACGCTCATTATTAATGTTTCTGTTCCTAATTCTACTACATTTTGTAACACCTTGTGTCTTAGTAGCTTTACTGCCTTGCATTGGGTGAGAGTGATTAAAAAAAAAAAAATATATATATATATATATATTCATTGATAATGGTAGTAAAGGGTGTTCCAATTTTGGAACCAATTTTAAATGTGAATTAAGTTTAAGCATCTAATGATTTTTTTTTTTTTTCTTTCAGATTTAACAACTTAAGTCTTTGGCAATTTCAACCATGGAAAGATTAACATTCAAACAATGTTTTAAAGTTATCGAAGCCTATTACAAAAGCAATTGCAGTAAGGAAAACTTTGGAATCCCAAATTTCAGGATTGCGGGTCCAGATCTGGCCTGAAATGTTTTTAATTTCCTTGCAGAATCATCCTGATTCCAAAATGGTATGATATGTTGGGCTACAGCCTCTAGCAGTAAAGTAGAAAATGTGGGACACAGTGACACACTGACATTTGTATTTATTATTATTATTATTATATATATATATATATATATATATATATATATATATATATATATATATATATATATATATAAAGGGTTTTCAATAACTTGGACCCAATTTAATGTGAATTATGTTTAAGCGTCTAAACTTTTTTCTTTTTCTTTCAGATTTGGTAAACATTTAGACAATATTATTTCTCACACATAATTGCCATGATTTAAATAACATGAGCCAATAGAGAAATAAATACATTTTACCAATGACACTGATTCATTTACTGCTGACTTTGATCCGCCTTAATGAAACACCCTTATATATAATCCGTTTTAATGAAACACCCTTTATTAGCTGTTTCCCTACAAGGGAAATTTGGAATTCATTGACTGAGATGCCAATAATGCTTTCTTTGAAGTTTATAAAATCTTTCTCTTGAAACTGTTTTTCAGGAAAAGTGTTTTTCAAGTTTTCTTGCTGTCATTGCTGTTTCCAACATTGATGCAAGTTTCCTTCCTAACCTTTTCTTTGAAGTCGTAGGAAATTATATTAGTGAACATTGGGGATAAAATTAGCCTACAAGAGGCTTTAAATTCCCATATATGATGCTGAGCATTCTTTTAGCCATTTCTCTTTTTAAAGTTCATTATATTTCTTTTCTTTTTATGTGCCATGTCCTTTCAGGATGTAGGCCATCATGGATCTCCACCTCCCTCTATCCCTTGCAGCTCTCAACACATTCCTTCCCTCTGCTTCCTTCCCCACACCACTTGCTTAAGTCCACCAGATATGTCATGTATTGTGTTTCCTTGTCTCTCATTGCCTCTATTCAACCTGTGAGTATCAGATTCTTCAGGCCCTGCTTCCTCATTATGTGTCCCAGCAACTTTCACTGCCTCTTACTGATGTTAAGTATAGGCTTCTTTGTTTTCTAAGACCTCATCATTGCTCGATCCATGATATCCTTAGCATCCTTCTGTAGAACCACATCTCTGTCACCTTGATGCCTAAAATTTCACTTCTTCTCATCTCATTTTTATTTCTGTTCATAGAATTTTCAGATCATTTTTATCTGGACCTGACAATAAATATCTTCAGTAATGCACTCCTCAGTATTCTAGCTGATGATATAATGAGGAAAGAAGTTCTGGAGAATTTAATACTCACAGGACATACTGAAGACAAGAGAATTGTATGTAACAGCAGGTAACATGCTTAATGAGTTGATGCCAGTGATTGGCTGAACAGAACAAAGTGAATGGTATAGAGTCAAAAATCACTTACAATTGTGGAGAACTATGATCATCGCCCACACCCTGGAGAAAAGTTTTACATTAAGAACGGAATGAATGTGAGAACAAGGACAAAAATGGATGCTAAAGCGTCAATAGATCTAAGAACAAAAAATTGTGGAGAGCCATAATCACTCACATAGGGAACTATTAAAGAAGTGAATAAATGACAGTAAATGGACAAAGAAAGATTGTAAAGAGTCAAAAATTACATAGAAAAATAACAGGAAGTTGTGGAGAGGTATGACTACCCGTGTCTTTAAGAGATATGATGCATAAAACAAGAAGAAAAGAATCAATAATGGAACAGAGACAAAGAAGGATGGTAAAGAGTGAAATGTTACAACAACAAAACACAGGAAACTGTGAAGAGCCATGTCATGAAGAGATGTGGCATGTAGAAAAATCTTGTTAATTTAATTTGAAAAAAAGATTTTTTTTATAAAACCTTTTTATCTTTTTTCTACGGAATTACTTTAACCTTCCCATCACCTCCTTAATTTTTCTATCATTTTTTGTTCTTTTTTTTTTTTCAGATTCTGTAGCCTTTCTTCTTTTCCTGTTTTATTTTTTTTATAAATCTATTCCTTCCCAGTTTCCTTCCTGCTTTTCTGTTGCTTCTTTTCTTTAAATATTCCAGTTTTTCATGTTTTCTCTTATTCTTCTTTTCCAGTTTATTCGTTTACATCTTCTTCTAATTCAGGTTGACTAGAAATTCTTTTCACTTCTTTTCACATTGCCTTGCAATATGTTATTATTATTATTATTATTATTAATATTATTATTATTATTATTCCTTTATAATCTTTCCTTTTTCTTTTCTGTTTGTTCTTCACAAACCCTTTCACCAATATTATTGTTATTATTATTTCTTTATAAATTTCCTTTTCTTTCTTCTTCTTCATAAACACTTTCAATAATATTATTATTATTATTATTATTATTATTATTATTATTATTATGTTATAATCTATTTTCCTTTTCTTTATTCCTTTCTTTTCTATCTATTTCAAAAACCTCTCACCAATGTCAATTTTATTATTATTATTATTATTATTATTATTATTATTATTATTATTATTTCTTTATAATGTTTTTTTCCTTTTCTTTATTTCTTTCTTTTCTTTCTCTTTCTTCTTTTTCCCATTTTTGTTATTTTTTTTTCTTTTCTTCCTGTTACTTATCGACAATCTCCTTTCATTTTTTTCGCTCCTCTAGACTTTTGTATGCATGTCACTGAATGCTGAGTTTCTTTTTGTCCCTCCTTTCTTATTACAAACGTTTTCCAACTAAATATATTTTTCAACTGCTTGCCTTTGAGGGTGAAATGGCTTTTTCTACAGCTGCTGATATCGGCTTTCCG
>CAHIKZ030002024.1:3690000-3750000 GCA_903632075.3 Acanthosepion pharaonis
TATGATATTTTAATTTTTTTCTAATTATGACTGGTTTAAAATAATGGCTAAGCATAGAGGAAATGAAATTTATTGTAAAATGCCATTTAAAATGTAAAAATATTGCAAGAAATAAAAAGTTTAGAATGGCATTTCAAACAAATCCACCAAATTCCACTCACTATTTCTCACATTATTGATATGTTTCAAGCAGAAGGAATTGTGTGTTCCAATAACTTGGACCAATTTTAAATGTGAATTAAGTTTAAGTTTCTACTGATTTTTTTTTTCTTTCAGATTTAACAACTTAAATCTTTGGCAATTTCAACCATGGAAAGATTATATAGGAGGATTAATATGGTATAACAGTTAAATGCTTAATTTTCCTTTTTCTTAATAATTTGCTTAGCTTTTTTCACTAACCCAGTGCATCTTTGGCTTTTGGTGTCACATTTTCTTGCAATAAAATGCTTCCTATATATTCATTTTTTTGTATTTGATTGATTTTGGCATTTCCAATTTGGAATTAACATGACAGGCTCTTCTTTTTCAATGACAACGATACATTCTATCTTCTTCTTTTCTTTTTTTCAATGACAACGATACATTCTATCTTCTTGCAATTGATGTTTACTCCTTTCTTTCCTTTATTAACTTCTATAGGAGTTCCTGTATTTCCCATTCTATGTCTGCTACTAACACTTTGTTATCTGTTGTATATCTTAGGTTGTAAGATTGTGGCAGCAGAAATATCAAAATAATGAAAATTTTGGTCTCAATCAAATTCTTATTCTATGGTTAGAAAAAAAACTTCAATTTTTGCATAAATCTGGAATTTTGAGAAGGAACCGGGTTTTAAATTCTTGTCATTTTAAAGAATATTCACTCAAATTGAACCCAGGGTGTCTAAATTTTATCCTTAAAAATATCATTGTATTCTATTTTTCTATGAGGATGTATTTACTGAAACAATTCATTTTCTATCCTTAATTTGCAGGCAGTTTTTAAAATTAAATTTTCAGATTTAAAATAACTTTTTAATTTGGATTTTCTAATATTCTTTTTAGAATAGTCAAAATCCATAAATTTTAAAAGGTTATAATTTTAAAATTTTAAAATTATTTTAAAATTAAGGGCAATTTCATTTTTTTTGCTATATATTTGAAAATAAATAAATTAGTTAATTTATTGATTTGAGAAAACCTTTTATATATAATTCAATGTAATATAAATTATTTCATCAAAGAGAGTTCCAACATTTTTAAAATTTTAGTTAAAGAATAATTTAACTTTAAAATTTTAAAATAATTTCAGCATTGACACTGTCTCCATTTGAAAATATCCTCATTATTTTGAAATTTTTTTTTTTTGCTAGCTTCTCTTTTGTAACCTGGTATTAGCATTAAAATATCTAAATAATGATCAAATATATGACTTTTAAGAAATCAAAAAATAAATACCTAAAATAAATTTTAAAAGCGAAAATCTAAATAAATTTTTTTTATTTTTAAATTTTAATTTAGACAATTTAAATTTTAAAACTAAAAATTTTTAAAAAATTTTTATTTTTTTAAAAAAAAAAACTTTTTTGTTTTACATACTTTTTGGATATGGAAAAAACTATCTAATCATTTATTAAAAATTTTGTTCTGTTCAACGAAACATTTTTTTTTTTTTTAAAATTCAATATTTTTAATTTTGATATTCATTGAATGCATTTAATTTAATTTATTTTATTAAATCAATTTTGTTATAAGGAAAACTTTTAGAATAATCAATTTGAGTAGAATATCTATGAATGATTTAAAACAATTATATAAAGTTATTCCAAAATTGTATATATATAGAATGTAATCATTTTACTTAAACATAATGTATTTGCAAAATAAAATAATGGTTTTCATAATACATTTAAATTTTTTAAAACAGAATATAGTTTAAAATTAAAAATAAAATATTTTTTAAATAAAAAAGCATTAAAAAAAAATTTAATTTATAATATTGACGTTGAAAATTTTACATTACTACTTTTTTTTTTTTTTTTTTTTAAAATAAAATATCTATAAGAACACCGGATTTTATATATTTCTTTCTTTTTATTTAATACATATATATATATATATATATATATATATATATATATATATATATATATATATATTATATATATATAATCAGTAAGAAAAAGAACATTTATTCTTAGTGAGCAAGTATCTCTTCATTGTCATATTCACAATGTTTCCAGCAGTTCAATGCTCATTTTAAATCATCAGGTGATATAAATATGAGGTAAAAATAAAAATATATATGTTCTTTAAATAAATATATATATATATATATATATAATATATATATATATATATATATATATATATATATATATATATATATATACACATACATAGATAGATAGTCTGTATTGAAAAGATTTTATGTCTCAATCAATATCTATGAATGATATATATATATATATATATATATATATATATATATATATATATATATATATATATATATATATATATATATATATATACATATATACAAAAATATATATATATATATATATATATATAGCAAATATATATATATATATATAGCAGTAAGAAAAAAGAATATTTATTCTTAGTGAGAAAGTATATCTTCATTGTCCTATACACAATGTTTCAGCTGTTCAATGCTCAGGCCATCATCAGGTGATATAAATAAGGTATAAATAAATATATATGAAGTATATATATTAGATATAATATATATATATATATATATATATACATAGATAGATAGGTAGATAGATATTGTGTGATGAACAAATTGTTATCTAAATCACACAAAAATAAAACTAACACTGACATCTCATTTTAACACATATACTTACCAAAATTACACAAAATATCTTGAAATATTAAAGAGTCAATTTATTTAATAAAATCACCATTAGCTTCAACCATACCCACCCAGAGGACTTCGGAATTTCCTGCTTGTCTTCTGGAAAGTCTCATTGTTTAAGTTGATGAATGCTGCCATAATCCTTGCCTTCAGTTCATTTTTGGTGCTACAAGGAGTTTTGTTGGTCTTTCACTCAACTGTACTCCACATAGAATGATCAAAGGGGTTGCAGTCTGAGGAATTAGGTAGCCAGTGTAAGACATGATGTGGTTTCAAAAAATGTTTGACAGACATGACTGGGTTCACCAGCTTCCTGTTGCCAGACATAGGGTTTCCCACCAACCACTCTCTTGACCTAGGGCAGCACTACATCCCCAAGGCACTTGATGTAGTCCTCCTTGTTGAGTCTGAGACTCTCACCAAAAAATTTGGGAGATCCTTTTCTTATAAGAATAATCAGAGCTGGCATT
This sequence comes from Acanthosepion pharaonis, assembly GCA_903632075.3. NCBI lineage: Eukaryota > Metazoa > Mollusca > Cephalopoda > Sepiida > Sepiidae > Acanthosepion > Acanthosepion pharaonis. The sequence goes on from CAHIKZ030002024.1 coordinate 3,693,339, forward strand.
CCAAACTGCCATAGCTTTGTAATGATTAAACTCATCCAACTCTTTCCAAATCCTCTGCACTGTCCTCAGATTGATACCCAAACACTCTGAAATGTTCATATTGATGCACTCTAAAATATACAGCATGCCATTTCCAAATTTTTGGAAGAGTGAATTGCATCATGTGCCCATTTTCTCCCAGATGGTACCCAACTGACCAAACTATACTGTGCAGTTGACAAAATCTAAAACAAACAATGCACATGTATGAAATTAAAATTATAGATGTCGACAATTTACCCATCACACCCTGTACACACACACACACACACACACACACACACACACACACACACATATATATATATATATATATATATATATACAAATGAGAGAAAGAACAGATGAGATACAAATTCACAGTTTATAGCACTTATTTTTTAAAAAGTGCTCAATACAAAGTAGAGCAAAATATTATTATAATATTTTTATTATAATAAATTACAATAAAACATATTATATCGCTACACAAAAACTTTCATGTTTCAGTACTAAGCTGGTACTTCTTCAGGCAATGATAGGTAATTAATGATAAAAATGATTGATCTGAGCTTATGCCTTTTCCCTTAACTTATGATAAAGGGTAAAGATTTGTTTTTTAAATTTCCCTAATAAATCATTTTTATCATTAATTATCTACTATTGCCTGAAGAAGTACAATCTTAGTACCGAAACATGAAAGTTTTTGTGATAGTGATATAAATGTTTTTTTATAATAAAATATTATAATAATATATTATATATATATATATATATATATATATATATATATATATATATATATATCTCAGTAACAAAAATTTCTTTTTACTGAGCAAGTATTTATACTACATTCTTCAGACTGGAGAAGGCTAGATCATACAATGTTGTGAATATGGCAATAAATATGGGGACAACAGTTTGAACAGTGTAAATAGTGTAAATAGTTACAATATCTCATCTCTGAAATATAGACAGATATATATAATATATAAAATATATTTACATATATCAGTAAGAAAAAAGAACATTAGTTTCTACTGAACAAGTACTTCCTTGACAAAGCACTTAATTCATCAATGAATATTAATCACATAGTTCAAAATTATTTTATAAAAATTTCATATAAAAAATTCAGTTATTTTTATACTAAACTTACAGATGGATATAGATATATATATATATATATATATATATATATATATATATATATATATATATATATATATATATATATATATATATAACATTAAAGGAGGTATCTTTCTGCATAGAGGAGTGTATATTGAATTAAAACACAGGTAAAAATTTAGTTATGAATTGTTTTTTTTTTATTTATTTTTTATGAGATAAAACTTTATCAACCTTAATGAGTAGTTCTTATAATAATAATAATAAAATAACATTGTTGCTGCTCATTTGTATATAAAAAAGGGGTTGCTGATGGAAGACAAAAAAGATTCTTTCATTTGAAAGAATCTTTTTATCTTCCATCAGCAACCTTTTTTGCAATTTGTCTTCCATCAGCAACCTTTAGCAATTGATTCAATCTCAAGTACTCTATGTTTTGTTATTGTATTAATACTTTTTAAAATGAAATACAAAGATCATAAAACTATTAAAATCATTTTAGTGCATATTAAGTAAAGTACTCAATGTACTCTAATATAATGTACTCTATTAGAAATTCAGATCTCGCAATCCTGGTTTCAATGAATAAATTTAAATACAACCCACAAATTAGTGTTTCATTCAAAATTGTTGTTAAGATTATGAATTAAGTCTTCTAGTCTGTGACATAGAAATTCTACCTCTGTACTGGTGATGACTGACTTATAAGTACTTGCTCGACTCTATGCAAAATAAGGCAAGTCCATTTTGCCAATGTCATTACGCCTCCAGGAACTAAAGAAGTTTTATGCTTTTTGTTGATCTGTGACTTCTCTGAACAATAGTACAAGATTTTATCTTTTTCTCTATTGAGGTGTGTACCTGGTTCTTTTTTATTAGTGATCTAAGTCTGGACTAATCTTCATTTTGATCTTCCCTGTCAGATTCAAGTAAACTATCTTCCATAGTTTCTTTACTACTATGTTCATTCTCTCCATCAGAAGCACTCATCTGCTGTTATCCCTTTCAGATTCCTTCTCCTCCTCTTCCATCTTGACTTCTTTGTCATCAATTTTAGGTCTTATTTAATCAGAAGGAGCCAATAAACTCTGTCTACTTGTTGCTATTATAGCTGTATTATGTCCCTATTGTGTAATAAAGTTAGCTTTTTCAGGACTTGATTTTCCGTCTTTTTTGTACCATTTATTGAATAGGGCACTGTTAAAAGCAATCTAATTTGTCTTCCCATTAATGCAGAGAAATATTGCATTCTACCAGCATGTGGAATAGTTCTATAATTCAGTAATTGTCTTGGCATGTAACTGGTGTCTCTGGATGGAGAAAATGCCTTCAAATCCCTTGGTGGTAGCACCTGTTAGGGTCTCAGCTATGGGCAAATAGTTAACACCCAAACTGGGGTCCACACACTATGAAAGTATAAAAATACATTTTTATAGTAAAAGTATCAACAAAAGATTTTTTTAAAGAAATTACTAACGAACCCAAGAAAATAAAACTTTGGCATTAAATGACCCATGAGGAGTTGATATGCCACTAAACAATCAAACAATTTTAAAGCAAAATGATCAGCAATACATTTTAACTGTAGTCATAAGCATACAATTGCGTTCAAAATATATTTGGTTGAAGCCATAAAATTGTGTTCAAATTATTTAGATTTTAGCATCAAATGACCCATAGAAATGTTGATATGTTGCTAAACAAAATCAACTAACCAACCTTCAATCCCATTTTCGCCACTTGCAATATTCCTTCTGCAATTCCATTCTATTGCAGGTGCTGTTTTATAAGAGAGGAATTCAATTTATTTTAACCATGAACACAAAGTTTCATCAAAAAATTCTGATTCATCGTCAAAGACTAACATTTTGGTACTCCATTTCTGGAAAATATCACTTGTAATATTTACATGTCTGCCTTCCTAACCACTTCAGACAATCCAAAATTAAAAAATAGTCCTCCTGCCTTTAATATGTGCATGATTAATATGAACATGAGCACATGGCTTTTTTTCTTTAGGCCATGAAAATATCTTGGTTTGACAAAAGTTTATTTCTTATTTATTTATATTTATACATATTTTTCTACATCGTAGGAATACCCAGCCCACTACACTTCTAATTTTAATTATCTTTGTATTTCTGTTATTCCACAATGAACATCGTCATATACACTTTTTATTACACCTTTTTTTAATCTCTTTGGTAATATTAAAGAATCTCTATTATAAAACCCTTCGCTGTAGTTAACATGTGCCTTATCTCTTTATAGAAGATATTCTCTGCTCTAGAACAAGCACTCCAGTTGTTTCTTTTGAATCTACATGCAATCTTGTTTAATACTGGATCCTGTAAGGTTTCAAATGCAAGACAATCTAATGTTAATACATCTGTTTTAATCCAGAGCAATATTTTATCTTCTGAATTTTCTGATTTTTCTAATTGTAGAGCATCTACATGTGGAATAATGTTTTCTTTCGCATATATGATGTTGAAGTCAAAGGCCATGAACTTTACATCCAATCTTAAAATTCTAGACGATGTAACTTTAGGTAACTTCATCCTCAAGTTAAAAATAAACTCTGAAATTTTATGGTCAGATTTATGCAGAAGCTTCTTGCATAATAAAAATAGGTGAACTCTATCTGATAGAAAGCAAAAGGGGTAGATAGATATGAAGGAAAAGGGATAGATATATATATAAATAAAGGAAAAGAGATAGATAGATAGATAGATAGATAGATAGATAGATAGATAGATAGATAGTATTTTTGATTAGTAAACTTTCCATGGTTGAAGTTGCTAAAGTCTTAATTTATTAAATCTGAAAGAAAAAAATTTTGGTAAATATATCTGTTAAAAAGAGATATCATTGTTATTCTCGTTATTTGCATCTTTTAGACGACAATTCACCCATCGCACTCTAGGTTTTGTTGGTAATTTTAATATAAATAAGTACTATTGGTACTTTTTTTTTTAAATGAAAATGTATTTTTAAACTTTAAAATATTTTTTTTTATTTAGGGTTTCACTATTTTTCCATTGCTCGAACCCTGACATATTCTGCCACCCTGGGCCAGGATGGACCTGGGGATAACAGTAATTAAAATGTGCTTCCATTTCTAAACTTTCATAGTTTTTTTTTTTTTGTTTAGCATTTCACCATTGCTCGGAACCTAAAATGTCCTACCACTGCGGGTCATGGCGGACCTGGGAACACAACACAACAAGTGTTCCACATTCCTCAAAACCTCCAATCTCCTGATCAGAGGCATAGTTTATCGCCATACCTAGGACTAGCCTTCAATTTTTCCAAGCCCTCCGTCTATCATTATGTGTCGTAGAAAATTCTCTTTCTGATGTTAAATATAAATGTCCTTTTCACTTCCATCTGATGTTAACCTTCTTGCAACAAAATTGCCTATGCATCACGCTCACTTGTGTCCATTTACTTTTTAGGGTCAAGAATTTTTACAATATTTTTTGTTTAAATTTTCAAATGCTGTATTTATTCTGCCATTGATTCCATTTAAATCTGCTGTTCTTTTTTTGTAACTCTGTGAAGGGTTCTATCAATTCGCTATACTTTGGCAAATATCTACTATAAAAATAGGCTAACCTTAAAAAGATTGCAATTCTTTTTTTGATTTGTAGATGTAGATACCATTGCTATTTTCTTAATCAAATTTGTGTCTGGTGAAATTATATCTTTGGAAATCTGGTATACTAGATATGTTATTGTGTTGCAATTTAACACATTTATCCTTGTTTATACCAGCATTTTTTAATTTGTTTAAAACACAATCCATTTTTTGTTTTGGGGTCTTCTCTACTAATCACATTCTTAACATAACCATTTTCAATAGCTCTTTGAAAAAAAGTACTTGCTGCTTTGACACCATAAATCATACAATTCCATCTAAGTAAGCCTACAGTAAAGTTAACCATAATGGCCTCTTTAAATTTTTCATCTATTTATATCTGGTTATAGGCAGATTTGAGGTCAATTTTAGCAAAGTCTTTCATTCCTGACATTTTGTGAACAGCAGTTTCAATGTTAGGAACAGGGAACAAATTGGGATATATTTTGTTGTTTATTCCTATTTTGTAATCCCATATATCCTTAAATCTTCATCTGTTTTTCATAAAACAACAGTGGGTGAAGCCCAATTACTACCACCAGTGGGAATATACTCTAAAATTCCTTGCTCCACCATTTAGTTTAGCAACTACTAAAGATAGCAAGTGAAAAGGTCAGTCTGCAAGTTCCAAATTAAGAGGGGTGACTAATTTCTGTTAATTGAATTCTCACTTTGTATCCTTTTAACATACCCTTGTCATTACTTTCCAATTTCACACTGTTAATTAATTTAGTTGTATCCACTTTCAAGACATCTATTCCCACAAGTCCATAACTTTTTTCAAATTTCACTACCACGATGGCAATAATTTTGAAGTACATATTGGTTTCAAAATTTCCTTCAAAACAACCTAAAGTTTTGATTAAGGAGCCATCAAACTGTTTTAGATTAAGGCAACTTTTACTTTAATTTAGATTGCCCATTTGTTTCCAGAAATTTATTGGGATTAGGATGACATCATTCCTAATATCTACTTCATAGTAAAAGTTATACCATTCAATATAATTTTTTCTCATGCTCTTTTCTCTTTATGTATTTATATCACAAATACTGATGTATTTTCTTGAAGTGGGGAGGTACATTTTCTTGAAGTGGGGATGTACATTTTCTATCCTTTTGTTTTCCTTCTATGCTTGTACATAGACTTGGAATGTTTTTTTCTTTTCACAATTCTATCATACTTGTCCTAAAGTTGGGCATTTTTCTTGTCCTGTTCATGTTTTTTATCACAGTATTTGCATTGCATAAGGTAATTCGATATGTTGTATACTTCAGCATTACTCTTGGATGTATTAAATTTTTCATTTAACTCTTATTCTTGCAGAAACTCTATAGATGCATCCAAGGACATTTTAAAACAGAACCCTTTATTTCGTCCACTGGGGTAGATTGTTCTAGTTTCATGTGCCATGCCTTTTTGGAAATCTCAGTGTCAGTTATTTACCTTTAGTAATTGAACAAGTTTTTGTTCACCTCTGCTGTGGTCAGGTATTGAACCCACAACTCTTTTAGATCAAGTATTACCAGGACTGCTCCCTGTGTCATTTGGCACAATAATCCGAACAACGTAAATAGTGTAAATACCTCATCTCAGAAATATAGACAGGTTCTGATAAATGCTTGCCAACCCAAAAATATACACAACTAATGTTTTCATATTGACTCAAGTATAAGCATGATCGATTATCACTTACTGACTCAAGTATGAATATTATCAATTTTGAGCTCTCTGTTCAAGGGTAGACATGAAAAATATGTATGCGCTTAATTCTAAGCACAACCAATGAACTTCAATATAAATAACATCAATGTTTATCTCTGGAATAAAGCATAAACCTGACCAATGATTACATATGGATTCAGGAATAATATAAAACTGACTTCTGCATTAATAATCCAACAAATCTTCATATGTTTATAGAAGTATACCTACCCATTATGACCCACTCTCTTACATGTGAAACGGTTTTAAACTTACACAAAATAAAATATAGATAAGTGATCGTTTGGTGCATTTGTATATCACATCTACTCTTTGAAAAGTGAGCAGGATGTTACCATGTGGGTTATCTAAAACCATTTCCATCCGACCTGCTCAAATGAGCCAAAAATATATTGTTACATGATGTAACTGTTCTAAAATTTTGGGTTTGTACAAAGCATCATCTCAATTTAGCTCAATTACCTTAACTCATTTTCAATTGTAATTTTTCCCAGTGCCAAGTTTTTCCAACTCACAGAATCTGGAAGCCTCTCGTAACTTGTGTAGATATCATATTATTGTTTCATTCCGTTCTTGTTTTGCTCACAAGAAACTTTGTCCTCTCAGCAATAACCAACTTATTTTTCACCTACAAATTTCTCTTTATAATGTCCAAAAATAGTGAAATGGTCAAATCCTCCAAATCTCTGGTATATGCCATGAGAGAGATCTTTCGGATGGCCTCATATCATGCTGAAGTCAAAACGAGATCCATAGTCTCACTCTCCACTCCTGCAACTTTGTGGTCTTTTAACTTCTTGGCCCACACACCTGGGGAGCAAAACAATAAATCCATGCTTCCACAAAGTTTGGCTCATCCAATAGTGTTAGAGTTCCTATTGACAACACTATATTATTGTGATGTCTTTTAGTCTGTGATGTAGAAATTCTACCTTCATATCAAGTTATGACTAACTTATTAGTAAACGACTCTATGCAAAATGGAAAAAGTCCATTTTGCCTATGTCACTACATACATGAAGTACAAAATAATAAAAAAAATGTAGTAACATTAGAAAGTACTCAGAGGTGGAAGGAATGAAAAATTAAGATTAACTTTTATAAATTCACTAATTATATAAAATATATGAAATTTTAAAAAAGTTATTAAAATTGAATAGACATATCTTGTGGATATTATTCAACCAAACATCTTTGAAAGAATTCTTCCTGCCTAAATATACCTTATATATATATATATATATATATATATATATATTATGAAACTCTTGCATCAGGATGCTGAAGGTAATAGCAATCAGCTAAGTGTCAAAAACAGTTTGTATTACTTCTATATATAGTGGATGTAACATCAAAACTGTCCAAATCATATAACAGCAAAATAGTCCAATTGTTAGATTAAGCTCTAAAATGTGGTATCTTAGAAATGATTAAAGATATCTTACTGGAATTCTCTAAGGTTTTTGTAACGCTATTGGAATCTACTTTGAGCAATAAGAATGTATAATTAATCTTCAAGCTTAATAAAACTGATCATAAAGGAAAATGACATGTTCATCATTAATTAATCATAGCTAAGGATCAGAAGCTCATGAAGGATCAGAAGCTCATGAAGTTCAAATATATATATTACTCCAGAATCTTTTTCCAACTTATTCAAGATGATCTTTCCCCTCTCTAATGTTCTAACTTTCTGTCCTGGAATAAAAAGGGGCCTCACAGGTTTCATGTACAATTTCATTTTCAAGTTTTTTTCACTGCTCTTTGGACTGTCACAGCTGAAACTCCACTCTCATGTGTCTTATGAATTGAGTTGAATCATTTCTAATTGATCTCTTCAGCTCTAAGTTGAAATGATGATCCCTCTTCCTGTTGTGACCTCCTGATTCAGTTTTCCTTTCTACTGTTCCCTCATTTTTAAACTTATTCACCATTCTCTTGATGGTTCTTGAATGAACTTTGAAGGTGGAAGCTAGAGTATGAATGTTGATACCATTACTGAAGGCCTGAATGATTTTTCCTCTCACCATTGCTCATTTGGAAAGACTGTGGGTCTGACACAAAATGATTTTAACCTGTTCTCTTTCTATCTGAATAATCAAAGTGTTTTTCAATGTTTCTTATAACAAATGCTATCAAGACAGCTAAATATCATATCTGAAAACCTGGACAAATGAAACTAGTGTATTTGTAGATATTAAATATTTTGTGGGATAGACAATTATGCTGTTACACCTGGTATTTATGTCTATGTATATATGTGTGTGTTGTGTGTGTGTGTGTGTGCATGTGTGTGTGACTAAAACCAAAACAAAAACTTATCTTAGCTGACATGTTTTGTTCTCTGATGAAAGTATTATTTTCCCTTTATTCATTATTGGTTAAATTTGAATTTAACTCACACACACACACACACACACACACAAAAACATATATATATATATATATATATATATATATATATATATATATAAGCATATATCTTCTTTTAGCAACAATGTGTACTGCAACTGAACATCCCTCTCTAAATATTATTGGCATTTAAAAGAAATCAATAAAACCCCCACTGTAAAATGGAAAATATTAAAAAAAAATGAGAATTCATAAATCCTTAAATGACCCATGTCCCCTGTGTTTACATGAAAAGCTGCATATTATAAATTTTTCTAAAAATAAGGTTTTCCTAAATCAGAGAAACGAATTAACAGTAATTTATAGGCATTGTATAATGTTTACTTTAAAATATAGTTAATAGAATTTTTCATAAAAAATCTACACATTACAATTTTATATCCATTATTTTATTAATATATAATGGTCCATATAATATTTAATTCTTTGATTTTTCAACTTTAATATTGTTATGTTTTATTGCCCATTCAAAATAATTTGAGTTCAAAATATATATAAAAATGCTTTAATCACACTAGAGGCCCCTTTAAGATACTTCTGAAATATATAATAAAAATTTTTCATTTAAATAATCTTGAAATTCCTTAATATATCTTCCTGTCTACTTCAATGTATCTTAAATTTATATTTGTATGTCCTGACATACCTTAAAAGTGTCAATTTATCCAGACATGAATTAATAACCCACCTACCTCTAACTTCTCACTTCATTTTTCTATTTTAGCTTTGATCCATCTTTTGATTGGTTAATCAAGACATACCCACAAATATGTTTTTTTAATTTTGAAATCTTGGTTTCTTTTCTTTTCTTTTTAACTCTCAAATTGTTTTCTTTTTAACCATAAGTTATCAAATGAGAAACTAGTTCAAACATAGAAATTTTTGTGTAGCAATGTAAAATATTTTATAATAAAAATATTATCATAAAATTATATATATATATATATATATATGTTAAGAAATGGACGAGGTCCGACAATTTATTTATTAAAGACATTTTTATTTATGTTTAACGTTGTTATTTTTATAGATACAAGTATTTAAGCAAATGCTCTGTTTATGATAAACAGTATTAAATGTAAAATATTTTCATAGAAAATAATAGAAAAATATTATCGAATTTACTGTTATAAAATCTTCCATATATTATATATATATATAAACAAATCATATATATATTTATTTATTAAAGACATTTTAAATACGTTGTTAAAAAGAAAGCAAATGCTCTGTTCAGATAAACAGTATTAAATAACATTTACGGCCTGAATATAAAATTTTCATAGAAAATATTAATTTTTTCAATGGGTGTTCTTATATTTTCATTATAGACAGGATTCGAACCGCCATATTTTATTTTGAACCAAAATAAACTGCAATCTTCAATCGCCAGAGCAGTTTGAATGTATGCAGATTCATGGTAAATTTACAGAGCATAAATAATATATTCTATTTTGAAAAACATGATATAAAATCCGGTGTTCTTATAGATATTTTTATTTTGGAGTGCTCAATGTAAATTTACAGAGCATTAATATAAAAAAAACATATCTTGCGAAAAAAAAAATTAATTAATTAATTTATATATATATATATATATATATATATATATATATATATATATATATATACTTTAGTTGTTCATATATCTCTCTCTATCTTAACTTGATATAAAGGTTTACAGAATTTTTGCTGTCTAGGCGTGGCCCAAGAAAGTACAAAAAGTCAGTCAACACTGAATATCATACAAAGATTTCTTGAATATTCAGGTCAATGGATGAAAATAAATAAATATACTGTTAAGTAAATGAATGGCCTGTCTACCCAAATATGGGTATCTACTAAAATAACATTTAAGAATTAAAATCTGTTGGATTAATAAATAAAAAGCCATCATTCTTTTTTAAATTACTTTGTTTATGTTAGGATACGAAACTGAGCAAATATGAATGTTTTCAGTGTCTGAGAAAGATTTGCCTTTCTAACTTAGCTTGATTGACAACACACACTGTGGCTGAGTCAGTCTAAAGCATCTCAGATTGTACTACTTTTACAAGAGCCAGATCAGGCCTAAAATGGAGTACTGCTGTTATATCTGAGCAGGAGCTGGCCATTTTTCACTTTTTCTGTTTCGATAGAGTTCAAAATCTTCTCCGTGCTCTTGTGGTTGACAAATTATTTTCTAGCTTGTAACCCTTCTCACAAGACAAGATGTTGCAAACCTCTCACTGTTCTATTGCTACTTCCATGGAAAGTGCTCAGACATTTTAACCTTAACAGCTAGGATTCACCATGGCCATTTTGGCAAACCACCCTCATTTCCTCAGTATTTCATCAGTGAGAAGTAAGTCCCACTCAAGCAGATTCTTCCTCCATTGTGGAACTGACTCCAAAGAGGATGTTTTCCAAATCATTACAATCTTAACCTGTTTAAGGCTAGAGTTAACCATTATCTTCTCCACATATCTACATGAACTGTGCCTCTTACTCTGTAAACTTGTACCTTGAGTGGTTCCAGGGCCTTGTAAATCATTTTTTTTAAATAAATAACTAAAATATATCTTTCTTTTGTGTTCTTTATTTGGAAACTCTCCTTTACTAATTGGTGTTTGAATGCACATTTCATTATTTTTTTTAAAACTTTTTTCGCAATATAAATGACAAATGCCTGGGGGTGGTTACAAACATTCAAGCAGCAGTGTATATTAGGACAGAGGTTGATTTTTCACAATTATTAGGAAATTAACAGTGCACTCGATGTGAAAACTGGGGTTGGATGTAATAAGTACTAACATCTAAAATTAAATTCATAGATTTCACTAATTTTTGAGTACATAGTTTTAAAGATCATCTGAAAAAGTGTATAGAAATAACTGATTTCTGGAGATTTTTGCTTACAAACTGACTTCCAAATTTTACTATTCATAAATAAAAATAAAATAAAGTTAATATATTTTGTATTACATACATTGAATGGAAAATCTATTCAAATCAGAATTCTAATTATGAATCTCTACAAGCAAAATATGCTATTTTTTTTACTGTATTAGATGAGTAAAAACTATGTAAAAAAAATTGTAAAAGATAATAAAAAAGGTTACTCAATGAATAAGATTTGTTAGATCATTTTAATTAGTAAAAACAGAAATAAAAATAAAATTGTATATAACACCATAATACTGCACAAATTATAAGATAAAATGTTTTAAATTTGCATTGTTTATTGAAAATTGCATTAAAACTACTGCATTGTATAACATATTACATCACAATATAGCTAAATTGTTCAGTATAATTCCCCTTTGAAGTAAGTGATGGTCTTATTTGATGGCACAAAGATTTAGTAATAATGTGTTTGCGCCATGAATCTTGTCCATATTTTTTGTAAAAATTCATAAATTATAAATTTTTATAAGGCTTTCACTGATCACTGGAAATAAATTCCAATGCTATGATTTTGAACCTAAACTTAATCTTTAAACTCATTTCCTCAAAAAACTGTGTCCTTATTTATCATCTTAAATTGAGTGCCATACCAATTTCAAAATTGACCTGCTCTACTATATATGCACGTGTGTGTGTCAGTGTGAGTGTTCTAAAACTTATCAATAAATCTATAGCCAGACACATTATGAGCTGAAAGTTTTTTCTGACAAAACATCAGAATTTTATTAGATACAAATATTTAAATAAAAGTATCTGTTGAAGCTTGGATAAGCATGGAATAATAATAATACAACACAAAATGTACGTAAACAAAATGTATTGAAACAAGGAAAAGGTACACAATATTTACAGTTAGTTTTGGTATATTCTTGGGAAGACTGTTCCTGCAGAATGGGTTGACTAAATAGCAGTCGGGCAGAGTCTCTCGATTGGATCTCTTCTTCCTTCCCCGTCTTCCGGTACCAACCCATATTTATATGGTCGGTACTCCACTTATGTAAATTAGGTGTATCGTACCACAACAGTGTCTAAATGCCTTTATTCAATAACATCTATCATCATCTTGCGGCCTCAGCCAAGATTGAACTCACTAATACTTTGATTGGTGTAGTTCATAATCTCATCAAATAGCTGAATTCTTGATGCTTCGCTAGGGCTATCAAGGGTGTTTTTTATCGTGACACCATCACTAAATCGATTGCCAACCAAGGCTCAGAGAGACTCCATTCACCCTCCTCTAAGAGCAGGTTTTGAATTCAGAGTTTTCCTTCTCCTAGACCAGTTGCCATCCAAGGCTATAGAACCCAGTCTGTCCTGCTATTTACCCATAGCTGGAGGGAAAAGAAAGAGGATTCACACCTTTCCCAAGGGTGTTAGCACGTAAGTGAATGTAATGGATTCGACTGGAATTCGAACTCGGCTCTCCGATTCCTCAATCCAAGCCGCTCTCCATTACTCCATCGTGCCTCCTCTCCAGATATAGATATATACACACATACACACACATATACACACACACACATACAAGGTTTGTCTGAAAAGTAATGGGACCGGTGCCGCAATTTATTTCAATTCCAAACAACAAACTACTTGAAAGTAATCTCCCTTTGAGTCTAATGCATTTTTCCATCCTTCTCTGCCCTGCTTCTATGCACTGCTGGGAGGATTCTTCTGAGACATCCCTCAGCTCTATTGTTATGCCCTCTTTTGATGGCTTCTACACCTTCAAAAAGGAGCCCCTTAATCTAGTTGAGCTTCGGGAAAAAAAAAGTCACACAGGGCAAGGTCAGAGGAACAGGGTGTTGGCCTAGTATGGTGATGTTCTTCTCAACCAGGAGCTGCCAGATTTTCAGGGTGTAGTGAGCAGGTGTATTGTCCAGGTAAAGAAGCTACAATTTGTCCTTCAACAACTCTTGCATGAGAAAAATAATGCAATGGTTGCAGAAAGCAAATATTACAGTTATATACTCCCAATATATTATGTTTGACGATAGCACAATCAGCTTATCCTTCTTTTGCCTATAGCTCACATGGAACAGCCAGTCCCATTACTTTTCCGATAGGCCTTGCATATATTATAAAACTGTAGTCTTAAGGTATGCTATATTCAAGTGCTCAGTATCAGGGATAAAGTGTATGTAAATATAAAAGTGGAAACCGAGGTCAACACTGAGTGGTGACAGTCTGTTTCAGACTTGAAGATTACGTTCAAACATGGAACAGACTGTTGCTGCTCAGTTTTGACATCATGTTTATATATATCTATATTTTAAACACATTATTTTTAGTGACCAATTTTTTAGTTAAGCAAAAAAAATCTTTTCCAGCATTCTGCTTTCCTGTTAACTATGATTTTCAGAAATTTAAATTCAATGTCAATCATTATCTTTTGTCTCCTTGAAGCCTGTTCTTTTATTGTCCTCTTTGTTTCTTTCACTCTCAGTAACCCCTTTTATTGTCAACTACAAAATTTAAATTTAATGTCAATCGTTATCTTTTGTCTCCTTGAAGCCTGTTCTTTTATTGTCCTCTTTGTTTCTTTCACTCTCAGTAACCCCTTTTATTGTCAACTACAAAATTTAAATTTAATGTCAATCGTTATCTTTTGTCTCCTTGAAGCCTGTTCTTTTATTGTCCTCTTTGTTTTTTTTAAAAATTTCAACTACAAAATTTAATGTCAATCATTATCTTTTGTCAAGCCTGTTCTTTTATCTTTTGTCTCCTTGAAAAAAAAAAAATTTGTTCTTTTATCTTTGTCCTCTTTGCCTTTCTTGTCCTCTTTGTTTCTTTTCAGTAACCCCTTTTATTGTCAACTAGAAAATTTAAATTTAATGTCAATCGTTATCTTTTGTCTCCTTGAAGCCTGTTCTTTTATTGTCCTCTTTGTTTCTTTCACTCTCAGTAACCCCGTTTATTGTCAACTACAAAATTTAAATTTAATGTCAATCGTTATCTTTGTCTCCTTGAAGCCTGTTCTTTTTATTGTCCTCTTTGTTTTTTCACTCTCAGTAACCCTTTTATTGTCATTCAAAATTTAAATTTAATGTCAATCGTTATCTTTTGTCTCCTTGAAGCCTGTTCTTTTATTGTCCTCTTTGTTTCTTTCCTCTCAGTAATGTTTTTTATTGTCTACAAAATTTAAATTTAATGTCAATCGTTATCTTTTGTCTCCTTGAAGCCTGTTCTTTTATTGTCCTCTTTGTTTCTTTCACTCTCAGTAACCCCTTTTATTGTCAACTACAAAATTTAAATTTAATGTCAATCGTTATCTTTTGTCTCCTTGAAGCCTGTTCTTTTATTGTCCTCTTTGTTTCTTTTTTCTCAGTCTTTTATTGTCCCCCAAAATTTAAATTTAATGTCAAATTTATCTTTCAATGTGAAGCCTGTTCTTTTATTATCTTTGTTTCTTTCCTCTCCTACAAAATTTAAATTTAATGTCAATGTTCTTTTTTTATTGTTCTCTTTGTTTCTTTCACTCTCTCTTTATTGTCAACTACAAAATTTAAATTCAATGTCATCATTATCTTTTGTCTCCTTGAAGCCGTTCTTTTATTGTCCTCTTTGGTTGGGGTGAAATGATTACAAAAAAAGAAGTCGGCAGAAAGTCAAGAGATATCCAGTGGTGCAAATATCTTTTGCTATGGTTGGGGGAATAGATTTCAGCAACATATGCCTGAAATGTAATGGGATTCCTGAATTTGTAATCCTTTATTGTACATGTTTTTTTAGAACATCATTGTGTTGCTAACCTATATATATGTGTGTGTATGTGCGTGTGTATATTAATGTAGCAGGAAAGAACAGTTAGATTAATGATCCAAAGTTCTTTAGTATTTTCTGTTTCTATTTTTAAAAAATTTTTCTCTACGGCATATGACTTCACTGAATTTGATGTGTTCCTCTCGAAATTTAAAATCAAATTTAAAAATTTAGGGCCCAGTTTCATGCTAATGTTCTAAAAATCACTTGAGAATGAAACTGGGCTCTAAATTTTAAGTTTAATATTGAAATTAAACTTTAGGATTTGTGTCAGTTTTGAAACAGTAATTTCTGTGTCACGATTGAATCATATATTTTAAAAAATAATTATAATATATATATCTATATATATATACATATATATATATATATATATATATATATATATATATACATATATATATATACATATATATACATAATTATTCACACAAAACTAATGCAAAGGTTAATGATTTAAATGGCGAGACATCCATCTATTAAACAATTCAAATAGTACACAAAAACCTCCAGATCTGTTATGAATGAATTGATCCTTGTTTATATAAATTTCTGCCGTATTAGTTTTTTATTTTTTTCTACAAGACTTTCGTCTGTTCCTACAGACATCTTCAGCAAGGAACGAGCTTATATAATAGATGTTGAATTTCTTGTAAAGACAGATGATTCGCCATTTTTAATTAAATTGTACATTAATTTATATGAATGTATATATATTTGTAAATTGATTATACGTTTATTGTAATATATATATATATATATATATATATATATATATATATATATATATATATATATGTCATCCACAGACTGTTTTGTTGTATCACAGCTCATTAGTGTGGCTAGATATCCGATTGTATCAAGTCATGGTCAAAATTTCACTGATTTGGCATCAGTCAGAAAATCTATCCCTAAAGCTATCACCAAAAGGTAGAGAAAGGTAATCTTTTAAGGTATTATATACATGATGTACATAAATGCCAAATCAGAAGCCAGAATGTTTGATTCATAACTGAAGAGTGATGCATTATAAGCAGGAGTAGTCACTGTTTTTAAAAATTCCCTTTACCTTTCAATTAGTGTACAAGAATACATCATCCACATACATACATGCTTCACTGTATCACAGCTCATCATCTAACTGCTTCAAGCTGGGATTTGGGATTGAAACTCAAGTGATCTGGCATCAGTCAGAGACTCTACTCCTAATTATACATATATATATATATATATATATATATAGGGGCAAAAATAGGAAAGAACCATTAGATTAAAATATATATATATATATATATATATATATATATATATATATATATATATATATATATGTAAGCAAATATATGGATATAAATCCGACAGTATGAAAGAAAAATACAGAGAAAAAACAAAATTCTGAATATGCATTATTAATGTTAAAATAAAGTCGACGTCGGACGTTTCGGTCTATTTAAGACCATCTTCATGGACATTTTCATTTCAACATAATTAACATTCAGTCAGCTGTTAGCTCTCACACTGGCCAATAGAATCTTCCTGCCTATTTGTGGCTCTCACTCTGGCTGCAAACTACATGAAAACATGAAAAGCCAATTGTTTCACTACGTATTCCAACATCAACGGAAGAGATTTCTTTGACTTTTTATAAAAATTTTTCAATCGACTTTTTGATATTTTAATTTTTGGAAATCATCTTCGAATATGTCTTAACAACAAAATATCAAAAAGTCGACTACGTGATCATATTTAAACA
The DNA here is from genome assembly GCA_903632075.3 of Acanthosepion pharaonis. Classification (NCBI taxonomy): domain Eukaryota; kingdom Metazoa; phylum Mollusca; class Cephalopoda; order Sepiida; family Sepiidae; genus Acanthosepion; species Acanthosepion pharaonis. The sequence goes on from CAHIKZ030002024.1 coordinate 3,710,721, forward strand.
GAACGCTGATCTGTATAAAATTTCAGTTATCTGTTTGAATTAGTTGGGCTCTTATGTCCATCGTCTTTTGTGTTAAATTGTTATAAGTTATAATGTTAATTATGTTTAAATGAAAATGTCCATGAAGATGGTCTTAAATAGACCGAAACGTCCGACGTCGACTTTATTTTAACATTAATAATGCATATTCAGAATTTTGTTTTTTCTGTATTTTTTTCATATATATATATATATATATATATATACATATATATATATATATATATATATATATATATATATATATATATATATATATATATAAATGGAATATATATATATATATATATATATATATATATATATATAAATAACAATGGGTATTTGAATGGTAAGAAGGAAAAAATCTATGAGTAGAGTATTTTTGTTTCCTGTCTGTCAATTTTTCTGTAGAGAAAATAATCTTACAGTTCAAAGGCATTTTATTGATAATGATTCTTTGATGTAAAGGGCTTCCTGAATTTTTGATCAATTTTTTAGTTCTTGTGGTAGTGTGACCTATATATATTGTTGACTTATATACACACACACTCACACACCGATATATATATATATATATATATATATATATATATATATATATATATATATATATATATATATATATATATATATATATATATAGGCAGCATATCTTCATTCAAGCATGCTTGGTTGAATAATCTCGACATATGTCTATTTATTTTAAGCCTCTCAAATTCATATATCAATTTTTTAATATTGTTATTAAACTCATTAAGGAAGATGCTGTAATTTATCTATTTCTTTTATTTTCTCAAATCACATCCAATAATTATCTTCAGGGGTGAATTGCATAGACATAAAATTATTGTAGTTAATAGTTATTATATGTTTTTTTGTAAATGTGCATTCTGTTGTAATTATTCACACATATGAATATACTCCATTATAGTCTATTTAAAAATGAACCTGTTAAGAACATAATGTATCTAAGGGGAGGGTAACTTAATTATATTTTTTTATTATTAATGTTTTAAAATATTCAACATGCAATTAAAAAATAAAATAAGTTTGAGTATTTTAAAACATTGCCTTTATGGGCATTTAAAAATATTATTGCTATACTGGTGGAGTGTATATCTTTATCTATAAAAGGCAGGATGTGTGTGTGTGTATCGAATGCAATTTTTGACGGATTTACACCAAAATTTACATGCACATGCTCCAAGTTAGCGGAAAGGCCAAGACCAACTTCGCATTTCCCAACTCCCATCGATAGTGGAAATAATCGATTTTTTCATGCTTCTACAGCAGTTTTCATGTAGTTTTCAGCCAGAGTGAGAGCCAATAGCTGGCTGCCACAAATAGGCAGGAAGATTCTATTGGCCAGTGTGAGAGCTAACAGCTGACTGAATGTTAACTAGCATGCTAGCATACAAAAAAAATCGCTAGCTGCATTCGTCACAAGTGGGAAAAATTTAAATCTGCATGGCACTTTACTCCAATTGGCTCATTCGTTGTTTCTGATTCTGCAGAACTGGGTTGGGTGTGAAAAAGTATTTGTTGTTAACATTCTTTTTTCATTCGGTTTTTCCAGTTACGAGTCCTTTTTTAAAGCTGATCGTTTTGTGTTCATTTTGTTCAGTTCTTTTTTGTAACAGATTTAATGTTTAATATAAAGCTTAGAAAAAATTTGCAGTGTGAGATAGACAAGAAGTAAGGCATGTAGCAACATCAGCACAGCAAAAGTCACTCCTTTAAAGGCAAGGAAGGGCAAAAATATTTTAAGTTAAGTGATAGTGATTGCTGTATGAGTCATACAATTTTTGAATCAAGCACGGGCAATGCCGGGCCATGCTGCTAGTATATATATATATATATATATATATATACACATTACAGTTCAAAAGTTTGAAGCCACCCCCAGAATTAGCATTGGATGAATTTGACAGAAGAGTGAAAATAAAATAAAAAAAGCACTCTTACAGTCATTGAAAAAATGGAATCAATTATCAAACTTGCACTTTGAGAAACTTTTGCAATGAATGCCAAAAAACTTGTCCTGCAGTAATCAAGGCTAAAGGAGGATATTTTGACAAGTGTAAAATTTAATCATAAAATAATTTTTTCTTTTCGTCATGAAATTTTTAATAAAAATCATATCTTACTTTTTTAACCATGTATAATAATTTTCTCTTATTTAAAGTACAAATAACTACATTTTGGGCCAATTTAAAAAATTACCAGGGTTAGCCTCAAACTTGTGAACTGTATATATATATATGTATATATATATATATATATATATATATATATATATATATATATATATATATCAAGACTCTTCGGTAAAAGAAAATTGAGTCCTCTCAGTTACTGTGTGTTTATCTAAAATGAATATGCTCAAATTTACCTTTGTCCCCTGCCGTGAACCGACAACTTAGTGAGAGAATCTCCGACTGATGCCAATTCAGCTGGGTTCTGATCCTAGCTAGTGGCAACCAGACATCTAACCACACTGAAGAGTGTGATACAGCAAAACAGTCTCTCTGTGGATGACAATATATATATATATATATATATATATATATATGTATGGGCAATTGAATGACAGAAAGGTAAAAGTTATGAGGGATGTTTTGTTCTGTTATGATTCATGATGATAATGATATTTCATCATTCTAGAAAAAAAAATCTAAAGTTTCATCATTATAAAAACAACCTTTCCACCATAAGCAATAGTAACAGCAGTAAAAAGAACAACACAGACTGGACAAGAGGTATTCTTCTTCACTCCGTGAAAATCCAGAGTTGATGGTTTCAAAAGCTTCCCTTAACAACAAAATTCTCAGAATTATTATAAATCTTACTTATTATAAAACGCAGATTGTGTGTGTGTGTATGTGTGTGTGTGTCTCTACGTTTATATATTGGATCGGATTTCCTACATTTTTCAACCGATTTCAACAAAACTTCACAGGACCGCGTAAAATTACCTTGCGGTGGTTCTGACAGTGCCAAAAATTGGAAAAACACAATTGTTTTTGCACAAAATCAATTTGAAAACACGATAAAACACGATTCTGTTGCCAGAATGGAAGGGTGACAACTCATATCGAGTTATACTTATTATAAAACCCAGGCTGTTTGTGTGTGTGTGTGTGTTCGTTTATATATGGGATCTGATTTCCTACATTTTTCAACCAATTTCAACAAAACTTCACTTTTTTTTGGCAGGTAGTATTTCTTATTGTCTTGCACACTTTTTTCTTTGTTTTTACGTTCAGAATGCTTTAAAAAGTTCATTTACAACACAATTGTTTATAATAAAATTCTATTCAGTCGGTAGACTCATAACGATTGAAAACAATGTTTTTGTTTGAGTTTGACCAATTCGTAAAAAAAAAAAAAAGAAAAAAAACTAATTAAGACATGTGTGTTCATCAACTTTAGAAAATAATCTTTCTCAATTTTATTTTTCAGTCTTTATGATGGTTGATACTTGATCTATCTCTTACTGTTACATCCCTGGGCAACGCCGAGCTCTACTGCTAGTTAATATAAAAAAAAGAGAAAAGGAATCCTTTATCAGCAATTAATACATGTAAGATGGAGTAACTTACATTAAATACCCAACATCAACCCCATTACAGTTCTAAGGAATATTTTCAGTCAACAGTAACTGCATCAATCTTATATTTTTTCTTTTTTTTTTTTAAGCATTTCACCCTAAGCAAGGCACAAGTGCCACTAGCATGCAAGTGGCTACAAAGAGTGGGAGCAAGAGTAAAGAGGGTGTTTAAGGGAAGAACATACAGAAGGATGGGGATCAGGATCAAGGCTTCAGAAGATGTCAATTGACATTACACTTCAATATTTGAAGATTATAGCCATCAGGGAAGCAAGTAGAAGAAAGGGAGTTCCACTGTCGGGAAGTGTGAGAAAAGAAGCTGTTCGAGTAGAAGAGGTGCTTACATTTAACTGTTTCGATAGTGAAAGGGTAGGACCGAGATGCCAACCTAGTCGCATGCTTAAATTTGTGCAGTTGGGGCACCAATTAAAGTTGCCATGAAAATATTTATAGAAAATACAGAGGGGAGCAACAGCACATCTGTGAGAAAAGAACTGTAGACAAGATGCCAGATCAGGACATATTACATTCCATATCGGTCTCTGGATTTTGTTGATGACCTCAAGATGAACAGCGGGGACACATGACCATATATGGCAACAGTATTCAATGCAAGGATGAATGGTTGATTTGCAGATTTGAAGAGTGGACTCAGGCAAGAAAAACCTTCTGGCCTGATACAGAGAACCAACTTTCCTTGCGGTAGATGAAGCTATTGATTCAATGTAGTTGTTTCATCTCAGGTCAGTGGAAAGCATGAGACCAAGCAGGGACAGGGAGGTGCTCTCGTGGAGTTAGGCATCAGCCGTTCTGATGGGAGGTAGAGAGGGTTCTTTATGGTGGGTAAATGAGAGCAGTTTTGTTTTGGAGGCATTAAAGTTTACAGGCCATTTCCTGCCCCAGTAAATTGTAGTGTCATCTGGGTAGATGCCTACTTGGGAACTAAAGATTATTGATGAAAGTTAGAAACAGTTTAGGACCCAGGATAGAGCCTTGGGGAACACCAGTGTTCATATGAAAGGAAATGGTGAAGAACCCATTTAGGACAACTTTCTTTTGATGGTTTGACAGGAATGATTGTATTAAATCAAATAATCATCCTGTAATACTATATCCCTGAAGCTTACAAAGAAGGCCAAACTCTATCAAACACCTTAGAGATATCTAGAGACACAGATTGAACTTATTTGTTATTGTCAAGTGCTTGGTATAGAAATTCAGTTATAGCTGTGAGAATGTAGACTAAGCAAAGTGGAAACCATATTGTTTGTCAGAGAGTAGACCATGGAATGTAAGGTGCTTAATCACTTCAGCATTGATTAAAGCCTCGAAGACTTTACCAAAGAGTGGTATGGGACTGATAGGATGGTAGTTAGATGGTTCAGTAGGGTCTCCAGAGTTCTTAAAAAGTGGGACAACAGATGAGGACTTCCAATCACTCAACAAGAAAGCAAGAGTCAGTGAGGCAATAGTTATATAGTTTGGAGAGAACTGGAACCAGCTCCAGAACACACTTCTTCAGGACTAGAGCCAGTATCCCATCCCCACCATTTGCCTTATGAGAGTCTAATTTAGACAATGTCCAATACCATCAATGGGGTTATGCTCATCTCACTCAGTATAGCCTCAGTTCTAGGGGGGAGTGTGGGTACTCCAGATGAGTCATGCATTGAATTGGATGAGAATTTCTGAGCAAAGTAATCAGCCAGGTCCAGCTTAGAAAATCAAGACCTCGAATTGATTGAATATAGAAGGTATTGTGGATTTGCTGTTGTTCAGCATGTTTCATTCTTTCAGCAAATAGTAACATTGCTTCACTGAGCACATGTTTGCACTCATTACAAGCAGAGACAAAGAGACATCTGTTGCAATCAGGCATGTCACTTCAGTACAAACAGAAGTAATTCCTATGGTCTATAGCAGTTGAGCAAGCAGCTGAGGAGTGCAATTTAACTTTATATTTTCTTTCAGGGATGAAAGCCTCAATGCCAGCTGTTATCCAGGAGGAGACCACAGATGCACATTTTTGAAAAACCACATTTCAGAGGATGTCACAAAGGAAATCATAGAACAAGTCCCAGTCTGCTCATTGATAGCAGAAAGATATTCTGTTAGTAGGAGGTTCTTGGCTGGGGTGGGGGAGTAGAAGGAAATGTTAATAGACACTACAGCATGATCAGAGTTGCCAAGAAGGCAGAGCTGCATAGTGTGACAAGAGTCAGGTATGGAGGTAAAACAGAGAGTGAGAAGGGAAGTGTTACCATCAGGATTACTGGGGAAATGCACAGGAAAGTCAACCGCTTGTGTGAGGGATTGAGTGATTGAAAAGTTAAGAGTTTGGATGCCAGCAAGGTCAGTTACAGAGTGTTTAAGCCATATGGTATAGTGAGATTTAAAGTCATCGAACACAAATCTGTGTGTAAATGGATGTAGAGAGATAACCTTGTCTATATTATCGGAAATTCTATTGAGTACATCACAGTCTTGGGAGGAAGGAGAATGATAGAGAAAGAAGAGATAACTTACTGAATTGAGGAGAGATAGACGGAGACACATATATGTATGGTCTGGAGATTCTAACTAGAGAGTTTCCTAGTCAGTGGGAGATGATCCCAGACATAAACTCTCAGGCCATGTATGTGGATTTTAGAGTCTGAGGAATTGAGAAATCAAAGGAGGGTATTGCCAAGAGAGCTAGTATATCAGGAGATGTTTCAAAGAGGAATGATTCTACACTGCAGAAGTTGGTATGAATGCCATGGAAAATGTTAAAGTGTTTTTTAGCTGATTTAGGTTTATTTTTTTGATTGTTTATGGTCATGTTGAGTTATGTTGGTACTGAAAAGGCCTAAAGTAATAGTAGCAGACAGTCGTTGTATGCATCATGGACAGAAAAGAACTGGTGCAGATTGCAACATAATGTGGCCTCAGGCTTGCCCACTGGAACTGTGTGCAGGGACACCCTTCCATGGTGACATGGCACTGAAAAACCTCGATATTATGCAACTGTTGATCAGAGCAGCCTCTCAAGACACTATGCAAGAGTTCAGGTAGTCAGAAAAAGCAATCAGAAAACTGTCAATAAACCACACACATCGCAAGAGATTCATGACAATACTTCTACAGAGGCCAGAGAAAAGGAAAGGATCCAGGAACCTTTTCCTAAACAGGAAAGAAAGGATGAGCCTCTACTCCTATTCAAGAGAAGGGGGAGCATTATAAACCAGGCAATAGGAAAGGCTATCTGCTCTTATTACACACACATACAAAAAAAAAGACAAACAAGCAACATACAAAAAGTCCATGAGCAATGCATGTGGCACATGTAGCACTCAGATCTGAAACTGAAATATAAAGTTTCAACTTAGTTTTAAGTGCCATCATTCATGTTTTCTTGTTAAAGATGAACACTCCATGTCTGTGAGCCAAGAACAAAAATAACATCCAATACTTACATGTCAGAAGAGAAAAAAAAAGAAAAACTTCGAAGAACTAATATTCAAACAATGTTTTCAAAAAGGGGGAAGACTAAATTCATTTCAATTAAAAAAGAAAAAAAGAATTGAAAAAAAGAATTGTTGCCAACAAAAAAAGGAATAGGTAAATAAAATTAGGATGCAAAATTCAAAGAGATAAATATAAATAAGACCGGCAATGATATACTTCTTCCACATGGCTTCATAGACGAAAATTAATCAAAGAATGACAATTCTCCTTGTCTGTGAACTGGAAGTTAAGATGCTGTCCATTATTTGTATAAGTCAGCAGAAAAAAAAATTGAAGAACTAATATTCAAACAAAGTTTTCAAAAAGTGGGAAGACTAAATTCACTTCAATTAAAAAAGAAAAAAAAAATTGAAAAGAAGAATTATATAAATAGTGCGGTAAAAGGTGTGGGGAGAGATATTAAAAATACAAAATTTTAATCTTTAAATTTTGATGTTCAATGTATCTAGATGTTAACTTAGCCTCTCTCTTTCATCATTTTTTATTTCCATTTTTATGTTGATTGTTTTTAGATATCTTACATTCTTTTAATTTTGTTAAAAAACATGATATCTTATATTTTTCTTGATATCAGTTTACTGTAAAGGATCACACACATATATAGATATATACATCTGATTGAATAAATTAAAAACATTATGTCTGCTTATTTTTATCACAATCTTTTCATATTCATGTACCTTCCATCTCTTTCTGAGGTCAACATCAGAGGTGCAACTGGTAAGGTAAAAACTACATATAGCTATCAATTATTGAATTTCTTCTTTTTTGTTTAAATGCTACAGCTGACAGTTATGCTTTAGCATTCATTGCAATGTGAAAAGTTATCCATAATGTCGTGGTTATTACAGTATTGATAACTGATTCTATTCAGTGTCAGCTTCAATTTTTTAATGTAGATTGCTTCGAGGATCTGTAGTTTTAATTTGTTATTTTCTTGGTGTAGGATAGTTGTGTTATCAATCAGTATTTTTCTATACTGTGAATGTGTACACTGAATAGAATATGGTGTATGTTATACTAGAGCTTATTAATTTTCTCAGGCAGGAATATTTGTCAAGAGGCCAAGTGTGACCTCGAATTGAACAGGTCATGTGCTTCTGTTTTCCGGTTCTGATGTCAGTTGAATATGTTTTGATTTTGGAGCAATGGCTCTGAATGAAATGGGTTAAAATCAAAACATAAATTTTGGTCTTTTAACCCTGACTTCAAACAATGGAAAATTGAGTTAGTTTGGCAGGAGAACAATTTGATATTCAGGCAGAGAATTATGTACAAATTCTGCTTGATTTTGAGGATACAAAGAGACAGGCAGGAACAAGAGAGACAGATGGTCATCAAACACCCACAAACAGTTGCACACCTGAGGAAAGGGTGCAATATTCACTTGAATTTCTGTTAAAACTTGCTGAACACATAGATCAAGATTCCACATTGCCATCTTCTAATTATTTTGTGTTAATAGATGCCAATTATAACCAATTGTAAGTTATTTTATTCACCTTCATTAAATCATCTAACTAACTAACAACTGTCATTATTATTTCTTTGGTGAGAGCTTGATTTTATTTCCAGTCAGCTCAGTCATCAACAAGAAGTTTACCATGGCTTATTGACTAAAAGAAGAAAGACAACTTTTTTTCAGTAAGAATCACAATACTTGAAGAACCAAAACTGAACGATCAGCGAATTATACTGGCACCAATCCCTAAACTAGTTTTGGAAGCTGTATAACTCGTCTTATCTCATAGCCATGCAAAAATTGAGATACCAGAACAAGCAGTGTCCAAACTGAGCATCTGCAAATCAAGAGAAAGCGAGACTGGACTACTGGTGCCTAAGAGACATGTTTGGAGAGAAGAAAAGGATTATAGCAGTATTGAGCCCGGTCAATACTTAGATAAGAGACTGGTTGGAAACACTGGGTACTTTAAGCCTCTCCTACAATCCAAAATATGTTTAAATAACCTACAAAGGGTTGATAAACTGTAAAAAAAAACAAATCAGCCAATCAAAGAACACTTTCTTTAATTCTCTTACTTTCATATTTTCAATTTTGTCGGCATTTTTAAAAATTGTCTCCTTTTATTTAATTCTCTTTCCTAGCATCTTCATTTTGTCTTTTTCATTCATATCATACACCTCGTTCATCATAAACCTGTTAACAGTAATCCCCTGCCTTGAGTGACTCTCGAGCCTTGTAATGGATTAACAAGTAAAATCAAGGCTATGCAAACAATCTTCAAGATATTCAAATATTAGATACCTTCTTTTATAAATATATGTGTGTTTGTGTGTCAGTGATAAAAAGAGAAAAAACATAGAGGGAGAGAGAGAGAGATAAAATTAACCATTCTGAAGCCAATAATGGCAACTGCATAATATCGTGTCCTTTTCTAATTTAAAACTCTTAAATTTTCTCTGCAGAAAATATGACAGATAGGAAATTCCTTGCTTGATATGACTCCTTGCATATTGGAAAATTTGGTTATTTCAATTTTCTGCGATCAAGGAATTTTCCACATTTTACACTCAAGGAATTTAATAATTTTTTTATTTGCTTTGTGTTTTATATTGTAAATAGGGAAAGGCATATTTCATCTTCAATAATTAAAAATTCAATATACATGTGCATGTATAACCAGCAGGGCCTAACCACCTATGGAATCGCTAACCATAAAGACATTACTATCCACAAAATTATTAAACAAGATTTCACTTATCTGTGGTTGTCTTAAAAAAGGGTGTAAAAAATAAACAAATCAGTTATATCGATATCTAATTATTTAATAATAATAATAATTAATAATAATTAATAATTATTTAATAATAATAGTAGTATTTTTAAAGTAAAATGAATGAATCAACTGAGATTTCCTCAAAGACATCCACATCTGTGTCATCTGAGGATGATTTTAATAACCCTTATTTGTGGGTGGAGCATTTGAAGAGTAAATTTATTGACTTCCTGATGAAAAATTTTATACACACATATATGTTATTTCCTCAGTCTCCCAGATTTTGCTATCACACACACACACACACACATACATATATATATATTTAAATGTGAAAACTATATATAAATTTTTAAATATCAGAACTATTTTAGGAAATCTATGACAAAGTGCAAAAAAATTGACATTTATAATTTCAATGGACTAAAGAGATATTTACACTGATGTGATTACACATGTGCATGAAGGAGAACTGATGCTGAAAATTAAAATTTTTTATGTATGTGTTTAGATATATAGTCTTGCTAATTTCATTTAATTTCATTTCAATACCCTAATTATTTCATTTCCGATGTAAAACAAAAGGAACATAAAATATTGCAAAGTAGATGAGTGGACTGTTATAGTCTAGAATTATGATATTTCATCATTTTAAAAATAAGCTTGCCATCAGCAATGATAAAAATTAAGGATATTACATCATTCTAACCGTCATGATTATTAAAACAACCTTTCCACCATGTGGAGAGACCAGTAGACAAGTAGTAGTAGTCAGTAGAAACACACATCTGCCAGATCAAAAACAGATGATTTCAAATGCCATCCTCACAAATAAAATTCTCAAAATGAAACTATGTCAAATGCCTTCCTCAACTCCAGATGATTGAAAATGGATGATTTTAAACGCATCCTCACAAACAAAATTCTCAGAACCAAACTATGTAAGCACTGACTTTTAAACAAAAGAGACACTGAGAACACCATACCAATATTTTGTAATTCACATCACAAAAAGAAAATAAAAATTCTTGCTATTTATATCAGCACATGTCTAAAGTTTTTATTGTTTATGTTATTGCTGTATGCTTTAATTCATTCCATTTCCAATATACAAAAAATAGAAAATGATTCCTCCTACACTACAAATACATATAGCAATGGGGTAATTACTGTAACAACACTCAACAAATAATATCAAGTCAGGATTGCTACTACAACAACTTTAACTTATCTACACTGTTACAGGATGATTCTGGCAAATGCAACAAATTAAAATATATTGTTCTTCCAACTCTATCATCTCTAGGATTGAAAAGAATTTATCTAAGCTTAACATAACACCTGTTGACACTACTTCTAAAACAATAAAAAAAAACTACAATTACAGCTGGATACAAAACAAAATAAGTTAAAAACTTGAATGGGGAATTTACTCTATTACCTGTATTAATTACCATAAGGAATATATTGGAGAAACTGCAAGGAATTTAAATAAAAGCGGATATGAACATATGAATGGATATTTTACAAAACAATACACTAAATAAATTGGTTGCACATCGTAATGAGTCTGACCCTAATTTTGATTTAATAAATGCTACTTTAATTAAAAGAGAAAGCAATTTACTAAGATGAAAATCTATAGAAAGTGCTTTAATCACTAGAGCATCCACAGTAAATTTCCACCTATATCCTTAGAACATTTCACCTTTCTTGGCAGATCTATTATCACAATGTGGGATATATAATAACAAATTGATAAAAACATAAATAATAGGAAACTAAATGAAATCAGCTAGACTATATACCCAAACACGTTTAGTTTAACCGAGCATTAAGAATTTTTTCCCTTTTGATATAGATTAAATTTAAATTTGAACAAGGGAATGATTTCTAGGGTACTTGGATAAGTATATTTCATTTTATCAAAGAGAGTTCCTGGGGAGCACAAACCGCGCACTGAATTTTTTTTTCCTTTTGATTTAAATTAAATTTAAATAAGGAATGCCTCATATCCAAAATATAGAAGTAGAAAGCCAGAAGATGGAGGTCACATTGACAAGATCAAAATGAGACAATATGGATGTCAAGCTGAGCAAGAAATCACTAATCAGTGGATAGTGCCTTACAATACATATTTGTTGCGATAATTCAACTGTTATATCAATGTTGAAATCAATTCATTCAATCAAGTATTGCATCAAATACATATCAAAGGGGTCAGGTCAAGCTGTTTTTGCACAAATCCCCCAGTGAAAATGTTTTCCTTTTGATTTAAATTTGAACAAGGGAATGATTCCTATTCAAAATATAGAAGGAGAAAGCCAGAAGATGAAGATCACATCGACAAGATCATTGAGTAATTTCGAAATGCATCATTTTCTCCACAAATTGTAACAATGGTTTAAAATCAACCATAATTTTTTTACAAAAAGAATGTGCAACATTTAGCAAGGTACACGTAACGCTGCTAGTAAATATGTAAGATAGACTTTGGTGAGAAAATTGTCTAATCTAAAATCCGTGGATATAGCAACAGAATAGTGATGATATAGAGATGTGGAATTTTTGAGAAAGTTACCAAGTTGGAGAATAAATCTTCCCTCTCGACAAGCCTGCATAAACAATGTTGAACCCTATCAAGACAGGAAAATAAATATGTAGCTGCTCCAGTCTGTGTGATCTTATGTACTATGTCTATGCATCATGAAAATATGCCAAAACATTCTTCATATCACATGCAAGGATTTTTTGTCACCTCAATCAAATATATCAACCCAACTCTTTTTTTACAGTGAGGTTCACCTTGTACAAAGACCAGAGGCCACTGGAGGTAGAGTCTTACAGATTAAGAGGCTCAGTTTTTGCAGATAGGTGGTTGAAGATAATGGTTAACCATAGACTTGAACAGGTTAATATTGTAGTGATTGGGGAAACATCCTCTTCGGAGTCAGTTCTACAGAGCAGTGGTTCAAGGGAAGAATCTGCTTAAGTGGAACTTACATCTCGCCAATGGAATACGGAGGGAATAAAGGTGGTTTGATATGGAAGGTCCTATCCATGAAGATTAGAACTGGCAGAACTCAGGAATGGAGTTTGTCTGATCACTTTCCATGGAAGTATCGATAGTGCTTGCCACATCCCCTCTGCGAGAAAGGTGTTGAAGGGTGGAAAATAATTTGTCATTCACAAGGATATGAAGACATTTTTAGACTCTCTTGAGACTGGAAAGTGAGAACAAGCCAGCTTCTACCCAAATATGACAGCAGTACTCCATTTTAAACCTGATCTGTGTCTTGTAAAAGTATAGAGGATAACATGAGGAATCAGGTATTTACTGGGGCAGGACAGGGAACCAACTATTTTTCCTGCACCTTTAGTGATGGATCATGTATATGAGTTCTACTTGAAGTCTGGGGTGAGTTTAAGGCCCAACTGTCACTGAAGGTATGAGGCTTCCCTGAGTTGACATCAATTCATCTTGACTAGTGGTAGTTCGGGGTTCAATAATGCAGGGGTAAAATCTTAAAAAAAGATTTCAGATCAAGGATATGATTAAGGAGAATGCAACAAGACATAGTGTGTGACACCCCAACATATCTAGGTGTTTAGTTTGACTGTGAGGTGCAACAGTTGGTTAAGTGTCATACATGATACATGATTGGTGTTGTAGAGTAGTTTTCACAGTGGAGGCTTGTATTTCGCTAAGTCGGTCCTATAAGGGTCCGACATACAAAACGTTAGGAACTTGAAATAAGAGTTAATGATGCAGCAATCTAGTTGTGATGGTTGATACTTCAATGTCCAATATCGACTGACTTGCTCAACACCACTGAGCACAACTGGCGACCCTTACTACTACTACTACTTATTATGTGTGGGAGAGTCTATTAATAATAGAATAGGTATGTTCAGGTATGACAATTGGGTGATCAGATCTATTTCAAGTCATGACTGACTAGGCAGAAGATTTTCATATATGGTGGAGTAATGGATAGTGACTCAGATTAAGGAATTGGAGAGCCAAGTTCGAATTCCAGTCAAATCTATTACATTCATTTACATGCTAATACCATTGGGAAAGGTATGAATCCTCTTCTTCTCCCCCCAGCTATAGGTAAATAGGAGGATAGACTAGGTTCTATAGCCTTGGATGGCAACTGGTCTACTGCAGAAAGAAATGGCAACCTACTGCAGAAAAAATCTGCCTTGTCAGTCATGTATCAAAAAATACATGATTGCCTAAGCATGTAACATAACTAACTGAGGTTGCCATTTCTTTCTGTGGTAGACAGGGTGCCACCCAAGGCTATAAAACCCAGTCTGTCCTACTATTTATCCATAGCTGGGGAGAGGACGTAAGTTAATGTAATGAACTTGACTGGATTTCAAACTCAGATATACGATTTTTCAATCTAAGTTGCAATCCATTACTCTACAGTACGCCTGATGAGTAATAAAATCGTAAAATAAATTTTTAGTCAGTTAAAGATAAGTTTTGTGAACTTACCTTATTGATGATAAAGATTGTTATATAAAGAATAAAAATGTAATAATAAACAGTTAAATTATTAATTATTAAGATTCGAGAACCACTCAGTTAGGAAGTTTATAGTCAAAGTGGTAAGAAGTGACAATTAAGGAAAAAAAAGGATGAAAGAAGGCCAGAGATTACATCATTGGGATAAGAACAAAAAAGATAAAGAAAGTTGTTAAAATAAATCAATGTATTGGCCAGAATCCATCTTGCATATTTACAAGTCTACCATTAATCTGTACATTGAATACTACTGCCATATCTGGTCTTCTTCATTCATTTTTCTTTCTTCATCTGTTTTACCCTCTCAGTTTCTTTCTTTTATCTCATACATTCCATTTTTCTTGTGCATTTTCATTCTCTCCATCTTTCATCTTGCTTTGTCTCTTCATTTTTCTTCTTTCATCTCTTTTATTTTTTCAGTTTCTTTTATTCCTTTTCTTTCTTTTCTTTTTCCATTCTTTCTTTTGATTCTTACTTTCATTCTTCATTTCTTTGGCTCAAATTATATCCACTCTTTCCTTTCCAGTGTTTTCTCTCACATTTGCCTTTCTATTTTTCTTCTTCCCATTTTCTCTTTCTTTTTCTTTTTTCTCTCTCATCTTTCTTTCCCTCTCCTCTGATTTTTCTCTTTTTTTTATTCCTCCCATTTTCTTCACCCTTTCCTTTTTTACTGATCTTCTCTTCCTTCTCCTCTAATCATTCTCTTTTTCTTTTTCCTATTCTTTTTTACATTTTAATTTCTATTTCTTCTTTCATTGCTTCCTCTCCCATCTTTCCCTTTTTATTCTCCCTTTCCTTTTACTCTTTCATCTTCTTTTCCTTTTCCTCTGATCTTTATTTTTTCATTGCTCTCACTTTCTTTGCCCTTTCCTTTTACTCTCTCATTTTTTTCCTTCCTTCCCCTCCAATCTTTACTTTTTTCCTTCCTCAAATTTTCTTCCCCCTTTTATTTTTCTTTCCCATTTTTTCCTTCCTTCTCTTCTGATCTTTATTTTTTGCTTCTTTCTCTTTATTTTATTTCATTTCTCCAATATTAATTTCCATGGATGACTAAACAATCATGGAATATGGCGATTCTGATGACATGATTAGGTCTTCTGGAATCATCCATCCATGATGTTGTCTCCGTGGTTAAAGAAAAATAGAAAAAAGAAACCAAAATTTTACTTCATTTCTTATGTTTTATTGGAGAAATTAGCTCGATTCTGTAGTGAGGGCAACCATGTCAAATTTATATTTTCTGTCCGTATATAAGAATGCATACATATATGATTCCGTCTTGCCTTGTTTATAGCTGAGACAATTGGGTCTCTTCAGGCTTTCTTATAAATGAATACACTTTTCATATATCACAGATGTTCCATCTATTAAAGCATATGACATATGAGTATAGAAGAAACTACTTATAAAAACCAATATCTACACACACATAAACATACACACACACAGACACAGACACAGACACATATATGTATATATGCACAAAGAATAAATATTTTATGTATAAATATATAGTGTGGCAATCATATTTATACATACATAAATACACACACACACACACATATATATATATTTAAAATATATATATATAAAAAATATTCTTATATATGAATAAAGTGTAGCAATCATATTTATATATATATATATATATATATTATATTATCTGGATTGCATACCAATAGATCTACTACCTGTACTATATATATATATATATATATATATATATATATAATATTAGCTTATTGAGCCCTCTTTTAAATTAAATATTATGTACAGTGGAATTATACTCCAGTTGTTCGAATTTTATCTGTATATATATATCTATATTTATATCTATATCTATCTATCTATCTATCTATCTATCTATCTATATATATATATATATATATATATATATGGATAGATAGCTAGATATAGATATATAATATAAAATATAAATATATATGTTTACAGAGACACACTCACAGTGACAGGCACACACACACACATATATTAATATATATGTGTGTGTGTGTGTATATTTTGTATATATATATATATATATATATATATATATATATATATATATATACATACACATATATATATATAAATGAACAAATGCAAAAGGAACGCATATTTTAGTCTTTTTTTTATTCACATTGTCCTTTTACACATATAGATATATCTGAAATTATTTACATATATGTATATATAAATGCATGAAGTATATGCGTATATAGTTATTTATAAATAATTATTTATATTTATAAAAATGTGACGATGTAAACATTTATTTCTACTGCATAATAGAACATGCACACATATAGATTCAGTCACATCGGACTTCAAATTCCAAATAGTTCTCTGCTGCTCCTTGAAATAGTGATATCTGCTGTGTATCATACCCTAACATAAACAAAGACAATTTATTTTTAGGAATTGGATTAAATTTGATATAGTGTTATTTTTATTTTATTTAAATTTTATTTTTAATGGATACTCATATTCATGTAGAAGCTCTGTCTTTTGATTAAACAGTCAGTCAGTTATGTGCCATATGTGATACATGCTTAGGCCATCATCTATCTTTTAATACATAACAAACGAGACAGATTTTTTTCTGCAGTAGGTTGCCATTTCTTTCTGGGGTAGACCAGTTGCAATCCAAGGCTATAGGACCCTGACTGTCCTGCTATTTACCCATAGTTAGGAGGAGAAGAAGAGGATTCATACCTTTCCCAAGGTTATTAGCATGTAAGTGAATGTAATGGATTCAAATGGAATTCAAACTCAGCTCTCCCATTCTTCAATCCGAGTCGCTATCCATTACTCTACCGTCTAGGCATGTCAGAGATAATGAAAGTTCCCCGTAGGGGATGCAGGTTTGAAACCTGTCGGAGGACACCTATTTTTCTGACATGATTGCTTGATTATTCAGGCCGGTTGGTGTTGTTCGATAAAAAATACTGCTTAATTTAATAATACTGTTAGAAAACAGAGCTTTCGTTTTGAATATAAGTATCCATTTAAAATAATGTTTAAACAGAATAAATTAAAAATAACAATATATTGAATTTAATCCATTTCCAAAAAAAAATATGTATATAAACACATATCAGTCACATACATATATATATATATATATATATATATATATATATATATATATATATATATATATATATATATATTTAGGCAGTATATTTTTAACCTTCCATTGAATATTAAAGACATGTTGTGTTTATTTATTTTTATTATAATCCTTTCCAGTTCTCCAATCATTTTCTTGACATTATGAGGAAATTCATCAAAGAAGACACTATAAGATCATTCTCAGTGGTGAATTACAAAGACAAACTTATTAAAATACATTTATATTATTCAATGAAACATATATTTATATATATATATATATATATATTTGAACATGCTAGTAGAAAATACAAGTATAATAACCTCATCCATATGTAAAAAAAGATTAAAAATAATGGAAGCCCTAATAATAAAAAGAAAAAGCCATTATTCAATAATATTAACTATGAACATGGCCACATTGCACATTTATAAGTTTACAATTCATCCATGCATTTCATTTTATACCTAGAAGTTCTTGACAAAATCCTAAGAAGGATCTGCAATGTTATCAGTCTTAATCTGGCATCTACATTTCAGCCACCATAATGTCATTTACCATTACCTCTTCCATAAATATAAATGCGAAGGTAATTGTTCTGATTATCTTTTTCCATTGTTACCTTGACTTCACAAATTTAACTGCACTACTAGATTGACAGTTAGGTTCCCTAATTTTACTGCTAACAGTCTCAGCTCCCACACTTCTCAATTGTGGAACTATTTTCTAGCTTCCTGCTTTCATGTCAACTGCAATCTTCAAAAATTTATATACTATTGGCATCTTCTGTCTTCTTAAATCCTGTTCCTTTAATGTCTGCTATGTTTTTTTCATACTCAGTAACCCCTTATATCTTAGTGACTTTTATTCCTTGCTTGGGTTGAAATTATTTAATAATCTATTGTGAGTGCTATATAAATTTTAATTTATAAATAAATTCAAGCAATATCAATTAAAAAAAAAAAATAAAAATAAATTTTCTCCCTACGATGAACTTTTAAAGATAATGTTTTAAAGATTTTTTAATGTTATGTATAGTCAGAACATAGGCAATCATGGCTCTCCACAGATTCCTTGATTTACAGCCACATCATTTTGAAACACCTGTTCCTGTATGATCCCAGAAGTTAGGCAACATTGAGCCTGATTAATACCTAGATAGTTGACCTCTTATTAATACCAGGTTCTGTAAGTTGTGACGACCAGGTGGTGCGATGGGTAATGGCTTAGAATTGTTAATCGGAAAGCCAAGTTCCAATTCCAGTTGGGTTCATTATATTCACTTATACAAAAATAAATTTAGGTAAGGTATGAATCAACCTCTTCTCCTCCCAGTCATGGGTTAAATATTAAGATTGGATCACTAAATCATTATTATCTCCTAAATTCTTACAACCAAAAATATTTTCTGGCTTTAAATAATCTGCAAACAAGTTGTAGAAAATGAATGAATGAATCAATCAATCAAATACTGGTTAGCTACACAGACATGTCTTTTAGATTTATTTACACTCTCTGGAATATAAATGCATAAAAATTACCTTTGTGACAAAGTAGGGGATCATTTTATATAGTGTTTGTAATATAGTATTGATCCCCCACTTTATATCCACATTATAATTTCTTGTTTTTTATTAAATTATCATTAGGTATGTATCCACCACTTCTTGATGCAGCTATAGGTTAATTAGTATGACTTGTATCATAAAATTATTACTATTTACCAAATTCTTACAACCTAAAAATATTTTCTGGCTTTAAATAAACTTCAAAAGGTTGATAATTCTTAGAAAATGAATGAATCAATAACAGACTCCTTTTTACTTTATTATATATGAATTGCAATAGCTTCTTGAAAAAGATAATCTAGTAGTTTCTCTTTGCCTTCTCCACGCTATCCTGCTATTTAAATCATTGGCAAGGGGATATCAAATAGATTCTGGTCTTACCCAAGGGCATTTGTTTGAAAGTGAATGAAACAGGGCAGGCTAGTGATTTGAACTTGTCTTGCTGATACCATTTTCTGTATTAATAATAACTGGAAATTTCCAAGAATTCAAATTATGTCTTTGAAATTCAAGAAAACATTATTGGTTTTTCCATCATGGCATTTAATATTGAGAACATTATAATTTTAAATCTTGCTTTGATGTATTGGTGCAGTCATTTATGAGTTGCTTGCACTAAATGCAATGATACTAACATTATTTTCTACATATCAGTGTTTATTAAATTCCAAATTTATTCAATACTTTATTTCTGAGGCTGAGGAAGATTTTATTTAAAGCAAGGTTTC
This sequence comes from Acanthosepion pharaonis, assembly GCA_903632075.3. Lineage (NCBI taxonomy): Eukaryota > Metazoa > Mollusca > Cephalopoda > Sepiida > Sepiidae > Acanthosepion > Acanthosepion pharaonis. The sequence continues at coordinate 3,730,548 of CAHIKZ030002024.1, forward strand.
TGAGTTTTATAATCATGGCCTCAGATATGTTTAGTTCTTTTTTTGCATTATATCCCAGTATCTGTCTAACATTCGTAGGAATATGTCTGCTGTCATGTTCCTATCAATATTAGACATATACTTGCAGACAAATTTGGTTTAAAGTAAATGTTCTTAATGCCATCTCATGACAAATTATTAATGAGATTTTTGCATAGCCCGGTAAACATCTATCTATCTATCTATCTATCTATCTATCTATCTATCTATATATATATATTTGTGTGTGTGTGTGTGTGTGTGTGTGTATTTACCTATGTTAGACTGATACTTGGATATAATGCAAAAGAACTACACATATCTGTGGCTATGATTGTAAAACTCAGAATATATATATATATATATATATATATATATATATATATATATATATAAGCAAATGTTTAATCATGCCATGAAGCTTTATTAAATTAAATTTGACTGCTGCTGATAAGCAAGGTTTGACCATTATTTTTAAATCATATATTTGAAGAGGAGAGAATTATAGTTTGCCTATATATATATATATATATATATATATATATATATATATATATAGATAGATAGATAGATAGATAGATAGAAGGTGTATTTTGGCTGCAAGAATTTGTCCAAACAATTTGTTAAATTCAAGCAGTCTGTCTATTTGAATGTTTTAGTGTATTTTTACAATTTTTTAATAAAATATTGTATATCAGGATCAAAATTATATATATATACTGTCGGGAGTTCAAAATTATATATATACTTTCGGGAGTTTTTTCTGTTTTCTTCAAGTTCTTTCAACAATCTCAGTCATTATCAAGAATTAGGTGTTGTTACTATGGTAGAAAAGATTTTAACTATATCCTGTCACATTTGTAATCACTGGAATCAGCATAGGAATCAGTTCAAAGTAATGACATATGTAATGGTTAAGCAGAAATATATGTATCAAATGTTTATACATGTTGTTTTCTGTGTGTATTAAACATTTTCTACACACATCAATATACCATCTCCTGTGGAATAACATATTTTATTTAATGTTGTTTCTTTTGTACTATAATTATTTCTAGAATGTTGAGTCTATCTTTGCAGTGAGTGCTGTATAATATTTGGGGATTGTCTATTAATATATATCTTATGTTGATAGTTGTATTTTGGTTGTTTGTGATATTGGCTATGTGCATGACAAGTGACAAGTTAACATACAGGGAAGTGTAGTGCATATATGGTCAATGTAAGAATAATATATATATATATATATATATATATATATATATATATATATATATATATATATATTGTATATATATATATTTTATATTTTATATATATTATATTGTATATATATATATATCATATTGTATATATATATATCAGTGGCGTAGCTAGAGTAAACATCACCCGGGGCGGTCCGCTCAAATATCACCCCAATGACCCCGATTCACCTTATGCTGAATGGTTAGCTGTAGCTAAATTTTCATACATGCTCTACCTCTACTTTACTCTACTGACCGGTACGTTACTGTTTACATGTATGATCCAAGACAAAATCGAATACAACAAAATAATCAGTTCAAATCAAAAGCTGAAATCATCGCTATTTTTCCGACTCACAAATTTCCCCACAATTTATTAGAAAATTTCTGACGGGAGGGGGGGACAAAACTGGGGGCTCATTAATTATTTCTAGGGGGGTCATATGCCAGCCTGCGAAACTCTGTGTCTCCATCACTGTTTTCAGATTATTTTTAGCACCTTAGCCTGGTTGAAAAAATTTTTGTTGGGGGTGACATTGTGTCACCCTCTTGTGCTGGCACCTGGGGTAGTCCTCCTCGCCCCCTTAGCTACGCCACTGATATATATATATATATATATATATATATATATATATATATATATATATAAAATATACAAAATATAGAAATAATAAAAACGAAGGAATATTAATATACAACCCAGTGTGTCTGAAGATTTAAACTTTTTAATATTTTTTATTGTTCAAAATATATATATATATATATATATATATATATATATATATAGTGAGAGAGAGACAGGTTGAGTTTGTGGATGTGCAACAAACATAAATATGCTCTGTAGGTAAGGAACAAACACAAATGTAACTGTCTGGGCTCAGATGTCTGACACACACACAGAAGAGTTAGGAGTTAGCTAGTCATCTTAGCAGAGAGGTATACTCAGTATTAAACAGTCAGCCAATATAGCAGTCAGATTCAATATATATATATATATATACAGATTTATATATATATATATATATATATATATATCTGATAAAAAAATATTGTTTTAATTTAAGATATATTTATACATAAAAGTGCTCAATACCAGGGAAAGCATAGACACTTCAGGAACATTGCAATGAAATAGACTGTCCACTCTTTTGTGGGTATGGAAGAATTAGAAAACAGAATCTTTACTAAAGAGTAAGGCCAAAAGAAGTGTAATCAGGAGGACAGTAGAAAATGATTGAAATCGCATTTAAATTTTTGAAGATCAAAATTGACTGGAAAGCATGGAGCCAGAAAGGAGTCCCACTATCAAGAAGTGTTAGAAAAGAAACTTATGGTTACCTCTAGCCAACTTGACTATACATCACAATCTAATACTGCACATAAATTGATAAAGTCTATGTACCATGCCAAAGAGTTCATCTGAACATTTGCCATGGAAGTATTTATAGAAAAGACACAGAGAGGCAACTTTATGGTGGTGGAAAAATAACTGAATTTTCTCAGTGTGTATTAATATTAAAGTTCTTTGTTTGTAGCTGTTTTTTAAAATGAAAAGAACTGTGATTTTTGAACAAGTATATGTGAACAAATGGAGGCAAGGGATAAAATGAGGAGGAAAGTGGAAATGTCACGTAGTTTGATGAGGAAGTGTGTAAGTGTCACATAGCTTGATGAGGAAGATAGCTGAATGAGTCAGGAAATCTTTTTGATGCCGTCTTTATCTCCTTACTGGATTGTCTGGCCTGGTCACTTTGCTTATATAGTCTTCAAAGAGATCATGTTTCTTATCATTGGCAAGAACACAAAACATTGGTTGAAAAATGTTTATTAAAAAAATATTTATTTTCAAAGGATTAGTTTATTAACTAAAGGATGCACGAACCCTCTGAATCAGAAACCATTTTTTGTCTGTTGATGGTATGAATGTCTTGGTGTTTGTTTCTGTCTTCACTCCACAGATATCTAGATTTATGGTGGAAGCACCAGATCATATGTGGTAGCAATATTCTAAGCATGGGAAAATGGTAGACTTATAGATATGTTAGAGAGATTCTGAAGAGAAAAATTGTCTAGCATGACACAGGAAGTTTTCTTAGCAGTTGACCTAGCAATGAATTTAGTATAGTTTTTCCACTTCATGTCAGCCATGAACGTTAGCCTGAGAAGACATAAGTCACTCTCCTGGAGGTTAACATAAGCCATGCTGATGGAAGGTAGAAAAGGATCTCTCAGATGATTAACAGAAACCAATTTAGTTTTGAAGGTATTAAAATTCAAAAGCCATCATTTGCCCCAGTTAACAACAGACTGAGGGCTGTTCTTGAAACACCCACCAATTTAACCATATCAGCCCAATCAAATTTAGTATCAAGACAAGAGTAAATAGTTGTCATCAGCATATATATCAAGTTCAGAGCTATTGCCATCAGGAAAGACATTAACGGAAATTAAAAATAAAGAAGGACCAGTCTATATTTTGGGGATGAGGTATTATGTACACTATTTACATTGTTTGGACTATCATCCTCATCTTTGTCGCCATATTTATCACAAAGTTTAGGCCGTTGTACACTCTCACCTTCTTCAGGTGGTTGGAATGTCAAACTGAACACTTTACAGTCTACTCCAGCAAGCAAAATAAAGGGATCAGCTCAACATTCCAACCACATGAACCACCTGCATTCTTAAAAACTGGAACAACAAATGAGGAATTCCATAAGCAAGAAAGCAAGATGCAGCGAGGTATTTATTACAGTTTAGAGAGAATAGAAGCCAGTTTGCGAGCATACATTTTAAGGATTATTACAAGGATACCATCAGTTTCACATGATTTTTGTGGATTCAGATTGCAGATGATAGCAGGAACCATAGAATTGGTTTTATGGATATAACTCAACAGAGATGCAGATTTAAGTGGAAAGTAAGGCAAGGAGTATTAAAATTAGTTGCGTGTTGAGATAAAGGAGAGTATATGTGCAAAAAATTCATGATAATTATATCATGGTCAGCGATATTTTTCAAATTTGTTTGTTTCATATATTAAGTATTATTTCCAAATAACCAGATTGTTTTATCTTGTGGCATAAATTAGAAAGTGTCACCTTGGAAAATGTGTACAATTGATAAAGAATTTAACAGTTTGATTCAAAGCAGGACTGCATGATATAATTAGATAATATCAGTTTGGCTAACATGTACAATTGATGAAGAATGTATCAGTCCCATCGAAGGTAGGATAGCAAAACATAATTAGATCATGCCGGCTTAGATAATGTGTAAATCAGTGGAGAATCTATCAGTTCCATTCAAGAGAGGCTTTGAAAGAAACATTATTTAATATCAGCATGGATAATGTGTAAAATAGGTAGATAATTTATCAGTTTCATTGAAGGCAGGACAGGAAGACATAATTAGATCATGCCGGCTTAGATAATGTGGAAATTAGTAGATAATCTATCAGTTCCATTTAAGTGAGGCTTTGAAAGCAAAATTATTTATTATCAGCATGGATAATGTGTAAAATAGGTGAATAATTTATCAGTTCCATTGAAGGCAGGACAGCAAGACATAATTAGATCATGACGGCTTAGATAATGTGGAAATTCATGGAGAGTCTATCAGTTCCATTCAAGAGAGGTTTTGAAAGCAAAATTATTTAATATCAGCATGGATAATGTGTAAAATAGGTAGATAATTTATCATTTCCATAGAAGGCAGGACAGCAAGACATAATTAGATCATGCCGGCTTAGATAATGTGGAAATTCATGGAGAGTCTATCAGCTCCATTCAAGAGAGGTTTTGAAAGCAAAAATTATTTAATATCAGCATGGATAAAATAGGTAGATAATTTATCATTTCCATAGAAGGCAGGACAGCAAGACATAATTAGATCATGCCGGCTTAGGTAATGTGGAAATTCATGGAGAATCTATCAGTTCCATTTAAGAGAGGCTTTGAAAGCAAAATTATTTAATATCAGCATGGATAATGTGTAAAATGGATGAATAATTTATCAGTTCCATTGAAGGCAGGACAGCAAGACATAATTAGATCATGCCGGCTTAGATAATGTGGAAATTCATGGAGAGTCTATCAGTTCCATTCAAGAGAGGTTTTGAAAGCAAAAATTATTTAATATCAGCATGGATAATGTGTAAAATAGGTAGATAATTTATCATTTCCATAGAAGGCAGGACAGCAAGACATAATTAGATCATGCCGGCTTAGATAATGTGGAAATTCATGGAGAGTCTATCAGTTCCATTCAAGAGAGGTTTTGAAAGCAAAATTATTTAATATCGGCATGGATAATATGTAAAATAGGTAGATAATTTATCATTTCCATAGAAGGCAGGACAGCAAGACATAATTAGATCATGCCGGCTTAGATAATGTGGAAATCAGTGGAGAATCTATCAGTTCCATTTAAGAGAGCAAAATTATTTAATATCAGCATGGATAATGTGTAAAATGGATGAATAATTTGTCAGTTCCATTGAAGGCAGGACAGTAAGACATAATTAGATGATGTTGGCTTAGATAATGGGTAAATTAATGGAGAATATATCAGTTATATTCAAGGTAGATAATGTCGACCTGGATAATGTACACAATTGGCAAAGGATTTATCAGTTCCATTCAAGAAATTTCATGAAGGCAAAATTATATTATTATATTTATGTAAAACTGGTGGATAATTTATCAGTTCAATTTAAGGTATTACTTGAAGACAACATTAGATTATGTCAGCTTGGTTAATGTGTAAAATGGTAAAGAATTTCTCAGTTCCACTCAAGGTGACACATGAAATCAAAGTTAGATTGTTATGATGTTGATTTGGGGTTAGTAAAGACAAACGCCAAATAACATGTAACAATAAAAAGGGGTTTATTAGGTTTGTAAGTAGGTACAGAAATCGCCTGAGTAGTCTATAACTAGCTCAGCCAAGAACTTCTCCGACCTCTGTCTGTCTTTTGATATGCCACTATTTAATGTCTTTGTTTGTAGACAAGTTCATCTTCAAGAGGGGTGGTAGATTTCCTACACAACATAGATAATATCAACCAGGATAATGTGCACAATTGTCAAAGTATATATCACTTCTATTCAAGGCAGGAGATGAAGACAAATTTAGACAATATTGGCTCAGATAATATATACAATTGGAGTATTTATTAGTTTCATTCTAGTCAGGATGCAAAGACAAAATTATATAATGTCAGCTTGGACAATGTTTACAATTGTTAGAGAATATATTAGTTTCATTCAAGTTAAGACATGAAGAAAAATTACATAATGTCAGCTTGTATAATGTGTGCAATTGCTGGAGAATTTATCACTTCCATTCAAGGTAGGATTTGGAATCTAAGTTGTTTCATTCTCTTGAAATAGAATTCTTAATTTGCCTGTGCAATTTCAAGATATTCATGTCTGGATGAAAGAATAAATTAGGCATCACTAATTTCTGAAGTCTTTGTCTCAAGTTTGAGGAATTATTCTTAGATTTCATTCTGTAAATAATCAAAAATAATTAATATTAGAATTGGATAGTTCTGAGTCTTTTCATTTGAATGCTATGAACATTTCTAATATTGTATGTCATTAAGTGTTTGACTTTATTTCATTTCTTATATCTTGAAAGAAATAAAAATATATTGAATTTTCAATAATTTCAAATGCATGTTGATGTATCTGATAGATAGTGTTGACGGGGTTTCATTCAAGTATCTGATATATAGTGGTAGCGGGGAGGGGGATTGATACGGCTGACATTTATTCATGTTTTGTAGGTTTTGGAATTAATATATATGTGTATATATATATATATATATATATATATATATATATATATATATATATATATATATATATATATATATATATATATATTTCTGAAGAAGTAATGAATTTTAAAATATTAATCTGACAGACTTTATCATACTTTATCATATAAATGTTCTAATTTTTAGTACATACTCATATTTAAGTAGACACTTCATTTATTTATTAAATAGTATATTTATTTTTGTCTATCAGCCTAAATATTCAAGAAGTCATATTAAAGAAAAACATGTGCAGTATTTGTTTGGGTTTTCGGCTCAATATGGCACTGGTAATCATGTGATCAATTGTGAATGTTGTGATCATTAAGACTATTAAGAGGGCCATGTCCTTGTATGTTGATGACATATTTGTCAATTAAATTGTATGCACTGCGGCACATGTAAGAGCACATCTTCAGCAATCCAGACTAACATGTAAGAATATTTGATCTGTGTCAAAGAACATGAAAGAAATAAGAAACTTTATTCAGTAATAAAGGAAGCTAACAATTTCAAAAGCAGTGGGTGACGAAGTTTAATTAAACCAAAAATACACATATTGCAGTGTCAAAGAACATAAAAAAGAAAACAAAAGCAAGTGCAGTGAACCAAATACAAAATCAATGGCAAGATAAGCATTTAGAGAGTGGCACCTGCATGCTGAGATTGCATGTCTGGGAGGAGTGGGGTAAATTGCAATGGAGTCACAGGAATGACCTCTGACCGCTGCCTAATGTGCTCACTTGTCGAAGTATCTTCTCCCTGGGTGGGGAGTTGACTGGACATTTGCCAGTATGCGGCATCGCAACTGCATTCATAAAATGGTGTGCAAACTCTGTGATGACTGGCTGGGATGATGGGGTTTGGGACCCATCCCTAACTTGGATACTGACGGACATCATTACCAGATTGGCACAGAAGAAAATCCGGCACAAGGTGATTGGTACATTGATGGATGTGAAGTCACCATGTGGGTTGATGCATGTTCCTTAGCCATTAGCGTTATTATGGTTGAAGATGCCTGTTGGCTGTGATCAGAATGGGAAGACAAGCATATCAACTGGGCAGAGCTTGGCATGATCTTGAGAAGCATCAACATGGCACTGCAATGGAGAGTGACTGTAGTTCACCTAAAGACCAACTTGATGTGTGTGCATCAATGGGTTTCTGATACATTATTTGAAAAGTCTTGAGTGTGCACAAAGGTGGCGACAAAAATTTTAATAAGACGTCAGCTAAGCACAATCGAGAAACTGGTAGAGGAATACAAAATGAGTATTGTCAGATCTCATGCAAACCGAGCTGATCAACTCACCAGAGGGCCTCAAAATTGGTTGGATGTGGTTTGGAAAGAAACAGAACCAGTGTGCACTGCATCTATAGAAGAGCAGGAATCAATCCATATTCAAGCCATCCATCAATGTAGTGGGCATCCTAGTGTGAAGCACACCTTGCATTTTGTAAGACAGATCCACACTGAGGTCTTAAAGACAGACTCAAGTGGTGGTTGGAGAGCATGGTGTGCCAATCCAGTGACCTGGTGCCGGTGTATTGGGAAGCTAGACTCCCCGGCAGATCGCACACAAAACACGAACTTACACGTCAAGCCATTTTTGGGGTGCCCTTGCTGCGTACAAAGGTTGCGAGCGAGATGCTCATTTGAAGGAGGCTAGACACACTGGGAAAGTTGGTAAGTGAATACCACTTATCCGTAGACATACAGCTGGTCAGATCACAGCAGAACAAGGCCGATACTTTAACTACCCCAAAAATGGCTTGACGTGTAAGCATTCTCAAAGCAAATTTGTGGCTTTCACAACACAAAGAAAGAAAATCACTTGTAACACGTCAGGAAAATAACTCATGTTGGCTGGCGCAGTTGAGGGCGATACAATGTTACTCTGAGAGACAATAATGTATCGCTTCCCTCAACTGCGCCAGCCAACATGAGTTATTTTCCTGACGGTTACAAGTGATTTTCTTTCTTTGTGTTGTGAAAGCCACAAATTTGCTTTGAGAACGCTTACACGGGCGAGACAGTAGATGTATATTTGGCAATCCCTTCCCGGTAGATCGCACACAAAACACGAACTTTTTTCCGGGGTACTTGATTATCTCGTTCACTACAATGTCCAATGGAAAGGACAATATCATGAAGTCAAGCAGATTCTAGCAAGCCTTTGGCAAGAATTGGTGATCCTGAAAAAGAATTCTTTGCCATTTAATATGCATAACATTTGTATAATCTACTTCATTGTCCCAACAAGAAAGCTTATTGGGGTTAAAATATAGTATAATGTGGTTGAGCCTCAGTGTCTATTCTCCCAGGCACTACCTCTCTATCTAGAATTAATCACTGGCACATGAGGTGACCCCAAAATGCAAAGGGCTTAAGTTCCAGAAACATGTGTGACTCCCTTTTTTAAACCAGCATTGTTTTAACTTTGGTATACTGTTTAATATAGTTGGTATGCAAATATAGCTGCTGAAAAAACCATCAAACGTCAGTCAGTTATGTTCCATGATACACACTTAGGCAATCATGTATCTTTCAATACATGATGGATAAGGAAGATTTTTCCCGCAGTAGGTTGCCATTTCTTTCTGCAGTAGACCAGTTGTCATCCAAGGCTAGAGAACCTGGTATGTTCTTCTATTTACCCATAGCTAGTGGGGGGGGAAGAGGATTCACACCTTTCTTAAGGGTATTAGCATGTAAGTGAATGTAATGGATCCAGCTGGAATTCGAACTCAGCTCTCTGATTCCTCAATCTAAGCCGCTATCCATTACTCCACCATGCCTCCATCAAATGTAGTATTGAATAAAATACAATCCATTTGGCATTCCAAATAGAGACAGGTAGAATATCTTTCACATTGCTAAGAACAGATTCACCAAATGTAAATGTTAGGACAGATGTCATAACAAGGGAGCTCACTTGCTCCCTAAATGGAAACCAAGTTATGCCCCTTGATAAGAACTCTCTAGGACAACAAAGAAGTAAAGTGGATTCAAGATGGTGGTCATGCTTTCTCTCTATCAGGAACTATTAATCCACTTGTAATCCACTAGTCATGCTTTACATCAATTGTTATCAAATAATAAATGTATAAAAGTTCAAATTGTGCATTTGTTCTTATTTGACATAGTTAGGTATATGAGCACACACCATGACCACAACAATAAAGAAAGAGACAAAGCCAGAACATTATGTTGAATATGGGTAAGTTGAAACAAGGTCCTTGTATACAGCATGTCTACACACAATCAATAAGAGATATCTGTGGAATAGATAAAAAAAGGTTGGTTTCAAATCCACATTATTTATTATTACTGCCATCCTATAAGATGAAAATAACCAAATATTACATTGTAGCTGATGCATTGATATTATGGATAGGAGGTTAACTACTGTAGCTCAAACTGCATAGCTCTTCACTTTTGATGCTTTGTCTTTTCTCTTTAGTGCCCTTAAACTAAAGTTTACTTTACCATTTCTATTATACATGCATTTCCTTGTTCTCTTGAGATTACTGGAACTTTTTAGAAACTTTTTTCTGCTTCTGAGTTAGTCAGAAATGAAGAAAAGTTTGGGGAAAGTCTTCAGGACTTACTGACAGATTTCACAGACTTATTCCCTGGGCCATTAGCAGTAGCCACTTTCAATTTACAAAGTAATCAGGCCATTTCTTCACCACACCCTGCTAACTGTTCTGGCACCCCCAGAATTTTGCATTTGACTCGATCTCTGCCGATTCCAAGCAGCAGAATCAGGCACTTAATTTGGTGAAATTGTTGTAGAATTAGATGCTCGAAATGGATACAAGAATTGGAAAAAGGACGAAGAAGAATATCTCAGAATGAATAAATAATTGAAGAATAGTAGAAATAGGGGAGGGGATGATTGAATATAGCAAAAATAGATTGACAAATATTTGCAATATGTAGATGGATGAAAAAAAGAAATATTGAAAAGAAAGAAAGAGAAAAGGTAGGGGGGAAAAGAGCATAAAGAAAGAAGTGGTGAAAAGTGAAGAAAATGAGAGAGGGGAGAAAAAAATGACAGAAAAGGAAATATGGGAAAAGAAAGATAAGCAAGAAAGATAAACAAAAGAAGAGAAGCCAATACAGAATAAAAGACAGAAATAAAAGAAGAAAAGCAAAGAAAGAAAGAATAGAAGAGAAGAGAAGGAAATATAGAAAGAAACAAACAAATATAAAATAGAAGCAAATTTGGAATAACATGAAAGAAAGAAAGAAAGAAAGAAAGAAAGGAAGGAAGGAAGGAAGGAAGGAAGGAAGAACAAATGAACAAAGAGAATAGAAGCAAATATGGAAAGAAAGTAGAAAAAAGAGAATATGGAAGTAAAAAAAGAAAGAATATAGAAACAAATATAGAATAATATGAAAGGAAGGAAAGGAAGAAATAAAGAAAGAACAGAATAGAAATAAATATGGAAAGAAAGATAGAAAAGAGAGAAGAGAAGAAAAGAAAGAAAGAAAAATAGAAAGAAAGAAGAGAATAGAAGCAAATAAATAAAGAAAGAAAAATGCAGAAACAAAGTAAGTACAAACAAATACTACAAGAAAGAAAGAAAGAAAGAAAGAAAGAAAGAAAGAAAGAAAGAAATAGATGAATCTACAGAAAGAAAGAAATAGAGGCAAATGCAGAAAGAAAGTAAGAAAAAAGAAAGACTAGAAGAAGAAAACAGAGGCAAACATGGAAAGAGAGGAAAAAGTTTAGGGAAAGGACAAAAGAAAGAAAAAATTATGAATAATTACTAAAAAAGAAAGAAGAGAAAGATAAAAAGAAATGAAGAAGAAAAATAAGACATTGCAGAAAGTTTGGCAAATTTATTAGAATAATAAATAATTTGAGGAAAATGAAGATTTTGAAGGAAAAATAATAAAATGTGAAGTTTAAAGGAGGAGAAAAGGAATGGAAATGATTTTAAAACAGAAAGAAAACAAAGAAAGGATTGAAATAGAAGAAAGAAGAAATGGAAAGATAAGGAAGGCAAGCAAAGGAATAAAAAAAGAAAAAAGAGAAGAAAAAGTGAAAAAAAGAAAATTTAATTAAAATAATAAACAGTGATAGGAAGTCAAAAGTATAACTGAAATTAAGAGTGAAGAGTAAAAAATGAAGGAAAAAGATGAAAGAAAAAAAAATGAGACAGAAAAATGGAAAAAAGTAGAGAAAAAGAAGGGCAAAAAGAAACTGAAAGAAAAAGAATGAAGAAAGGAAAGAACCAAAAGGGAAGGAAAAGAATATGAAAGAAAAAGAATGAAGAAAGGAAAGAACCAAAAGAGAAGGAAAAGAATATGAAAGAAAAAGAATGAAGAGAAGAAAAAAAGTGAAAGAGAAAGGAGTGAAAGAAAAAGAAATTGAAATAAGAAAAAAGTAATTGAAAAACCATTTGATAAAGTATGTCACAAAGAAAAAAAAACCAAGTTGAACAGAAATTCAGAATGAAAAGAAAGAAACAGAAATGGACAGAAGATTGTAATTTGAAGATTGATAGGAAAAATGAGAAGAAAGAGAGAATACAGAATAAATTAAACAAAGAAAATGTAAAAGAATGGAATGAATCAAGAAGGAAAAAAAATGTTATAAAATATTATGGTAAATAAATTGATTGAGAGAGAAATGCAAAGGCTAGTGGGAAATATGATGGAAGGAGTTTGAAAATTACATTTTCTTTTCTTTCCCCTTGGCAAATTAGAATCTCATTTAAGAAGATAAGTGAAGGCATAAGATTAGGGAGAAAGTCATAATAATAATAATAATAAAAAGTAGGAGTATAATAATAAAAGTAATAATGCAAAGAAGTATCAATTATAATAATAATAATAATGATAATAATAATAATAGAAGTAAAAAATGAAGTGATTGAATAAATGAAATAATAATAATAATAATAACAATAATAATATCAGCCATGAACACTTTGGCTGTCCCTGTGGTGCAATACAGTTTCAACATCTTTAATTGGACCACAGCTGACATCAAGCAAATGAATGTCAAAATGAGAAAGTTTCTCACTTGCCACTGCATGCATCATCAAGGTTGATGTTGATCATCTGTATGTGCCCAAATCCGAAGGAGGCAGAGGATTAGTTCAACTAGAACTGTCTTCCAAAATCACAACAATTCATCTTCAAAGATACCTGGAAACTACAGAAGACTGGTTGATGATCCATGTCAAAGAACATGAAAGAAATAAGAAACTTTATTCAGTAATAAAGGAAACTAACAATTTCAAAAGCAAATTTCAAGTGGGTGAAGAAGTTTAATTAAACCAAAATACACATATTGCAGTGTCAAAGAACATAAAAAAGAAAGCAAAAGCAAATGCAGTGAACCAAATAAAAAATCAATGGCAAGATAAGCTTCTTCAGTGCCAATATTCTGCCCAAACCAAAAAAGTAGATGTAGACAAACGCCATACCCATCAGTGGTTATGTAGTGCCAGGTTAAAAACTGAAGCCAAAGGTTTTATTTTTGCTGCACGGGACCAATGTTTGCTAACTAAAAATTACCAAGCACATATACTGAAAAACTATGTTAACCCAAATGCAGATTCTGTGATAAATATCCAGAAACAGTTGACCATCTTGTACCAGGTTGACCAGCGTTAGCACCCACTGAATATAAAACTCAGTATGATAGAGTGGGCCAATATCTTCACTGGAAAATATGCAACTTTCCATCCTCTGTTAGAACACTTCCCAGATATTTAATTTTTTTGTAATTGTTTGATTTTACTATCCCAAATTTGTAATTTGCATTTTGGGATCATCGTTTTGCTGATAACCATCCATTCTGTCTTTTTGTATTTTATTCTTCACCCTTTCTTTTCTTTCTTTCTTTCTGTAGGAGTTTTTGTAGTTTTTTTCCGTGTTTGCTATCAATACTGTGTCATCTGCATATCTGATGTTGTTAAAGAAGATAATAATAACAAGATTAACAATCATAAAGATCACAAAGACTGACTTATTAAAAACTAGCCTAAAAACCACACTCCATGCAGACTTTTGAGCTAGCTCCTGACTTCTGGTTCAGCTTAGAAAACAGCAATGATAATTTTGAAGAAATAACTTTGAATTCCTCAGTTCACTGTATCGAACTTCAAAACCTCACTTTAACTCTGATTTGGGCTGTAAGTTCAATTCTGGCCAAAAAACTGATTTAGGCCAAAAGTCCTGTTTGGGTTGAAACTCTGATTCGGGCAGTAAGTTCAATTCTAGCCAAAAAACTGATTTGGGCTGAAAGTCCTGTTTGGGCTGAAATTCTGATTTGGGCCGTAAGTTCAATTCTAGCCAAAAAACTGATTTGGGCTGAAAGTCCTGGTTGGGCTGAAAGTCCTGTTTGGGCTGAAATTCTGATTTGGGCCGTAAGTTCAATTCTAGCCAAAAAACTGATTTGGGCTGAAAGTCCTGTTTGGGCTGCAAGTCCTGTTTGGGCTGAAAGTCCTGTTTGGGCCGTAAGTTCAATTCTAGCCAAAAAACTGATTTGGGCTGAAAGTCCTGTTTGGGATGAAAGTCCTGTTTGGGCTGAAACTCTGATTCAGGCCATAACTTCAATTCTGGCCAAAAAACTGATTTGGGCTGAAACTCTGATTTGGGCCAAGATTCCAATTCAGGATGAATATTAAGTTGAGTTCATCAAATCGCAAACTCTTCAAAACTTCAAAACCTCACATCACAAAACCTTTCACTTTAACTCTGATTTCTTGGAATTTTTAAAGAAATAAAATTGATTTCCTCGATACACAAAGTATTGGAGATACTTTAAACTGAATTTACAATAATAAATTTAAATTCACAAATTTTTTGTGTTACTTTAATCTCAGTATAAATTAAAAACTGTTAAAATCATTAAATTTTTCAGTTATTTTGAAATTTGAATTTTTAACTGTTCTCTCCCCATCTGGATACAAACACCAATGTTGGATGTTCAAACACTAGATAAAGGAAAGATTTTCAATACCAAGTTCATCCTGATTTCAAAAAGGTATAATATGTCTGGAGGCAGTGGGTGGAAGTAGTACCTTTGTTGTTAGCTGCTGCACATTATTGTTATTAAGGTGGACAGGCAACACTTCATCCATCCCTTAAATTTCTTACATGTTGGCACCACATGTCACAACCTGGTAAACTGCTTCAGCAAGTGGGCTAAACCACTTGAGGGGGTAGTTTTTGAAGTGCACTACTGAAAGCTGATGATCTGCACAAATGGACAATGGCTGGACAATGAACTCAATATGCACAGACTGAAGTTGATCCACATCATGTTAGTGGTTTCAGCTGTCAGCCAAGGACTTGGAGAAGAAATGGTTGCCACTAAGTTATCTAGAAGTCCACTGAAATGATTATGAAGCAAAACATGGCTTCTGCATTTGGATCCTCCCTGTGTTTACAAAGGTCAAGGAGAGATAATGATGATGACAATGATGACAACATGTCTATGTAGATCAAGTGTGGCCTGAGTTAGAGGTGTTTCAGATACATGGATGGACAGACAGAATTTACTATTTATTTAGAAGTAAAAAATAATGAAATAGTAATAATAAAACAGAGTAAAAAGAATGAACTATATCAAACCAAAACAGACATAGAAAATTTTGACTGTACATAGATATAATATAATCAAAGAAGTCAGTAAATTAACTCAAGACAGAAATTATTGAGAATGGCAAAAGAGAAATTGTCTAGGAAATTGAAATTGAAATAATCCAATACAGATGAGTAGATTTTGTTTCCTGACCTGGATTAAAAAATCTGTATGAATCTCACAAGACCCATAGAATTTCTTTTCTTCAAGACAGCTTCTGGACTCAACTTGTATGACTTTTCTGTGTAATTAAATCCAACTTGACCAAATTCCCAGGGGATTAACATTTCCACCTCATTGATGAGCTGATGGCGTTGAAATGTTTTCAGGCCAATCAAGAAAGGATTTAAAGAAAATATTCTGATGTTTGGTCATTTATACAGATTTGAGTCAGACCAAGACGATTTCCTGATCTTACCAGACTGGAGGGGTTGATCCCGGCATCCGGCAACTTTTGAAAGTGCTTGAAAACCATACCATGAGTTGACCCAAGCCTTGTGAGTGAAATTGGGTAGACAGAACGCTGTGCTAGCACAAAGTCACAAGTCATTGTGGCCAAGGGTTTGAGTGTACTTGCCTTGTTCAAATTGTAGATCATGCTAGATAACAAGCTCTTTCCTGGAAACTGTAACTAAGGTCTGCTCAGCATAGTTGCAGTATAAATCACAGATTGCCTCTGTGGGTGTTGAACAAGCACAAATGTACCTGAGCCAACATCTGCAATAAGGATTAGCTAGTCACCTTAGTAGATGAGTATACTCGAATACGAATAGCCAGCTATACTGCTGTACACTCCCGTTGTTTTCCATGTATGAGGGTCAAGAAGCTCAGTTCTTAGAACAGTCAGACTACCTGCACATATCATTTGATTATAATGGTGAAGGCTTGTGCAGCATTTTGGAAGAGCCGAATACAAAGAACTGGTGCACAAATATCCCCAAATGACCCTCCATGGATTGTGAATTGAGAATTTTCCTTCACCTAGACTGTTCGCCACCCAAGGCTATAGGATTGAGTCTGTCCTTCTATTCCCCCATATCTGGGGGAAGAGAGGGATTCATACTTTTTCCAAGGGTATTAGCATGTAAGTGAATGTAATGAACTCAACTGATTCTTTAATCTGAGCTGCTATCCATTAATCCACTGTGTATATATGTCTGTAAAGGGTGTTTCATTAAGACGGATTATATATAAGGGTGTTGCATTAAGACGGATTATATGTAAGGGTGTTTCATTAAGACGGATTTTATATAAGGGTGTTTCATTAAGACGGATTATATATAATGGTGTTTCATTAAGACGGATCAAAGTCAGCAGTAAATAAATCAGTGTTGTTGGTGAAAATTTCTTTATTTCTCTATTGGATCATGTTATTTAAGTCATGGTAATTATGTGTGAAAAATAATATCGCCCAAATGTCTGCCAAATCTAAAAGAAAAACAAAAAAATCATTAGACGCTTAAACTTAATTCACATTAAAATCAGTTCAAGTTATTGAAACACCCTTTATTAATAATGTGTACTTTAGGAGCAATAATTCTTTCACACATGTTTGGTTAAATATTACTATCAAATTTTTTATTCAATTATTTAAATTTGATAAAATATTTGATAGACAGAACTTGTTGATATTATTTACCTAAATGTTTATATATATATATATATATATATATATATATATATTATAAATTAATTGATTTAAAATATGTTTTGAGGGGAGGAGGAGGATGACGACGATGATGATGATTTCGGCAGCAATACCTACTTCATAATATTATTTGAGAATAAAAGAAATGGTTTCTTTAAATAATGCTGGTGCATTTGTTCTGCATTGCAATAAAAAGAGCTTGCATTTCTTTTTTCAGGTGTCCTCTGTATAACCATCGTAATAGCTGTTTATCTGCAGCAGTATTTATCAGCCTTTAAAGTTATCTGTGGGAAGTTTCCTTTTTGTTATATGTTTTTCCTTTTCTATTTTCCTATGACCTCTCCTATTAATGGCAATATATGAAAGTAAAATAGAAAAACATATTTAAAAGAAATGTCTTTTTAAATATTTGAAAGCAAACTAAGAAAAAATATTTGAAAGAAAACTTAAAGAAAATGTTTAAAAGAAAATTTCTGAAAAATATTTGAAAGTAAAACATGAAAAATATTTGAAAGAAAATTGGAAAAATATTTGAAAGAAAAATATTTGAAAGAGTAATTGTGTAAAATATTCAAAAGAAAAAACAGGAAAATATTTGAAAGAAGAAATTTGAAAGAAAAAATTTGAAAGAAATCTTAGTAAAAATATTAGAAAGAAACTTTGGTAAAACATTGGAGAAAATATTTGAGAAAAAACGTGAAAATGTTTTAAAAGAAAAATTAAAAAAATACTTCAAACAACAATTCGGAAACATTTAACAGAAAATAATTAATAAGTATATTAATACATATTATTAATAAGTATATTATTAAGTATATTAATAATTAATAAGTTTATTAATTATTAATAAGTATATTAATAAGTATATCAATAATTAATAAGCATATTAAGGCAATGGGCTACTGTAAAAGTATGCGAAGATGAAGAAGTAATAGTAAATAGTTGTAGTAGCAAAGATTGATTGATTATTTTTTGGGGGGGTTATCAACCTTTTTCATATTATTTAAAGCAAAAACATAGTTTTTGATTGTAAGATATTTTGGGGGAATAATAATAATTTTCTGATACAAGTTCTACTATTTAACCCATAGCTTGCAGTAGAAGAGGTGATTTCATCTCTTCCCCAAGAATATTTGCATCCAAGTGAATAAAATGAAGCCAGCAGAAATTTGAACTTAGTTCTTCAAATTCTCATTCCAAGAAATTTTCTATTACACCACCCATATATCCAACCTTACATGACCTGGTATGTGGTCACCCATTTAGATACTAACCGGACTCAATGTTGCTTAACTTTGGTTTCAATAGCAATAATAGCTGTAATAGTAGTTACTAGAAAAAAATGCTAACTGCAGATATTTCAATATTTATTAAACCTGGTCTATTCTGGAATGGACTTGTATGGCAACCTAGGCCTTAAATCATATGCCAGTATTCCAAAGGTAGAAGTAAATACTCAGGCACCTCAAAAATTATGGGTTGACAGTTAAAATATTCTCTGATAAAGAAATCTTCACAGTCAATGCTGTTTTGAAGTACCAAAACAACATCGACCTCATAAAATCAATAACTGATGCCAAAGACATTTTTAAGTTAAAGCATCTTAGCCCAGGTCATGATCTGAGATAATGACTTTAACAAAAAAAAAATAAAATGATGTCCTCATTCTTTTAAAAACTTACAGAAATAATATGTGCTGATGCCTGCTTCAAGTTTCAAATGTAACATTTTCCTCTGGTTCAAGTCCAACTGCACTCAGAGAAAATCACAGTACAGGGGTCATTACCACACTGTTAAGAAGGTGCAAAAGGTTTGCAAAGTTATCTTTGTTTCTTTATTTCTTTGATTTCTGACTAGTGGACTTGTGACCTACTTCCTGCCCAGACTGGAACCTGCTAGACCTTGTGAAGGATATTTTAGAGCCGGCCACCAACAGGACCTCCTACAATCTCAATATAACCAAGGTTGCCATCAATGAGGAGTGGGTTAAGATATGGAACAACTGTATGGTTAAAAGCTGTGTAGCTTGTTGTGTTTGTATTGAGGCTGTTATTGAGTGTAATGCAAAATTATTCATTTTGATATGTAATTTTGATTAATATTC
>CAHIKZ030002024.1:3755000-3757500 GCA_903632075.3 Acanthosepion pharaonis
CATTGCATTCTATGAGCTTTATTTGTGGTCTGACAAAGACACTAGCTTATCCAGAGTTGTGATGAATAAACATTGTTGTTCTCAATTATATTGTCATATTCACAACCTTTTGGCTGTTGTATGCTCTATCTTCAGGCCATATATTTTGAACAAAACCCTTTATTTAGTCCATGGGAGTAGACTGTTCTAATTGCACATGCCATGCCAGGTACAAATTATTTTATAAGCCCTAATTTTAAGTGCAGTGGAGGAAACAATACTTTCTGGAGGTCCAACAGTGTCCTCCATTTGACATTGGTCCTCCCCACACTGAACTTAGCCCACTCTGGCCGGTCCTGTTTGTGGTAGTGTGCTGCAGTATCCCTGCTGTCCCAAAGTCAAAGATAACATGGTAACTTGGTAAAGCTGCCTTGGAGATCCATCAGAAAGGTCACTATTTTGAAGTCTCCAATAACCTCCCAACCATACTCTTCATATTTCAAGGTGATCAAGCAAGATCTTGACACTGCCCTATTCCTCTTTGAGCTTTCCATTTTGCCACACAGTCAAAACAGAATAGTCTAGAATTATATATGAGGCATTGGCAGGGCATAATGGTTGTGCTAATAAAGGGAAGAACAAGCAAAATTTTAATAAAATAATAATAATAATAATACTACTAATAATAATAATGATAAAATTATACGGTGTCTGAAAAATCTTTTGGAGTACTAGTAATAATAATCTTATGGCTGGCCATATGTATTCAAGGATGCCTGTCTACTAGGGCAACTAGCCAATCCCTATTGTAGACATCTACTCAGGCACATTTGTGTTTGTTCAACCCTCACAGAGCCCACCTGTGGTTTATGCTGCAACTAGAGTTTCTGGGAAAGAACACATTATCTGGCATGATCGACAGCAAAGAGAAAAAGGCCAGCATGTTCAAACCCTTGGTCCCAATGACTTGTGACTTTGTGCATGCTAGCTGTCAAATAGTTCCATCTGCCCAATTTCACTCACAGGGCTTGTGGTATGCTTTTCAGGCACTTTCTCAAAGGTGCCACACACTGTGATCACCTCCCCAAGCCTGATAACATAAAGATGTCACCTTCCTTACAAATCAACCATGGTGAAATTCAAACATGTGTCATATGTTTGGAAAACAAATGTTCTAACCACTCAGCCATGTGCCCATCATCATCATCATCCTTCGACCTCCCTGTGATTAACTAGCCCTTTCCATACTGCTCAGTCCTGTATTGCCATCCCCAGATTACCAATGTCCAACTCTAAGTCCCGAGCCATGGTGTCTGAACAAGTCAACTTTCGTGAGAAGACACCTCCAGAAGGATGCCATAGAAAAAAGGCTGAGGCAATTTTCCCTGTCTGCTTAGTGGCAGGAGCTGGCAAGCTGCAATTGTGTATTTATACACTTTGGGTAGACAAAATTCATCAACTCAGGAGGACAGTTCATCTAAGAGAAGGAAAACTCTGATTTTAAACTTCCACTGCCTTACAGCCACACCCAATCATGAAAAAGGCTTTGTAGTGAATGAGATAATCAAGTACCCCGGAAAAAAGTTCGTGTTTTGTGTGCAATCTGCCGGGGAGGGATTGCCAAAAAGTAGTCAGCAAAACTCTTATAGCGACTTACCTCGTCAACCCAAGCGACAGCGCGTCGCGTGTATTCTGGGACGAAAAAGAAACAAGTCCGTCGCATGAGTCGCTATAAAAGGATATTAATATGCAAATTACGGAGCATCCTATCCCGGCTGTCGACGAATGGAAAAAATAGGTTCTGCCGATAAAAGCAGTTGGTGTTGTCGACTCGGGAGGAAAATTCGGGCAGTTTTGGCTACAGCGTTCGTGAGTTATTTTCCTGACGTGTTACAAGTGATTTTCTTTCGTTGTGTTGTGAAAGCCACAAATTTGCTTTGAGAACGCTTACACTTCAGGCTTCAGGATTAAACCCTGAGGATAAATCCGGTACTGGAATCTCTAACATAGTCTGCGGAAATTCAAATTCCAAGTTGGTGTCTGGCGCAGGATAATTCACTTCATGGCTTGAAAAAAGTCTTTAGTCTTTGGTGGCAGTTTTTCTAGAGATGCTGTCTTGACAAAAACACCCAAATTTAGGATTGGCATCCCACATTTTGTATCAGCTACTGAAAGAACTGTAATATACCCATAACAATAATAATAACATAGTGAAGTCATAGTACTTATTAGTATAAATAAAATGAGCTTTGGAGTAAAGATCTAAAAATGAAAATATTTTTGATACATCCTAGTATAATGAATATCCAGTAAATATAATTAAATTTAATATTTAATAAATAAAATCATGCATGTTTCATCAGTGTTTATCTGTTCATTTGTTGCAAGTAAACAAACACAAAACTTGCGTGCCTTCATCTTAGCATGTTGCCACAAACAGCCATCTTTACAGATGTGCATAACAATGGAATATATGAAAATAAAAATAGTCAAGCACACAAGGGAGCTTTCTATGGGATTG
>CAHIKZ030002024.1:3767500-3800000 GCA_903632075.3 Acanthosepion pharaonis
GCTCTCCTTCACTACCTTTTGTAGGAGGTTTTGTAATTTCCTTTACATTTCTGCTATCAGCACTGTCATTCAGTCTGTTATGTGCCATGTGTGATACACGCTTAGGCGATCATGTATCTTTCGATACATGACTGACGAGATTGCCATTTATTTAGAAATCTACCATTTACCCATGCATTGAATACTGTTGACATATCTGTTCTAGTTCTCCTGCTGTATATCTCAAGATTCTTGACAAAATCCAATGAGGGATCTGTCATGTAATCGGTCCTGATCTGGCATCTTGACTTCAGTCACTTTCTCACCTAGGTGACGTGACTTCCCTCTGTCTTTTCTACAAATATTTTCACAGCAACAGTTCTGATGTGTTTTCCTCCTTGGTGGCTCCACTCAATGAATGAATATAAGTTTGATACTAGATTGGCAAGTAGGTCTCACCATTTTACTGTTGAACTAGCTAGATGTAACCGTATGTTCTATTCTAATAGTTTCATTTAAGAAATCAGTCAGATTACTAAAAATCCATTTAAAATACATACATACATATATATATATATATATATATATATATATAGATAGATAGATAGATAGATAGATAGATAGATAGATAGATAGACATGCAGATTGATATAGAGAGAGGGTGAGTGAAATTGATATTTTAGTGATATGCAAATGACTGTCTGATTAGTATAGCTGAGGCATAGAGACTATATAAGTTCCCCGTCAGTAAGGGGAGGGGCAGAATATGATACATGAGATTAATGACTACCACTGAAGTGAGAGTATTTGAAAGACTGAGTTAAGAAACTTATTGTTATGGGGTCCTCCCCTTTTCATATAAGTGGACTCTACCAGTGTTACTTGGGGTGCTGCCATTAAATACCCAGAGTTAGACAGTCAGTGAGAGAGGATATACAGATAGAGAGAGAATATACGAACAGAGATAGAGTGAGGTAACCTCGTGTAGAAGTCAGTTACAAGCACGTAGACTCTAAGGAAGTCCTACTTCGAGACTGTATATATCCTTCTGTATTTGCTACTAACCACATTCCTGGACTTACTAACAGTATTACTCTTTGTATGATTGTGTAAATACATTTTATTTTTTATATTTAATTATTGCATTTGTCATTCATTGGAGACCGAATTCATCTCGGAATCCACAACAGTTATATAGACACAGACAGAGAAAGAAAGGGAAATGCATAATGTAAGAAAATTAACTGCATCCACTGCAAGGAAAGTTGTGTCACTGTATTGCATTAGAAATGTTTTACTTATCAGAATCCATCTTGCACATTTACAAATATACCATTCATCCATACATTGAATACTGTTGATATATCTATTCTAGTTCTCCTGCTGTATATTTTGATATTCTTAACAAAATCCAATGTGGGATCTATCATGTAATCAATCTGGGCCAGGCATTTTGACTTTCTCACTGACATGACGTAGCTTTCCTCTTTTCTACAAATATTTTCATGGCAAGTCAAATGACAAGCTTTTTCCCCAAGTGTGCTGCTAAATTGGCATCTAAGTCACACCCTTTTACTGTTAAAATAGTGAAATACAACTGCCACTTCTACACCAATATTTTTTTTCTTGCTTTTCCCACCTGTGGAACTCCCTTCCATTTCATAGCTTCCCTGCTAATAACAATCTTGAAAAATTTAAATGCAACATCAACTGCCATCTTTTGTCTTCTTGAATCCAATTCTTCTTTTGTCCTTTCCTCAATCCTCTCTATTCTCAGTCTTTTTCACTTTCACTTTCACTTTCACTCCTCATAACACCCTACATACTAGTGACATTACTGCTTTGCTTGGGGCGAAATGATTTTTTAAAAAAATGATAGAATTATAAAATATATGCACTAAAAATACTGTTTGCAGTAATAAAAATATTCTTTATATGTGCACATAGGATAAGCTTGGAGTAAAGATCTATAAAAAAATAAAATAAAATATAACAATATATAATATAGATAGACTTTAAAGGTTTGCAAGTGATAAGCATTGAAATAAAAGTCTGTAAAAAATGAAAATACTTTTGATACATTTTAATATTTGCTATTTTAAATCTTTATTTCCTTCTTATCAGAGAATTGTTAAGTTAGCTTTAATGACATACAAACAAGGAAAACATGACAGCAATAAAATAAACAAAAAAAATATTTTCTTATCCAAATAGACAGCCTGGAGATCTCTACAGGATCGATTCCAGGCACCTCAAACCCATAATCTATGCCAGAACTGGAACGGCAGTCTATAAGAATACCCATCCATCATTTTGTTGAGAGTCTCTTGCCATTTTTTTTTCTGTAATTTTTAGGAACCAACCACTTACTGAGGTTTTAAACACTTTTGGCTCCAGGGTAACCTCTAGTTTGGTTCTTATTTATGTAACCATGGTGATAATTATCACGTATCATAGCCAATAAATAAATCTCACATCACCCAGAGATTTTCCCTGGCCCCTACTAAATTTCTCTCATCACCCCTTCCCAGGATAAATATGTTCACAAAACCATT
The DNA here is from genome assembly GCA_903632075.3 of Acanthosepion pharaonis. Taxonomy (NCBI): domain Eukaryota; kingdom Metazoa; phylum Mollusca; class Cephalopoda; order Sepiida; family Sepiidae; genus Acanthosepion; species Acanthosepion pharaonis. The sequence continues at coordinate 3,770,035 of CAHIKZ030002024.1, forward strand.
ATCGCTATCATTCAATGAGCTTATTTATAAATGCTGCTCAGAGGGGTGTTAGATGAAGGATAATAATAATAAAAACAAAAAAGAACAACATCCATTTTTTTTTTTAAATTAATAAATAAATAGATAAATAAATAAAACAGAAATGAGATGTGTTATTTTTTTCTCTTTATAAGCATTAACATAAAGAAAAAGAAATTTACTGCTGTAAAAAAGCACTTTGCAAGAGCATTATGGGAAATTTGAAAACAATAATGTAGCCTATAAAACAAATGGGTCTAAAATATTTTACAGCTGTCCCCCCTACCACCATGCCATTAACAACCATCGCAAATTTCAAGCCATCTCATATTTAATACATGTTACAATGCTATTTAGTATTTCATTACATGCAAGCATAATGTTCACCTCTTCGTGATAAAGATATTATGAGATTTTTTCAATAAGGACCCCTTGAAGAATATATTGATTTTTGGAACATCAAAATCTGTAAGGATCATGCAATACCAAATATAATTTTTTTTTCTTTTTTATAAAATTTTGAAAAATCATTTCACTTGTGAACAATTTACTTAAAAAAGCATTGTCTTTATTATTTTTTACCCCAGCCATACAGACTCCCTAATATACAGGTTGAGTTCAAATCTCACAAAAAGCTAATTCTTTACTTCCAACCCATGTTGTTTATTTCATTTAGCTACTATAACCTTTCACTTCTTTTATCTCCAGTATCTCTTTTGAGTGTTAATTTTTCCAAGCCTTCTTTCCTCAAAGTCCTGCATTTTATTACTCATAGTAAGTTTTGATACTATGCCATCACTCTTTGTCACTCTTCTCTTATCCATTCACAGAAATTCATTATGTTGTTTCAGATGTGTGTGATGTGTGTTGGAGAGGAATAGAAGGTTTGAATTATCAGAAGGCTTAAAATTGTGTGTGTTCAATAATCTTCCATCCACAACAATTAATACAAGACATAGAATAATGATTCATAAACATCTTGTTTCAAAACGTAACAATTGAATTTATTAAGTATTTGAATGTACATGTATGTGACTGAAAAGTTAGACAGAGTTGTGTCTCTTAGATTAGGTAAATATTTGTATTTGAGCTCATAAAGTGAAAGTAATTATTAAACTGTAGTTTAGAAGAATAAAGTTCCATTAGCATGTTTGGAATTGTGTATTGTACAAGTTGATAAAAGTTCAGAAGAGATTTCAGAGTTCGTACTTGCGTGAATGTTGGTAATGGTCTTTAACGTCTGACTGCATTAGTTAAGATGGGAGTTCTTGAAGATTACAACTTGGTACTTGGTAGCAAGAAATGAGATACGAGAGAGAGATGAAAAGGAAAGAAACTCAAGGAAGTTTACACGTGTTCTATTTATATATTATCGTGAATCAGGTGACTGGCTCAGATGGAAAACGTTTACTTGTAGTTCTTAGTTTTCTTAAAACTTCCACATTGTTCACAGGCTCCAGCCATGGTATTTTCAGCATCAGTTGATAGGACAACATCTTTGGCATTTAATGTTTCTTCTTCATCTGTGAGAAAATGTTCAAACCTACGTTGCCATAAGAATTTTAATATCCCATCTTCTTTTTGTTTTTATAGTGAACTATGAATTAGGGATGTCAACATCAAACAAGTCAAAAGTTTAAATATGTGGAAATGTGACACTGAAATCTGAAGATATGTTGTAATTTCAAAATATGCATTCCTAAAACTAAGCAAAGTATTAAGGAACAGGAAAATTATGTTAGAAACAAAGAAAAGAATTCTGAAATTTTTATTTTTAATCATTTCACCCCAAGCAAGGTGGGAATACCACTAGTATGAAAGGGTTACAGGGAGTGAAAGTGAGATAAAAGACTGAGTATGAGGAGGATTGAGGAAAGGTTAAAAAATGAATGGGATTCATGAAGAGAGAAGATGGTAATCGACATTGCATTTAAATTTTTGAACATTGTAGTTATCAGGGAAGCAAGTAAACAGAAGGGAGTTCTACAGACAGAAATTGTGAGAAAAGAAACTGTTGGAGCAGAAATAGCTGTTGCATTTAGCTATTTCAAGAGTAAATGGATGGAACCTAGATGCCGATCTAGTAGCACATTTAAATTCATGTAGTCAGGTCATAAGAAAAAAAAAGCTTGTCAGAACAGTTTGCCATGAAAATATTTGTAGAAAAGACAGGGGGAAGCCATGTCATACTGTGTCATATCAATCCTTCTATATGACAGTGAATGCTGGATAATTACCTTACAGATGAAGAAGTGACTTGAGGCAACAGAAATGTAGTTCTACAGAAGGATGCTGAAAATGCCATGAACAATGCACATTAGCAATGTAAAAACTTAAGATAATTGGAAACAAAAACAGATTTATTAAATTTGGAAATCTATTGCAGATACAGAAGCAAAACTACAGTACTTCCGAGACAAGATAATAAAGGAAAATGAAAAGAAAGGACTATCAATTGTAAAAAGACAAAACCTTGATCAATAAACTGAGTAACTGCACTTCACCAAACAATAGAAATTTTCACCCTGATGAGAAATTTCAATAAACTTAAATAATGCATAAAGGTGAAATCCACTTTAGCAGGAACAGAAACAAGCTACTGCCACTGCTTAGAATATATCCATCAATCTGAAGAGTAGCAGCCTAATATCTTCAGAAATTTGTTAGCCAAGGATGGTGAGTTCAATCCTAGATAGGGCCATAAAAAAAGTCAGCATAGTTAACAGTATGGCTGTCAGCAAGAAAAAATTCTCAAGTTGTGAACTATGAAGTGTTGATGTCAACATCAAACAATATCTGTCTATATTTCTGAGATGATGTATTGTGTACACTATTTACATTATTCGGACTATTGCCTCATCTTTTTTGCCATATTTATCACAATGTTTTGGCCGTTGTACGCTCCGGCCTTCTTCAGGTGGTTGGAATGTCAAACCGAACCCTTTATTTTGCTCACTGTGGTAGACTGTTCTATTTCCCCATGCCATGTCTAATGGATGTCAGTTATCAGTTATCTCCTGTAAATTCACCTCTTCAAGTTCTCCACTGCCTTAACCAGGTATTGAACTCACAATTCTTTGGGTCCTGTCACTGGATTTAATCAACGCCTTTATCCACTGTGCTAAGGACACATGGCACAGTGGATAAAGTGAGCGAAATAAAGGGTTCAGTTTGACATTCCAACCATCTGAAGAAGGCTGGAGCATACAATGGCTGAAATGTTGTAATAAATATGGCAACAAAGATGAGAACAATAATTCGAATAATGTAAATAGTGAACATCAAACAAGTACAGAAGTATCTGGGAAGTGTTTTAACAGCAGATAGAAAAAGTGATTATGGAAATCTAAACACACATTAGATTAAAGATGCCTTACAAAAGCTAAGTAAGGTACTAAGTAATAGAAAGGTTTTATTAGAAATAAAGAAAAGAATACTGGATTGTTATGTGATATCCATCCTCTTACATGGCTGTGATTTCTGGACAATCTCTCCACAGATGAAGACAAAAATGGAATCAGCAGAAATGTGGTTCTACAGAGGGATACCGAGAATTCAATGGACAAATCAATTAAGTACCAAGGAAGGAGAGCTTGGAAAACCTAATCCTCACAGAATATATTGAGAGCAAGTGGGCACCTGTAGGTGGTGTAATGGTTAGCAAGCTTGTCTCGCTAGAACAATTACGACTGAGTCGTGAGTTCGATCCTCACAGGGTGCCTCCTACTTTCGACCTTGTGCCACATCTAAGCTATGCTTGGAAAATCACTAGGGCACCTTGAGGCAGTGTAATGGTTAGCAAGCTTGTCTCACTAGAACAATTATGACTGAATAGTGAGTTCGATCCTCACTGGGTACCCCTACTTTCGGCTTTGTGCCACATCTAAGCTACACTTGGAAAATCACTATATTGAGAGCAAGAGAGATAAGGAAGGCAGTAAGTCACCTACCTGATATGAATAGTTGGCAGAACAGGATCAGGAAGTTTGTCGAAGGGAGAAACACTATTAAGGGGCACAAGGACAAGAAGTTGTGGAGAGACATGATTAATCATATCCTGAAGAGATGTAGCACACAGAGGAAGAAAAGAAGAAAGACATTCCCCTATTTCTTAATACTGTGTTTAACATGTCCTCTCAACATATAGTTGCTCATGGCTCTCCACAATTTCCTGTCCCTTGTAGCTCGATAAACTTTGTCTTTCTGTTATTTCTCCCAAGCCTTGTATTATTATTTACTCAAGCACACCAACTATGTTATGCATTGGATTCCTCTGTCCCTCTTGCCCACAGTCTGCCCCATGAGTATCTTCTTTTCCAAGCCCTACATCCTCGTCATGTGCCCCAGAAACCTTAACTGTAGTTTCCTTTTTGTTTTTATTTTCTCCAAAACATTGTTGTAGCTCATATGTTCAATACATGATATCCTCAGCACTCTTCTGTATAACAGCATTTCTGTTGCTTCAAGTCTTGTCTTCATCTTTGAGGAGATTATAAAACACTAACTGCCTCACTGCCATATAGGAGAGCAGATATTGCGTAACAGTTCAATACTCTTTTTCTTGTTTCTTGCAAAATTTTTCTATTTATTTTTCAGTTAGCAGTTGTAAAATGTGATAAAATTATGACTGTTGTGATAGAAAACAATAATCTCTCTCATTCTCTCTTTCTCTCTCTCTCTCTATATATATATATATATATATATATATATATATATATATATATATATATATATATATATATATATATATATATATATATGTGTAGTGATGGCATTAGGATTGCTGGCAGTCTGGCCAAGCTGAACATTAGTGCCCATACAAATAAAGTTTTACAATTTTCGCAAGGAAAAAAACTGAAAATGTAGAATAACGAGTTTATTACAATACACAATTTAATACAACCTAAAGTAAACATTCATTATTCGGCATAAAAAAATTTTTAAGTCTTTAAATCTGTAAATCTTTTCATGGCATATTCTACACCTATATTCATTACTAGATCATTTCCTATTGACAAAATAACCAAATTTAATCTGTCTTGAATCTTAGATGACCACAAGTATCTTTTTTATAAGCTTTAGTTTTAGAAGATCTCAAACACATGATGGTACTGCAGATGACTGACCAAGTTCCCAGTACCTTGATCTGGTCCTGTATATATATATATATATATATATATATATATATATATATATATATATAAACCCTTGTGTAAATTAATTGAAACAACTGGTTTAGTTCCTTTTCTTTCACTATATGGTCAGTTTTAGACCCATTGGAGTGACAGGGTGTAATCAATTTCTACTTTTCTCCTCAGATTAGGTCATTTGCAGTGGTGCGCTGTAATATGAATCTATCTTCAGGGTATATGAGGAAATTTGTTTGGCCTTGAAAAATATTGTGTCATCTGTGATTACATCAGATTTTCATCATACCCAGACACTATTGTCTCTGCTATTGATTAGTTGCCCTATGGTCATTGTGTGCGATGGATATTACCCCAAGGAAGCATACAAAAAGGTTAATGCTGCATGAACACACTGGCAAACCTTACCAGTGATCAAATCAAAGTACAAATGAGTGGCTTGGAAACTCTCCTGATTTAAATCTAATCGAGAATCTGTGGTCAGTATGCAAAGAAAGAGTTTGTGGAATTAACATACAAAGTACTAACATGTGCAATAGGTCATGTTTCATTAGTAAAATATGAAAAAAAGGAAATAATAATGGAATTATTCATTTTGTTTCAATTTATTTGCCCAAAGGTGTATATATAATCACCGACAAATCAGCGCTAAGGGATTAAATGCAAATTATGAAAATCAATGTAATGACTTGGATCTGATCTCTTAGTATTGTTTCATTGGTTAGTGTTATTACTCTCTCTGTCTTTCTAGCACTTTGGTTTATGCATAAAAATAAAGAGAACTAACACGAAAAAGACATGTTCATCAAAAGGATGTATAAAATCCAAGGACGGAATGATGACATTAGAGAAAGAAAAATACTTCAGAGATGGAACGAATATATCACAGAACTCTTCCCCTAGAAAAGAGATTAACCAGCAATACTAATTTTTAAAAACTTTAAACTAGATTAATCCTTCAAAAGGAAGAGATTTTATGAGAAATGCAGTTTTTAGTGAACACTGTTAGGTTATTTCTTTCTAAATTTCTGAAACACTCACCAGCACTATATATACTTAACAATATCTTTTCTCACTAGTCCGCTAATATGGGAACATGTAAAATTTCTAGTGGAAGAATGTGATCTCTCTTCTGGGATGCACATGAACATTGCATACACACACGCACACATACATATGCATATTCACTCCCTACACATACTTTGGAACACAAACTTTCCACATTCATTTGTTACACACATTACTGTCTTTGTCATTTTTGTTAATACATATTCATTTGTTTGTACATATATATCGATTCTTGTTGTTTTCTTTACATTTCTTTTAGGTGAACTCATACTCTGAGTCTGCCATATTTGCTGTGGGCATTTCAGGAGACACGTGTTTATCTCACAACGCGTAGACACTAACCCACAAAAACATTACAGATTAAAATTTCTGTTATAAAAATACATTTATGAAAGTAAATAACAAGGTCTGAAGTATCCATCAGTTTAATAAAAAAAAAAATACCTACCTTATCACATGCAACATGTAGATGAAAAATGAGTTAAGTAAGTTTACGAAAATAGAAAGAGATGTAAGACAGGAATGCATCTTCTCATCAGATTTACTTAACCTTTACAGTGAGCAAGACCAACCAGAATTTATTATTGGTGAGAACAATTTTTACAACATGAGTTAGCAAAGTAAAGGCAAAAGAAAAGACTATTAACTGTAAGGAGACAGAATGTTTGGTTGTAGGCAAAATGGACAACCCAAAATGTTTGTTACAAATTGGAAATGCCAGAAGCAAACAAGTGTAAAAATTTAACATGGCAATATCCAAAGAAGGGTTTGTAATGTTATCAGTTTTGATCTGGCATCTCAACTTCAGTTAGTTTCCCACCTCTTTGTGTTAGACATTTTCATGATGGTCGTCCTCGAGTATTGAATCCAGAGGTTGGCAGTGAATATTTCGGAGACAGTAGGAAAGCGTACTTTAGGTTCGCAGTGGATATCACAGCAGAGTGTAGTTCACCCTTCTCCTGGTCACCTTTGGTCCTTCCGGTAGGAGGAAACAAGATGGCCGCCTTTATACACGACGAATACAGTGTTGGGTGGCTTCTGATTGGTCAACCTTCTATTGGTCGACTATAAAGGGAAATAAGTCATTCTGACTCGCTCACTAGTTATAAGTGTTATATACCCAAAAAACCGTAACACTTTGAAGTGGCTTCCCTCTCTTTTATAAAAAATATTTTCATGGAAATTGTTTTAATGAGCTCTCCTTGATATCCTGACTGTATGAATTACGTGTACTTGATTAGAAACAAGGTTTCTTCATTTTGCAGTTGAATTGGCTAGAGGTAAGCATAAGTTTTATTCTAATAGTTTCTTTTCTCACACTTATTGCCTGTGGAACCAGTTTATTGCACCCCTGTCCCCAATGATCTTCAAAAATTTAAAGGCAATGTCAATCGCCATCTTCTGTTTTCCTAAATTTTTTTTTCCAGTAATGGTTGTCATCATAGTGGCAGTTTTGTCTTATTGTTTTTTATTCGTTTAAGCTATAGCTCAGCCATTGATGAACCTATCACAACAAATATCATGGTCCTGCATCAAGGTCAGAAGTGGCATTTTGTATCATAACATAGCTGCACAATGTAGGTGCTCAGTGTAGGTGGTTGCTGGCCAACCAACCAGTCTTGTTCGATCAATTGGTGTCCAGAGCAGTAGACCACTCACAAGTTCTGGATTTGCTCACCAACAGTGTCCTGCAAAGCATATTCCTCATTCACGTAAGAATGTAGAAAAATATTGCCTTGCTTGGGGTGAGACGATTAAAAAACAAAAACAATCTGGGTAATTTTAAATTTTCTTCTTATCAGTTGGGTATCTACCAATGAAGAGGGATAAAATAAAACTCAGCAGCAGCAGAATCAAACACTGGACCATGATGGTCAGGGCATGAACAAAACTTCAACACGAGAACTGGGTATGATGAAATTTTGATGCAATCATGAATGATGCAATATTTTTCAAGGCCAAACAAATTTCATCATACACCCTGAAAATAAATTCATATTACTGCACACCACTGCAAATGACCTAATCATAGGAGAAAAATAGAAATTGATTACACCCTGTCAGTCCAGTAGGTCTAAAACTGACCATATAATGAAAGAAAGGAAACTAAAGTGGTTGTTTCTATTAATTTACACAAGGGTGTATATATGGCATAAATAAATATATCTCTATCTATAAAAGGCAGGATGTGTGTGTGTGTGTAATGAATGCACGGCCACAATTTTCGATGGATTTGCACCAAAATTTACATGCACATATTCCAAATTAGCAGAAAGGCCAAGACTGACTTTGCATTTCTCAACTTCCATCGATAGTGGAAATAATCGATTTTTTTCATGCTTCTACAGCAGTTTTCATGTAGTTTGCAGCCATTTTCTACTGGCCAGAGTGAGAGCCAATAGCTGGCTGCCACGAATAGGCAGGAAGATTCTATTGGCCAGCGTGAGAACCAACAGCTGACTGACACGAATGTTAACTAGCATGCTAGCATGCAAAAAAATATCGATAGCTGCATTTGTCACAAGTGGGAAAAATTTAAATTTGCATGGCACTTTACTCCAATTGGCTCATTCGCTTGCTTAAACTTAAATTGATTCTGATTCCACAGAACTGGGTTGGGTGTGAAAAAGTATTTGTTGTTAACATTCTATTTTCATTCAGTTTTTCCAGTTACGAGTCCTTTTTTAAAGCTGATTATTTTGTGTTCATTTTGTTTACTTCTTTTTTTCATAACAGATTTAATGTTTAGTATAGAGCTTAGAAAAAATTTGCAGTGTGAGATAGGCAAGAAGTAAGGCATGTAGCAACATCAGCATGGCAAAGGGCACTCCTTTAAAGGCAAGGAAGGGCAAAAATATTTTAAGTCAAGTGATAGTGATTGCTGTATGAGTTGTACAATTTTTGAATCAAGCACGAGCAACGCCGGGTCATGCTGCTAGTTCTTAATATAACATAAGCAACATATATGTAGTTTTTCAGAAGGGTGCTGAGAATACTATTGACAGAAAATGTGAACTATGATGAAGTTTTAGGGAAAATGGGAATTAAAAGGATAATTACACATACCATCAGAAAGTGAGAGTTGGAGAATTTAATAGTTTGTAAGTTGTACTGTTGAAAGGATATAGTGAGTAATCTATGTAATGTGTTTAAGAAATGGCTTGTAAATTTTAAATTTTAAAATAAAACTGCTTTCTTTTAATCTTGCAGGTTTATAAATTTATCATTCGCCCGTGTGTTAAAAACTGTTGCCATATCTGGTTTGGTACCCCTGAAGTTCTTGACAAAGAATTGTCTGTAATATAATCGATTCCTACCAGCCACTTGATTTGTCACTTTCCCATCGATTTCTGCCTTTTCTACAATTATTTTTATAACAACTGTTCTCACGAGCCTTGACTACAAGAATTTAAGCATGCTACTAGATTGGCAAGTAGGTCTCACCATTTTACTTTTGAACGAGCTAGATGCAAATGTATGTTTTATTTTAAAAGTTTATTTTCTTGTACTTCTCACCTGTGGAAATCTCTTCCTATTTTTTGTTTCTTTTGCCACTTACAATCTTCAAAAATTTAAATGCAACAGTCGCCATTTTCTGTCCTATTGAATCTTGTTCCATCTTAATTATTTCTTCAGTCCTGCCAAATAAAATCTTCTCATTTCTTCTCTGTAACTCCTTGTGTTTTAGTGGCATTATGACCTTGCTTGGGGTGAAATGATTAAAAATAGATAAATGAATGGCAAAACAGGGGCTTTGAGAGATGCTGAGAAGATAATCATTACGTAGAACTAGAATGGAGAGGAAGCTGTGGATATCCATTATCAGCTATGTCTTAAAGTGACACAGTACTTAAAAGGAAAAGAACAATAATAAAACCATGAAAAATAGATTGACCTGTGACCTAATATATTCAACATTCATTTCCCTTTTGCTATTTCTTTCTGCAGTAGACTGGTTATAGGACCCAGTCTCTCCTGCTATTTAACCCATAGCTGGGAGGGGAAAAGAGGGATTCATGCCTTTTCCAACAAATAGTTTATTTTAATTTTATGAAATCTTTATATTTATATTATTTTCTTTTGTATTAACTAAGACTATTTAGTAGTGGTTGTAGCAAATTTTATATTAAATTTCAATAAATTTGTTTCATCTTAATTGTGACTGAGTTGGTAGTTAGTATTACGTGTTTAGTTTATAGATTATTAATCACTTTCATTCTTTCGATTATTATAAATTTGATGAGTCTTCCATTTTCACCTTTAAGACACACCTTCCTGGTCTTTTGAACAGGAGTAGAGGTTTATCCCCTGTTTCGGGTTTAGGTTTGGGTTTCCAGTTCCTTCTAAAGTCTTCAATCTATACCTCTAAAGTCCCTGGCTACACTGTGAATTTTTATTCATTCATTATATTTTCTCCACCTTAGGAGTAGACAGACTTCTGATTTCTTCTAAAGTCTACTTCAACTCTATATTTTCTGATGTAAACTCGTTTATTTACTATTTATTTTTTACTTTTATTCATATATAGATAGTCTACTTCAATTCTATATATCTTATGTCTCATTCTAAACTATGAGAGTTTATTTTTAGGTATATATATATATATATATATAGTTTTAAAATGTGCTATATTTATGGGATTAAGTGCTCCATATCAGAGATAGAATGTATGTAAATATAAATATAAAAGTGAACATCAAGACTCAGAGGCAACAGGCTGTTTCATGCAAGATGCTATCTTGAGGCCTGATGATTGCATCTAGCATGAAATAGCCTGTCTTTAATGTTCACTTTCAGTATTAAATAAATAACAAAGGGTTGATAAGACATAAAAAAAACAATTCTACATTTACCTTAACAACATCAACTTTGAAGATGCCCCTATTTTCCTATTGTCTTCTACTATTTACATGAGGAGCACATCTAGACGCAATTGTCAGGCCTGACAATTGTGTCTAGCGTGGAACAGCCTGTCGCCTCTGAGTGCTGACTTCAATGTTCATAATATATATATATATATATATATATATATATATATATATATATATACCCAAGTATATAATTGGTATATACGGAATGAATTCCAATAACCAACAATTACTATTCTTAAAAGAGTGCTCAATACAAAGTAGAGCAGATATAATTATTTTTTATAAAAATTAGTATGTATGTGTATCTATCGGTGTCTATATGTCTGTAGAGTGTATTCACATTTAATTGTGTGTGTGTATAAGTGTTGGTTTCCACGTCTCCTTTTTTCATAAAGGGCTGTAGAGATGTTCATGTCTCGCCCCCTTTTTTTTTGTGTGTGTGTGTGTGTGTGTGTGTGTGTGTGTGTGTGTGTGTATCTAATTATGTCTGGGTGCTTATGTATTATAATCTGATTGTGTTTTTTTTTTTTTTTGCGCGTGAGTTTAAGACCACATTCACACACTTTTAAAATAAAAAAAAAAAAAGGGGGAAAAGAAAAAAATATATATACATGTATTGTCAAATGACCGGATATATTGTAGCGTCTTGTCGAATGTAATTTCAATGAAGAAATGAATTGAATAAACGTATATATTTTTTCTTTTCTCAATAATTTTGTAGTTTTTAAACTTAGTAGTGATTAAATTTGGATTTTAAAATTGCCAGATTTTAATTTTAATATTAAATTTTATCATATAATTTTATAATTATTGGTTAGTATAAATTATTTTTAATATTACACGTATTTTAAAGATCTGAATAGCTATTATAACATGATTTCATTGTCAAGCTTTTGAATCTTTCTATACTTCGTTTTTGATTGGTTATTCTAGCTTTTGTAACAATGTTTCCCCCAAATGTAGGATCGTTAATTAATCTGAAACTTTTAAAACCATTTATTTTATTTTCAACATCATCACTTGATAAGACACAGAGTGTGTTGAAACAAAATGGCTATTTTTGTAGTGATTTTATAACATACTTATGTTATAATTTTTTTTTTATAAAAAATAATTATATATATATATATATATATATATATATATATTTCCTCAGTAAGTGTAGATAGGATCATCTATTTCACTTTCTTCCCTGGTCTTTAGAAGAGGTGTAGAGTTTTATTCCTGCCCTGTTTAGGATTGACCATTAACACCTCAGTAGACTTTTTGAGATTATCAAAAGTGTTGGAGATTTGATTCAGGTCAAGAGAAGCACAATTCAAACAGGTGGGACTTCTCAGTTGCTGAATGTTTCCTTATAAGAAAATGACAAATATTACTGTTAACATTAGAGTTAAGAAAAACAGATACTACACTTTGATCTTAGCCTGATGACTGGGGAGGGATGAAAAGCATAATAGTGGCAATGATTGCTCAGTCTATGAATGCCAAATGTTTCCTTATAAAAAAAAATAGCTAATATTACTGTTAACATTAGAGTTAAAAAAAAACAGGTACTAATCTTTGATCACAACCTCTTGGCCAGGGAAGAAAGAAAAATATAACTCAAGTAACATCGGCTGCTTGGTCAATGAATGCCGAATGTTTCCTTATAAGGAAAAAGCTAATATTACCATTAACATTAAGAACAGTTACTACTCTTTGATTCCAGCTGGTTGACTAGGGAGGAGAAAAAAGTGTTATTCAAGTAGCAATGATTACTTGGCCAATGAATACTGAAAGTTTCCTTATAAGGAAATGGCTAATATGACAATTAACATTAGAGTCAAAGTAATTATTTTTATTGATCTTGTATAGCAGTAGAAACCTCAGTGATAGGGCTGAGTCAGGGCAGGTAATCTGACTTTTCAGGTATTTATATATATATATATATATATATATATATATATATATATATACATGTATAATGGACTCTTCCATCGGTTTCGACGTATGAGGATCTGACACTTTATTGATTCAGTTATGAAAGTTTGTGCGATAATCTTAAGTGGCATTTAAGACCCGCTAGTGATTTACAAAGGAGGCCACATATGGAGCAAGTGTGAGGATTGTGAGATGAGATCACTGTTAGATTGGCTGACCTTTTAGATTTTGCTCTTGCTTCTTGAAGATGATTCAGACAAGCAGATTGAAAATTGCTGAGTCCACTAAAACACGTTGATCTCCATTCTACCCGCTCCAAAGCTAAGCGGTCAAGGGTGTTATGTGGTATATTGACTGCTGACAAGTTGCTTTTCAGCTTGTCTTTGCATCTTAGTCATAGGTATCCTACATTCCTGTAGCCCTGATCTAAATGGCTGTACATTAGATATGCAGTTTTGTGCATCTATTTATATATCTGTAAAAGGAAATACTGTGATTCACTTATTGCCCAAGTCTAGTAAGTATATATCTATATCTATACAAACATACACACACACGCGTGCACACACACACACACACACACATATATATATATATATATATATATATATGAATGAACTTTATTTATATATATATATATATATATATATATATATATATATATATGTGAGATAATTTTATGTATATATATATATATATATATATATATATATATATGTATGTATGTGTTTTCTGCAATTTACCCCTGAGGATGATCTTCAAGAAGATCAAAAGTACTTTGGGTAAATAAGAACTATGGTGCCTTACTTGATGCATTTCAACTTAACATTAAGAAGAACTCAAACAAATTCAAAAAATATGTAAACATAATATGTTTATATCATTCAATGAAACATGCTTGAATGAAGATATGCTGTATATATATATATATATATATATATATATATATATATATATATATATATATAAATATATATATATATATATATATATATATATAATACATATATATATATATATATATATATATATATATATATATATATATATATGAATATAACATATTGCACATTGAGGGCTAGTGTTCATTGTGTTTGATGTAATTTAACAGAGCTGTTAAGTATATATTATGAAATATACATTTTTTCCTCACTGGTAGAACGACTTGGTGTTCCATACACAATGCATTCTTCAGGTGTTGAGTAGAGACTGACCATTACATTAATGTTGGTGCAGTTCATTTATTATACAGAGATTACTGGTTCAAAATAAAACTATTTAAAAAAAACAGGATTCATATTTTATATTTAGAATAAACATGAATTATTTTTTTAATCTTGTATTAAAATATATATACCTATAACTATAAAAAAATTATATATGCTTGACAGAAGATAAGTAAAAAGGAGAAAATTAAAAAAAGGAAAGGTTATAATCTACAGAAGAAGTTACACAGGTTTCTCTTAAAAGAAATTGTAATCCCCCGTATATAAATATTTAATGATCAAGCTCAGTCCCTGAAAATTGTGTTATGCATGAAGCACCGAGTTGTGCTACTGGTGATGAAAAATTTATATTTACTAAAATACACACACACACACACACATGCACACACACACACATATATATATATATATATATATATATATATATATATACAGTAGGTATACCTGTGTAGATATCTTTGTTCATTTGTCTTTTACTTTGAAAGATGTAAAAAAGATAAATAAATAAAAAAAATGGAAAACAAAGAATAAAAGGAAAAGAATGAAGAGAAAAATTCACTCTTTGATTCGTCGTAACTGATGCGTCTTTACAATCATTGACTGTGAGTGGCAGCATCCCTTCTTCACCATTGGTGGAGTTTAACAAGAGTTTTATGTCAGAGGAAACCCAACGACAACTGAATAACTGAGAAACTAACAAAAGGAGGACTCTTGTTTTCTTCAGGGAAACAGATATCAAGACATTTGCCAAAACCAGGGACAGAAAGAAAGGAAGAAAGAAATGAAAGAAAGAGTTGTGGGGTAGGGTCGAAGGAGAAATTGGTACAAAGCCAACAACAGCTACCTTAATAGGGGAAAGAAAATAAAGAGAAAGAAAGAGTGGAGAGAATTGCAGATAATCCCCACCCCAGGACTTTCTCTTTTCCACCTAATGCAGCTGGCCCACCCTCTTCCACCTGTGTTAAACACCCTTCCCCAATCAGCTTCCTAACTACTTCCATCAATTTTCTCTGTCACCCACTCGCTTGTGGCATTGTATCATTAATTGTGTAGCAGACAGGATTTTCAAATAGTTGTAATTGAACAGAAATGAAAGAAATAATGAAGAAAGTGAGACAATATCTTTGCAATTAGGGAGAGTATTTTTTTGGCTCTATTTTTGTCATTTTTCTTTTAAATGAAATACTGTTTCGCAACTCACGATGATATATATATATATTTTTTTAAAACTTGGATCTTCAAAACAAGAAAAGAATGATAATAAAGAAAAAAAAGCAACAATGTCAATTAATGGTTTGGTAGAGAATGAGCATTTCTCTTTTTTTTTTTTGTTATGGGAGGGGGATTGTTTCTGGTGCTTTAAACTTTCTCAGGATTTCATGTTGGCATTGTTTTCATCCATCTTTTTAAGCAGCAGGGTGTGTACAGGAACCTGTTTCTTCAAATATAGGCCATTTGTTTGAAATACGTCTACTCTACTCATTTGTTTTCTATACATTATATAGGATTTTATGATGCAAGTCAATGTCTTAACACTACATCCATCAATGCTCTTGAGATTAGAGGTTTAGATAAGCATGGAATTATCTCTTAATTCCTGTTGTTCTCAAGTCCATCCTGACCTGGAGTAGTAGCAACTTTTAGGGTCAAAGTTATGGGTAACTAGTGAACTCACAAACAAAAACAAAAGACTAGGAATCTATAAAAATACATTTTTATACTAAAAATACCAGTAACATATTTTTATATAAAGACTAGCAGTAGAGCCCGGCATTGCCCGGAGATGTAACAGTAAGAGATAGATCAAGTATTGACCATCATAAAGACTGAAAAATAAAATTGACAAAGATTATTGTTTAAGGTTGACGGACACGCATGTCTTAATTATTTTTTTTTTATGAATTGGTCAAACCCAAACTCAAAGAAAAACATTGTTTTCAATTGTTATGAGTCTACCGATTGAATAGAATTTTATTATAAACAATTGTCTTGTAAATGGAATTTTTAAAACATTCTGAATGTAAAAATAAAAAAAAAAGTGTGCAAGGCAATAACACTACCTGCCAAAAAAAAGTGAACTTTTGTTGAAATCGGTTGAAAAATGTAGGAAATCCGATCCCATATATAAACGAACACAGACACACACTCACAAACAACCTGGGTTTTATAATAAGTATAACTCAATATGAGTTGTCCCCCTTTCATTCTCGCGATTCCTCTTAATCATGTTTTCAAATTAATTTTGTGCAAAAACAATTGTGTTTTTCCAATTTTTGGTGCTGTCAGAACCACCATAAAGAAATTTATGTAGTCCTGTGAAGTTTTGTTGAAATAAGTTGAAAAATGTAGGAAATCCGATCCAATATATAAACATACAGACACACACACACAACCTGGGTTTTATAATAAGTATGATTACTAACAATACCTATTTATAGTAAAATTACCAACATTACCTATTTATAGCAGAATAAACAAAAATACTTTTTATCTGTAGTTGAAGCCATAAGATTGTGTTTAAAATATTTAGATATCAGCATTAAATAACTTATAGAGTTGTGGATATGCCACTAAGCAAAATCAACCAATGTCTACCCAATAAAATTGGTATTAACCAAACAATTCTAGTAAGATTTGCAGGATATGTCATAAATTGCAGCATGCAAGTCAACCAAGTATGCAAGTCGACCTTGAGATTTTTAGCACAAAATTCTGAGTTTGGCCTATACCTATCATATAGGTTGACCCCCAAATATATAGTAGCCTACCAGTGACCTAAAAAGATTTTTTTAGGCTTGAAAATTCATTTTGTGAGCCGAAATGTATGGTACTTATATTTATATGGTACTTATATTTATATGGTACTTATATTTATATGGTAAATGTAATCTGTAAAGCATCTGTAATTTAATCGCTCCTGACTTGGCATTTCAACTTCAGTCACTTTCTCACTGATGTGACATAACTTACCTCTGTCTTTTGTCTACAAATATTTTCATGGCAACTGCTCTGACAAGCTTTTCTTGCCTGGTGCCCCAATTACAGGAATTTAAGCATGTTACTAGACTGGCATCTAGATCCCACACTTTTACTGAAAAAATAACTAAATGCAACAGCCACTTTGACTCAAATAGTGTCTTTTCTTGCACTTTTCACCTTTGGAACTCCCCTCCATTTACAATCCTTAAAAATTTAAATCGAATGTTAATCACCATCTTCAGTCTTATTAAATCCTATTCATCTTTTATCCTTTCCTCAGTTCTCCCTATTTCCAGTCTTTTCTTTCAAATTCATTCTTTGTAAACTCTTGTGTACTAATGACATGAAAAATTAAAAAAAACAATTTCCCACTTGAACATCAACTTATAAGATCAGTTATTAGTAAGTATTTACCCATCTTTCAATGGCAATGTGATGTGACACAGGGTCAGTTATTAGTATCAAGTTATCCCATAAGTTCTGTCTGAATTTTAACTTTTTGTTAAAATGAACGAAATTTAAATAGTATTTTATAATGTCTAATGGAGCTGAACATTATTTTTATGTTTAGATACATTTAAACTGATCAAATTTTATTTCAGAGAAAAATAAAATTAAATTTTGTTTGATTAAAACCCTGCTAACATGGAAGTACCCAAGAATCATTTGAGGCACATAATGCTTTATGAGTTTAAGAAAGGAAACTCAGCAGCCAAAGCGGCTAGAAATATTCACTCAGTTTATGGAGAGGAATGTGTGAATGAAAGAACTTGCAGAAGATGGTTTGCAAAATTCAGAGGTGGAAATTTCACCCTTGAAGATGAAGATTGAACTGGACGTCCAGTTGAGTTTGATGAAAAGCTTCTTGAAGCAGCCCTTAAAGAAAATCCTGCTTTATCAGTTGAGGAATTGGCAGTGGTTCTCAGTTCAAACCATACAACTGTCCATCATCATCTTCAAGAACTTGGAAAAGTTCCTAAACTTGGAAAATGGGTGCCTCATGAATTGTCTGAAAACAACCTCAAATCCCGAGTTGACATCTGCTCTTCTCTCCATTCTCGCCAACGTGTTTCAATTTTTTTGGATAGACTTGTGACTGGCAATGAAAAATGGATCTTTTATCGAAAGAGTTGTAGACAGTGGCTTGGTAAAGGGGAAGGACCCCAGCCACTGCCGAGAAGGGAACTTCATGTGCAAAAGGTTCTTCTTTCAATCTGGTGGGATCGCCAAGGAATAATCCACTTTGAATTCTTACCACCTAATGCAACATTTAATGCTCAAATATACTGTCAGCAATTAGAGCATTTGAACCAAGATTTGAGGAAAAACTACCTGCTCTATTGAATCGAAAAGAGGTGATGTCTCATCAGGGCAATGCGCGACCCCACACAGCAAGAATCACGTCCCAAATGATCAAAGAACTTGGTTGGGAGAAAATTCCTCATTCACCTTATTCTCCCGATCTTGCTCCTTCAGACTACCATTTGTTTCGTAGCTTACAGAATCATTTGGAAGAAACAGCTTTTGTAACACAGGAAGAGGTTAAAACTGACATTTGTGAGTTCTTCAAATCAAAGCCAAAAGAATTTTACAATAATGGAATTAGTAAGCTTGTTAATAGATGGAAGGAAATCATAGATAATCAGAGAAAATACATTGTTGATTGAATCTGTAATTAAATGTAACATTTGGTCACTTGTTTTCTTTATTCAAAATTTGGACAGAACTTATGGGATGACCTGTTAGAAATATTTACTATAACTCAATTGGTAGTGGGAGAGTTTATTATACTATAAGAAGAAAAAAAATCAAAAAAAATTTCCCACTTGAATGTCAACTTATGAGAACAGTTATTAGTAGGTATTTACCCATCTTTCAATGGTGACGTGACATGACACAAGATCAATTATTAGTAGAAATGTTTACTATAACTAATTTGGTCATGAGGGATTTTATTATACAATAAGAAAAAAAAGAAAAAAATGCAAAACACAAATAACAAGAGAATAAAAAAGAAACGGAATTGCTCAAAAGAGAAAGTGAATGCACTGAAAAAGGGGAAGAAGTAAAAAATAAAAAAAATGTAAAGGAGAAAAAGAGAACACAAAAATATATCAGCCCCCCCCCACCAACTAGTAAAGTATGCACCCATCCTGACCAGGCATTATTGGTGCTTACCATTTTTTCCAAAACACTTCTGATGTTCTTTGGACCATATTGTTATACTGCATATGGTCATGTGCTATGTTACTGTGATGGTGTAGGAGTGTTTTGGGAGAGAGAAGGCTGGATTTTTGATTCGGATCAAGAGAAACATGAAAAGCAAACAATATTATTCAAAACAAAGAGTGTTTGATTTGGTTTGTTGTGTTTTATGGCATATCAACCTCAATGGGTTATTTAATGCCAACAACTTTTTTTTTTTCTGTTAATATTTTGTTTTGTCAAAAATCTATTTCTTGTAATATTTTTTTCCTCAAAAATGTATAGGAGGTTTTAAAACATGTATTGCTGGTAATATATTTTTTTTTTCAAAAATGTATTGCTGGTAATATTTTTTTTTCAAAAATATATTGCTGGTAATTGTTTTTTCTTCAAAAATTTATTTCTGGTAATAATTTTTTTACAAGTATTTCTGGTATTAAAACCTATTTTTACACTTTTGTAATGCTTTTTACCTCAATCTGTTTCTGGCAATATATTTCCTTCAAAATTGTATTGCTGGTAATAATTGTTTTCAAAAAAGTATTGCTGGCAATAGTTAACTATTTGCCCATAGCTGGGACCCTAACAGGTGCTACCACCCCGGGTGAGAGTGGACCTGGGCACACCAGCAATTAAGAGGTGGTTCCACGTTCCTCAAAACCTCCTGAACAGAGCCCTTACTGTTGGACATAGTTTATCGTCTTACCCAGGACGTGGATGTAGTTTATCGTCATACCCATGACGCACAACGAGTGTTGAAGTGTTATGTAATGTTAAACCACCATTATGGCAGTAAATGTTAGTCAATTTCTGCACAGATGAAGAAGTAACTTGAGGCAAATGGTTCTGTGATTTTATAGCAGGATGCTAAGAATATCATGAACAGAGCCTGTAAGCAATGTGGAACTTTTAAGAAAAATATGAACTAGAAGGACATTTGTACTAAAAAAACACAAATAGGCAGTTGAAATTTCTAGAACATAAAATGAGGAAGGTAGGTCTGGAGAAATTAACACTCACAGGACAGATTAAAGGCACTGAGTAAACAGTAATAATGATACTGGCTTGCTTAAATCTTGTAATTATGATGATACATCATTTCAAAATTTTGGGTAATAAAATGAAAATCAGAAAATCAACACTTATAAAAAAAAACAGAAGTAAAGTTATTTGTTCAAATAAATCATAGAATTTTTGCAGTATCTGAAATAATATCAGAAAGGTGAAAGAATGCATTACTCTTAATAATTAAGGATATAATTAATGACTAATAAAATCCTTAATTTCAGTATATACAGATGTCTTAGCTAAAACCTCATGACTGAACCAATAATGATAAAACTAATCAGTAGAATAATTTATAGAATAATGCAAAAACTTCCTAATATTATTTTCTCCCCAAAACACTCAAAAACTTTGCAGAATGCCTTGAATAAAGAGTTATAATCAAAACAACAAAGGTAAGGATATTAGTTTTAATAAAGATGTTGACTTTCCATATTATACAAAATGTTAAGAAAGAATGGCCCATGAATATTAGAAAGACAAACATTCTTCTTTATGTGTCATGTCTCCTTAGGATGTAGGTGATCATGGCTCTCCATAATTTCCTGTCATTTGTAGCCTTTAATAAATTTTGTTTTTCTGTTATTTCTCCAAAACTGTGTTCATCTATCCATTTACTCAAGTTCACTAAGTAAGTTATGTATTGTTTTCATTTGTCCATCTTGCCTTCAATCTGTCCTGTGAGTATCAGATTTTCCAAGCCCTCTTTCCTCATTATGTGCCCTAGAAATTTCAACTCTCTCTTCCAGATTTTAAGTATAAGTTTCTTATTTGTTTCCATTTTCTCCAAAAATTTGTTGCTCACATGTTCAGTAGAACCATATTTCTATTGCTTCAAGTCTCTTCTTCATCTTTGAGGAAATTGTCCAGCACTCACTGCCATACAGGAAGACAGATAACACGTTACAGTTTAGTACCATTCCTTGTTTCTAGTGACATTTTTCTATTTCTTAGTACACTACTTATCTTTTGGAATGCATTTTTGACTATCCCAATTTGCTATTCGATTTCAGTGAAGTAAGTTTAAGAATCCCATTTTTCTAAAAACTCTTTTAAGAGAAGAATTTTATAAATTACATACAACAGTAACACTAAATATCTTGCTGTGATTTCTAAGTGATGATATTTCATCATAACTAAAAATAGTAACCCTTTACTTTCTTTTACCACCACAGTTTATGTGATATCAGAATTTGTGTCCACTTAACCACTGGACAAGATGGTGAGATTTTGATTCCCAACACAACAGACATGAAAATTTGACTACTGCAATACCAAGAAAAAACAGTTTCAAAATCTCATTACTGGTCTGGCTGCGGTAGTTTCAAAATAATATTAGCACAAACGCCGGGGGGGGGGCATCCCCCCAGACAGTACCTCACCTTTAGAAGGAGGCTGGGGTCATTACCAAGTGCTTGAGGCATCCCCAAAAAGAGAAGTGCCAAGAGGACACCAGAAATTTGTTGGTGGTATTGCTCTTAACCCACTTTAAACTTACATTTTCTGTCACATTCAGTAGCAACATGGGTCCACTGAAAAATCTCTCATTACCAGTTACATAGTTTAATTCTCAAAAAAAATCAGGACTGGTACATTCAAGTAAGTTAAACTAAAAACAGAGACTACATAATACAAATAATCAAAATACTAAAAACATTTATGTCTTTTTGTAACATATCACAATTCAACATACACCAAACAAATGTCTGTAAAATTTATTAACAACATATAATTACATGAAAGGGAATAACATCTGAACTCAATATCATGTTGTGTTTTCTGTTACATGTTTTTCCTTACAATTCATATTCAGCATTAACCTGGAAGATTCCTCTGCTATAATTTGGAGTTAGATAGTTAAACTTACAGTAACTTGTTACATTTTTCTTTTACTACAACAATTAAAACTCCACACTCATAATAATAGTAAACCCCCATTAATTTGCAATAGTGGTGACATATATTACCAGTTGCTTCAGTTCCATCAAATCAATGTTGAATACTTCTTGCATGGAAATGGCTAATCTCACCATCATCATTATGTATATTATGATGTACAGACTAAATAAAACATGAAACTAAATCTTTGATATTTATAATTACGATGTACGTATATACAATGCTATATGTACAATATATGTACATCAATTTATTAAGCTTTGTTGGGTGTGTGGCTTTGGGGACTTTCTCTGTGTGTAGATTCTTTTACTTGTAAGTTGTGAGAGACACTGTTTCTTTTCTCTTTTAGATGTGCAGATATTTGTGGCTGATGACAAGAGAATTTTATATCTCATGTCTGCACCTCCCAAGTGAAACTTGGTTAATCACCTGTTTACATGTCAGGAGCAGCCACTGACAGTCTGTGAGGTGTGGATCTGCAAATAGTGGATAGGAGGTTGTCTTTCAGGACAATGAGCTAATACACCTTACTTCTCTATGGCTCTGTTGTAACACTGTATTGTATTTGTTAAACCAATTTTGAACAGAATTATGTAAATGAAGGGTGAAAAGACTAATATGAATGAAGTATTTAATGACAGAAGAATGAGGGAAAACTTTTTATTAGTAGACCATAAAATAAATTGTCAGTGAACTACTGATAGACAGAAAGGAAATTAATGGCTGAGAAAACATTGAGAATGATTGGTACTATATAGGAAATAGATTTGAAATTTAAGCCATGATAATAAAAAAATAAAAACTAATTAAAGTATTAAATGAATTAAGTGACTTTCACAAGAGTAAAGATAAAAATAAATTATATTAGTATATATTTCAATGTATCATGTAAGTAATTCTATGTGCTCTTAAATAGATAATTATTCCAAATTTTATTTTGTTATTATTGTGTGAATAGATTTAAGTCCTATTTATTAGATTTTATGTAAGAGTTCATAAATTGCTTGCTAAATAAGAGCCCAACAGGTAAATTAAAAATTGAAGAAAAGCATGAAGGACTAAACATTAATTGCAAGAATTGTTGGAATGTTAGCAAACAAGACAGCCTCACATCTAAACTACAAATTGGAGATACCAAAATCAAACAAGTACAACAATTTAAGTGGAAAGTATTTTAACAGTGTACGGAATGTGCAGCAATGAAATGTGAATGTATATCGGGATAGGCAAAGATGCATTCCGAAAGCTAAGTAAAGTATCTGTCTATATTACTAAGATGAGGTATTATCTACACTATTTACAATATTCAGACTATTGTCTTCATCTTTGTTGCCATATTTATTACAACGTTTCGGCTGTTGTACACTCCGGTCTTCTTCAGGTGGTTGGAATGTCAAACTGAACACTTTATTTCGCACATTGGGGTAAACTGTTCTAGTTCCATGTGCCATATCTAATGTCAGTTATCTCCTGTTAATTCCCCTCCACTGCCTTAACTGGGTATTGAACTCACACTCTTTGGGTCCTGTCACTGGATCTAACTAATGCCTTTATCCACTGTGCCATGTGTCCTTGAGGACATCTGTGTATGAATTTCTGGGTATTATAAACCTAATGTCTTCAGCAACCATTTTTTACCAGTGCTCATATTGTAATTTTTGCTGTTATCTAAGTAAGGTAATAATAAACAAAATGATTTTACTAGAAACAAGAGAAAAGCATACTGAAATGTTATGTAATATCAGTCCTCCTGTATGGTATTGAATGCTGGACGATCTTCTCAAAGATGAAGAGACTTGAAGCAACAGAAATATAGTTCTACAGGCAGATGCCTAGGATACTAAATATGTGAGAAATTTTAGAGAAAATGGAAGCAAAAGTAATCTTATAGTTGACATCAGCAAGAGTCACTTGAAATTTCTAAGGCATATAAGGAAAATCCAATACTCAGAGGACATATTGAATGCAAGATGGATATTAGAAAACAATATAATCTACCTAGTAAACTTGAGTAAATGGATGGCAGAGCAAGGTTTTGGAGAAATAACAAAAACACAAAATTTTATAAGAGCTACAAAGAACAGGGAATTGTGGAGAGCCATGATCACCTACATTCAGAAAGGACATAGCACATAGAAGAAGAAAATTGAATTCTGGGAATACTCAAGAATATAATATAGATGCAGAGATAAATTAAAAATGAATAAAAATTAACAGTGAAGTAGAAGAATCCTTTTGGTCTTAAAAAAGACAATTCTTTTTTTGACTGGTACTACAAAATTCCAAAGAACTATACCAAATAGTAAAAACTGCAGCACTCAAGTACTTTCAGCTGCAGTAGCAACTAAAATGTATTACACATGTAATTAAAAGCAGAAATAAGAACATCATCAACATCTTTAATTTGCACACCACCTGAAACAAAAGGTTAGGAAGAAAACTGACATGGATACTAATGTAGCATCCCTGATTCTTTTCTATAAATATTTTCATGGAATTTGTTCTGATGAGCTTTGCTCTTTGGCACTTCAAGTGCATGAATTTAAGCATATTACACAATTGGCAACTAGGTCTCATTATTTTACTGTTGAAATATCTAGGTTCATGCCTGTGAAACTCCCTCTCCTGGTTTCTTGATCCCCTTTCACTTACAATCTTCAAACATTTAAATGTAACATCGATCATCTTCTGTCTTCCTTCTTTTATTTTCCTTTCTTCTCACTAACGTTTTCTCATTTCCTTTTACTCTCAGTAACCCTTACATCTTAGTGGCTTTATTAGCTTGCTTGGGGTGAAATGATTAAAAAAAAAGGAAAGAAAGATAAGGGGTCTTGAGAAACCTATTTTTCTGAAGTACTGTTTTAAGAGAATGATTTTATAAATTTACACTACTACTCTGATTAACGGAGAAAATTAACTAAGATGAAAATGTTTAGAGAGTGCCTTGATCACAAGATCATCTGCAGTAGATTTGGGCCCTGGCACTTTCAACATTTCACAATTCCTGGCAGATCTTCTATTGTCATAGTGTGGGATATATAATGACAAAAACCAAAGAAACAAAAAGAAAATGAAGGCAGCTAGATTATATAACCACCTCTCAAAAAAAAAAAAAAAATTAAATTCCCAGCATCCCTTGTTCCTGCACATATGTTGTCACACCAACATACAAAAAAAATAATAATGTATTTAAGTCCTAAGGGACAAAGCATCTCACACAAAAACTTTTTTTCCACTTTGTTGTCAGAGCCAGGGCCCATTTTTACTGCAGATGATCTTGTGATCAAGACATTCTCTAAATATTTTCATCTTCGTGAATTTTCTCCTTCTTTTTCTTTGTCATACATTTTTTTCCCCAATATTGTTTTTGATATATAAAGATGTATGCCATGTGTAACAACAAAATTGTCCAGATTATGTTACAGCATAATTGTCGATCCCATAAAATGTTTAATATCTATAAAAACAAACACTAAATTCAGTTTCTTTTTTCCAGGTTTTCAGATAAGTCATTTAGCCATCTTGACACCATTTGTCGTAAGAATCACAGGAAAATGCTTTGAGTTATTCAGCTAGCAAAAGAACAGGTTAAAATCATTTTGTATCAGCCTCACTACTTTCCCAATTGAGCAAAGGTGAAAAGAAAAAGATCATTCAGGCTTTTGACACTCTGGCTTCCATCTTCAAAGTACATTCAAGAGCCATCAAGAGAATGGTGAATATGTTTAAAAAAGAGGCAACAGAAGAGAGGAAAACTGGATCAGGACGTCACAACAGGAAGAGGAATCATCATTTCAACTTAGAGCTAAAGAGATCAATTAGTAAAGATCCAACTCAATTCATAAGACGTTTGGCGCCACATGAGAGAGGAGCTTCAGCTTCATTGTTCAGTTAGTCTGTCTTATTATGCTTATCTACTGAGTCAATTTTTCCAAGTGTATCTATCTCTGTGCATTTCTCAGGAGACTATTCCTCTTATCCTATCCACATTGTTGGTGTAATAAAATTTTACAAAAAGAGAGAGCAGTGAAAAAAGACTTGAAAATGAAATCATATGTGAAATATGTGAGGCACCTTGTTACTCCAGGACCAGTGGCATAGCTAGAGTAAACGTCACCTAGGGCGGTCCGCTCAAATGTCACCCCAATGACCCCGATTCACCCTATACTGAATGGTTAGCTGTAGCTAAATTTTAATACATGCTCAACCTCTACTTTACTCTACTGACCAGTACATTACTGTTTACATGTATGATCCAAGACAAAATCCAATACCACAAAATAATCAGTTTAAATCAAAAGCTGAAAACATTGCTATTTTTCCTACTCACAAATTTCCCGACAATTTATTAGAAAATTTCTGACGGGGGGACAAAACTGGGGGGTCATAAATTATTTTTGGGGAGTCATATGCCTGCCTGCAAAACCCTGTTTCTCCACCACTGTTTTCAGACTATTTTTGGCACCTTAGCCTCGTTGAAAAATTTGGTTGGGGGTGACATTGTGTCACCCCTCTTGTGCTGGCACCCGGGGCAGTCTGCACCCCCCCTTAGCTATGCCACTGTCCAGGACAAAAAGGTAGAAGGTTAGAGAGGGTGAAGATCATCTTAAATAAGTTGGAAAATGATCCTGGAATAATATATATATATATTTGAACTTTATTTCAATCTTTCATGAGCTTCCAAACCTTAGCTATGATTAATTAATGATGAACATGTCATTTTCGTTTATGAGCGATTTCATCATGATTCTTCTGTTAAACTTGGAGGGTAATTATGCATTCTTATTGCTCAAAGTAGAGTCCAATAGTGTTATAAAAACCTCGGAGAATTCCAGTAAGATATCTTTAAACATTTCTAAGATAAAACGGATGAAAGCTTAATCTAACAAGTGGAAAATTTTGCTTTTACAGGATTTGAACAATTTTGCTGTTACACCTGGTATATAGTTATCTCACAGTGTTATGTGATATCATTATCAGGTACATTGTGATAGCCAAAAAAGAAAAATATAGTTCTACAGATGCCTAGGATACTAAATATGTGAGAAATTTTAGAGAAAATGGAAGCAAATGTAATCTTATACTTGACATCAGCAAGAAAATTTCATTAGAAACAAAGAAAAGAATACTGAATTATATAATATCAGTACTCCTATGTGGCATGAATGAGGGACATTCTCCTCAAAGATGAAGAAACTTAAAGCGACAGAATGCTGCTTATAATGCCATGTACTAAACATGTGAGCAACAACAAAGTTTTACATAAAATGGAAACAAAAAGGACACTTATACTTAACATCAGGAAGTGAGAGTTGAAATGTTTAGAGGACATAATGAGGAAAGAGGGTTTGGAGAATTTGATACACACAGAGCATACTGAAAGCAAAAAGAAAACAGTGCATAAGCTATCTAATGAGCTTTTGTAAATGGATAGCTGAACAGGGTTGAGGAGAGATAGCAAGAAGAAAAAATTCACAAAAAAAAGGAAATTGTGGACAACCATGATCGTCAACATCTTGAAGAGACATAGAAAATGTTTAGTCAATGAATGCTGAATATTTTCCTGTATCATATTTGCACCATTATCATAGAAATAGATATTTTGTGAAATAGTATCAAACTGACATTGTAAGATTTGCTATTGCAGATCCAAATCATGGTTGCCAATAAAAACTCTTCAAGAAATTCAGTAAATAACTTTTACTTTTAGTTAAATTTATTTATTACTTTTATTTAATATTTCTCCTTTTTTTGATTCTTTCTTTTTATGTCAGTCTCATACATGTTATATTTTTAATTTATTTTCATTTTCTGTGGGCAAAAAAAGGAAAGACTACAGTGAAACATTCTTGATTACAAAAATTGAACAGTAAAATAGAGAGTAAATTTTTGATAGACATGAGCAATTTCCTGAGTGACATTCGGATTTTCTATGCACCAGTGCACACACTTTGCTGCTAACAACTTTTACAGCTTTATATTTTCACTCATTGTTATTCATTATTTAACGATAAAACTATATATATATATATATATATATATATATATATATATGAAATTATAGTCTCTGTCTGTCTGTTTGTTTGTTATTGATCTTCTCCTAAAGTTTTGGAGATAGACATTCATATATATTCTGAAACTACATTACCCAGGGTACTTGGATAAGTATATTTTATTTTGATGAAAGGGGGTTCCCAGGGAACACAACCCCACCCACCACTGAAAATTTTTTTCCCTTCGATTTAGATTAAATTTAAATTTGGACAAGGGAATGACTCCTATACAAAATATAGAAGGAGAAAGCCAGATGGAGATCACACCGGCAAGATAATTTTGAAAATCAATCATCATTTTCTTACAAAGAAATGTGTGACACAGCAAGGTGCGGATAATTTGGTTATTCCAAAAACAAGAGGCAGAAACTCTAACCTAAATTTGGGGTAACTCAGCCTTCTTTCTGATGTAAAATAGTTGTCCCTTCACCAGTGGAATCTTTTTTGATTATTACTAGGACCTTACCCTACAACTATCTCTACATTTCTTCTTCATCTTTTTCCTATCTTCTACTTCCTCTTCACCTCTTACCCATCTCTATCTCTGCTTTTTGCTTGGTGTTTTAATGTGGGAGACCATTGCATAGTATCAAAATATATTGGTGGGCACTCCCGCTATCAAAACTAGTATTGTTTTATTCTGTAACTTCCTCTTCTTTCCATTGTTCTCCTTCTTCTTTATACCTCTCTGTTTCCTTTAAAGGTTCTTAAAGAAGTGGTGTACCATAGGTGGCTTGTTTTTGAATAGAATTGTCCAGAACCATTATTAGTTCCCACCAGACAAGATGCAATAAGGCATCGAAACAAGAATGCATCTTTGTAGTGGGTAATTGTCCACATGTAAAAATCTATAATAAATAATTATTGCTCTACCCTTGGTATTGAGCCCTCTTTGAATTAATGTTGTGAACATTAGAATTTACATTATACTTGTTCTCATTACATCTGGATATATATATATATATATATATATATATATATATATATATATATATATATATAAAAAAAAGAGAGGAGAGGTGCCGCAAACGTTTTTTGGTTGTAATGTGGTTTTTTTAGAAAAAAATATTATGCTTTATTTTCCATAATTTTACTACATGTGTTTCTGGGTCTCGTGACCATCTTCAGGTAAAAGCGGAGATTTCCCCATATTATAAAAAATAATTAATTTTTTCCTTATGTTTTTCAATGTTAAATATTCTCGATGTTAAATATTCTCTGTTTTTGTGTTAGTAATCCGAATGTCTTTCTTGAATTGGCAATGAAGAGTTCTGCGTGAAGGGGCATAAAACAATTCTGGTTGATCCAAGAGAAATGATGAATTACT
This sequence comes from Acanthosepion pharaonis, assembly GCA_903632075.3. NCBI lineage: Eukaryota > Metazoa > Mollusca > Cephalopoda > Sepiida > Sepiidae > Acanthosepion > Acanthosepion pharaonis. Next base: position 3,799,816 of record CAHIKZ030002024.1, read on the forward strand.
TATCGGAATTTTATATTTTAATGTTTTACTGACCTTTGTGCATTCTTAGATCTGTTTCCATTTTCATGTGTTTCTGTCAGTATGCGTGTATATATGCGTGCGTATATTTCCCCTCCATACATATACTGTCTTACTATGAGGAATTAGCAAACTTATTTGTACACATACATACACATACGCACATA
>CAHIKZ030002024.1:3810000-3835000 GCA_903632075.3 Acanthosepion pharaonis
ATCTCTTTCTCTTTCATGTTTTCTCCTTCTTGCACTTTTTATTGCTTGCTTCACTTTTTCCTTTCTCTCGTTTTTCTCTCTCTTTCATTTTTTTTATTCTTCTTTCCATCTCTTACTGTCTTATTTAATTTTCTCTTTCTCTGTCACGTTTTCTTCTTTTTATACTTTTTATTGCTTACTTCACTTCTTTTTTCTCGTTTTTATCTCTCACTTTCATTTTTTATTCTTCTTTCTATGTCTTACTCTTTCCTTTAATTTCATCTTTCTCTGTCATGTTTCCCCTTTTTTTATACTTTTTATTGCTTGCTTCTCTTTTTCTTTCTCTTCATTTTCTCTCTCTTTCTCTTTCATTTTTTATTCTTCTTTCTTACCCCCTCATTTAATTTCATTACTTTCTTCTCCACCTCTTTCCTTTTCATGTTTTATCTTTTTGACACTTTTTATTGCTTACTTCTCTTTTTCTTCCTCTTCTTTCTCTTTCTTTCAAATTACTTATGTCTTTCCATCTCTTTCTTTCTTTTTCTTCTCTATTTGTCTCTTTATTTCCATTTCTTTCCTCCTTTTTTCTCTATGTTTCTTCCTCATTTTTCACTTTTACTTATCCTCTTCCCCCTCTTTCTATTTCTCTTACTTTCACATTTTCAATTTTGCCTCTCTTATTTAATTCTCCTTTTTAGCTTTTTCATTTTACCTTTTTTTTGTTTATTTATTATCGCTAATTTTTCTTTTTTACATTTTGCTTATCACTCCCCTGCAATTTATAATCCACACCCCTTCATTTCATGTGGTCCGCTTTACCAATCAGAGCAAAAATGAAAAAAAAAATTCTTATAGTAAAAAAAAAAATAAAAAGCCGCAAAATTACTCAAAGCAGAACATCTTCAAAGACAATTTTAAGTTTGACTGAACTGCTGTGAACGATAAACTATATCTAATTAGAACACAAATCAGTACTAATGAGGTAAAATAGGTGCCTACATATATTTTATTTATGATATACCTACTTGCAAAGGCGACACAAGTTAATTTCAGTTTTTATCATGGCTTTGACTATGTTACTAAAAGCTGCCTTTCATTTCAATAGAAGGAAAGTTTTCAGAAAAGAATGCTTGTTCGTCTATCTAAACAGAATGAGAAATAGAATGAAAGTTAATATTATTGTTCAGTTGTTTTTTATTTAGATTATCAATGCTAATGGCGCAATCATAGTATTTTACTAAATTAACCGAGAGAAAAGATCACAAATTCAACACAGAGTGATTATCAAACTCAATAAAAATGTTAGGATGCATAATCAACTTAGTTAAGGATGACAAAAGGTCACCAGTATAAGAGTAACCATTGAGGATCAACCTTGCTATAATCATAAAAATATTTAATAACCATAATGTCTGCTTGCCCTGAGGGCAAAAATTATGCCAAAGAAAACGAGCTGAGAGGAATCAAACCTTTATTCCCTTATTTACACTATTTACATGTGGATTATTGTCATATCTTTGTTGTTGATGTCAAAACATTATGGTCATTATGTCCTCTGATCTTCATCGGGTGTATATGAATCTGGATACTGTACAGGGAATTCTGAGCTGAAAACTTTATTAAATGTGTAGGAGTAGACTGTTCTCATTCCCCTGCCCATGTCTAAAGATTTCTATATCCAGATTGATATATACCTGATTTAGTGTAGAAGGCATAGTTAAACATAACCCGAGTTGAAAGGCAGAAATTGTGAACAAGACTTGCCTTATTCTCAAAAAAAGAGAGTTCGTCTTTGTCTGGCATGTAGGATTTCAATTTGAGAGAAGGCAAGTGCATTGTTCCATCAAACGAGACCCTTCTTTGTTGTCCTACAAGAAATTGGGTCATTAACAATTTTACATAATATTAGCATAGTTAGATGGAATCAAGGAGGGATATCCAAGTGTGTTAGTGCTCCATTCTGAGTTTCCTGTATGTCTAGGATGCTTATCATCCAGGTAAGTGATTGGTGACTCACGATTATAAGTAGACCATCATGGAGATGGGAAGGGTCTTCTCTCAGGGTACATCATATGATATGTGCAGTTGTAGCAGGAAGAATAAACAAATGAATGAATGAATGGACAAATAAATGACAAAGCAGATACAAGGAAGAGAACAATGATAAATACCAAGAAACTAGTATAGAGGGAAGAAACGCCCAATCTGAAATTACGTCCCACAACAGAGTCATTAATTTCTTTTGACCATATTTAGTCCAGAGAGCACAACAGCCAAAACATTGTGATAACAACACCAAAGATGACAACAATGGTCTGAATGTAAATAGTGTAAACTATGTTAATTCCACAGCCCAGAAATTCAGATTGTATTCCTCTTTTTTCATTCTGGGAGAACACTTTCAAGTATGATTAACTTTAAGTTACTGGGAATGATAGCAGTAAAGGAAATATCAATTAATCTAATATATTACAATGATATTCACCCTGTACAAGACCCAAGAGGCACTCAAGGTAGTGGGTTACAAAGAGTCAAAGTTTATGGGGATATGTACGGAATATAACAGTTGACCCTAGATTAGAACAGGTTAAGAGTATAGTTATAGGGGAATCATCCCTTTGGGAGTCAGTTCCACAAAGCAGCGTTTCATGGAAAGAACCTGCTCAAGTGGAACTTGCATCTCACCAATTGAATACAAAGAAATAAAGGTGGTTTGCTACGATGTGCATGGCATGGGGGTTGTAGCCATGAAGGCTAGAACTAACGAATGTAGTTTGTCTGGACACTTTTCATGGAAATAGTGATAAAGCAGTGAGCGACTCGTAACATTTCATCTGTGAGAAAGGGATTGTAAGGTGGAAAATAATTTGTCAATCACAAGGACGTCGCGATACTTATGGACTCTAACGATATTGTCAAGTGAAGACATGGCACCTCCTGCCTATGTATACAGGGTGGGATGGGTAAATTATAGCCATTTTATATTTTTAATTTTCTGCATGCACATTGTTTTTTTTTTTTTATTTGGTGAATGGAACAGTATAATAGGGGCAGTTGGACACCATCTGTGAGAGAAAGAGCACCATGACTCAATTCCCTCTGCCAGAAATTTGTAAATGGCATGCTATACTGCTTGGCATTCGTGCCGGAAGCTCCAGTATGAAAATTTAAGAGTGTTTGAGTGTCAATCTGAGAACAGTGCAGAGGATTCAGAAAGAGTTGGAGGAGTCTAATGATGATTATGAAGGTGTTTGGAGTGATCACTAGTGATGACAACATTATGCCTCCATTCATCTTCCCACTGGGAATCAACACAGAGGTCTACATCAATTGCTTTAAGGAGGTAGTGCTGTCCTGGGTCAAGAGGGTGGCTGCTGGAAGACCCTATGTCTGGTAACAGGACTCTGCACCATGTGACACAAGCAGGAGACCCAAGTCACGGCTATCATACAATTTCTGCGACCACATCCCCCCCTTTCATCGGGCCACCTAACTCCCTAGACTGCAACCCCCTTTATTATTATGTGTGGAGCACAGTTGAGTAAGAGACCAACAAAACAAAACTCCTTGTAAAACCAAAGATGAACTTAAGGCAAGTATCATGGCAGCATTCACCAACTTAAACAAGGAGGCCATCCAGAAGAGTTGCAGGAGATTCTGAAGTTGTCTGGAAGATGTAGTTGAAGCCAATGGTGATTTTATTGAATAAATATAATCTTTAGTATTTCAAGATATTTTTGTGTAATTTTAGTAAATATATCTGTTAATATGAAATGTAAGTGTTATTTTTATTTTTGCCTAATTTAGACGACAATTCATCCATCACACCCTGTATAATATTACACATTAAGTGCAGGTGTTGATAGTATAGTATTGATGTAGATAGCAGAGTTATAATTTATATATTAATAATAAATATGTGGGTTTTTTTTATCAGTAGAACAACTCTGTTGTACAACACAATCTTCAGGTGCTGATTGATAACTAACCATTACATAATTTAAAAAGCTTAATGATGATACTGAGAGAACTAATGAAGAGGTAAGATTGCATGCCCATGTTCTTGAAAATCAGGCATACACTTGACACCTTCCACAGGCTTGAGAGGATTTCTCCTTCAAGCAATGATTGAATAATTTTGCTAGGATTGGGGATAATTCCAGGTTGATAATTCCGGGTTATATCAATGGAATTTTGCCTAAGCCACTGGATTTCTTAGTGTCAAGGCCTTTGATAATTCCAGAGACTTTTCATACTGTAATGGTAATATTACTGAGATTGTGTTCTCAGTGAGATGTGGAAATTTGTGGAGGGGATGATGTTTGTCATCTAACGTTGAGTTTGAGACAAAGATAGAGGTGAAGAGGTTTGCCTTATCTGTTGAGGAAGTTATGACCTCAGGGGCCTTTTATAATTGTGGGCACAGCCACTTTGCTCCTGTTCATGATTTAGTTGCTGATCTAACAGAATTCACAGGATCGAATTTAATTCTTTTCAACCTTTGTCTGGACTGCTTGTGTGTAGCTTTACTTGGCATTTTCTAGAATTTCTTTTCTGCAACTGTGGGCAGTTCTGAATGCAGTGAGGGTCGAACTGCATCACTCATTGCAATAGATGTTGAAGCAGTGGTTTCAGTGAATCATGACTGCAGAACATTCAAAGGTGATCCAAGGTTGACAGTTTGTTTTTTTGCTGGAATTTTTTGTGAGGTATAAAACTCACCATTTCAGAAAGGATCCAATCAGTGACAAGAAGCAGTTTTGGAGGGAGTTCTTGAAGATTGTTGGGAGGGTTAGCTTCCATTATGCAGGATCGAAAGCCATCCCAGTCTGCCTTTGCATGGAAAAAAATTGTTCTATGGTTTGGCATCAATCTGGACACTGATTAGGGAATGGTCTGACGTGCCTAGTGGAGATAAAAAATTTTGTTAAGCATTTATCAGAGCAGGAGATTAGGAAGAGGTTGAGGAGGTTTACCTGATGTCCTGTCATGTCTGCATTCTCTGATGATTTGGGTTAGTTCATAGGCAATGGAGAAATCTCTGCAATATCTGCCTTCAACATCAGTTTTGCTGGAGTGAACTAGCCATTCTTTATAATGGATATTGAAGTCGCCGCAGATATAAAAGCTGATCGAGGGAAAGTGAGTGAGGATCTTATCAATTTTGTCAGATATTCAGTCAAAGATTACTGTCCCTTCATCCTGGAGAGAAAATACAAATGTGGTACTATGGATAAGTGCCATGCAGAAGGAGATTTGGCTGAAAACTAACAAAATTTCTTTATTTAAAATCTTCAGGAACTAATGTAAACATAGGGTCATGTAATATATAATGTAACCAGTGAGAATAAATTTTAATTTAATAATCTTAATGTCTTCTGATCTAGAGAGCAAAAGTCTTACTTTAGAAAATGAGCATCATGGAAGGACCAGTATTCATTTTTCAATGTGGGAAACTAATTTCAAGCCAAACTTGTTTTATCATTAAGATACTGGAAGCTATCACTGCAAAAGGTAGTCTCACTTAACCTAATATATATATATATATATATATATATATATATATATATATATATATTAAATTTACTAAAAAGATAAACCTAACCAAGGTTTACACCTATGTGGATCGTCAGGGAACACTGGCTCTATTACCAGAATTCCCTGACGATCCTCGTAGGTGAAACCTTGGTAGGTTTATCTGGCTCTTTAGGTTTAATTAGGTTTGCACTACTTAGCATATTGAGAACTTTACTTATTTTACTTACTCATATCGGGGTTTTTTCTTTGGACTCTGAACTTAGATGCTAGATGATTGTCTTCAGCTGACATACATGTTCTCTGTTCTTTCTTTTTTTCTACTTTTTTTTTCTCTTGGGTATTGGTCTCTTTATTTACATATCAAAGTACCTAAGGTTTTCCAGACGAGTATAATTTCTTATATTTATAAGATTATTACTATATATATATATATGTATATATATATGTATATATATATATATATATATATATATATATATATATTAAGAAATGGACAAGGTCCGACAATTTATTTATTAAAGACATATTTTTATGTTTAACGTTGTTATTTTATAGATACAAGTATTTAAGCAAATGCTCTGTTTATGATAAACAGTATTAAATAACATTTACCGGCCTGAATGTCCGAGAAATTTTCATAGAAAATTTTCGTTCTTTGACAGGATTCGAACCTGTATCCTATACGGAACCGTCATATACGCTGACGTGCCTTTACCGTTTGAGCTACAAAGAACCAATTCAGGCCAGTAAATGTTAGAAAAGGAGGAGAAGAGATGAATTTATACATTTTATCAAGGGTATTTGTGCATAAGTGAATATAACAAACCCAACTGGAATTAAAACTGGGTTCACCAATTAACAATTTTTAGCTATTATCCATTACACGACCCTTTACATCCAAACCTACAGCACATAGCATTCCCAAGCAGTCATTCATCTAGGTACTGACCAATCTCAACATTGCTTAACTTTACTGATTGTAAAGAAACCAGTGTTTCGACACGATGTTGCCATAAGCCCTCATTCAGAAATATCTGAACTAACAGATGTATAAAAAAATGATTAAAAATGGCTTTGAGTGAATCAAGTTTGTAGATTTTCATGAAGACCATCCTTCTTTAAGCATTGTGAACTGGTGCAACAGAATCACAAATGAAAGAACTGAACCAATTAACAGAAACAACATCACTTGATGACTATCCAAAGCGCAACAAATAAACTCCATCTCACATATAAATCAAAGAAATAAAATAATGACATCATCAAAATGTTGACGTTCTACACTGCATCAAATAAAAGGTTAGGAAGGAAATCCCTATCAGTAGTGGAAAGAATGATAACAGCTACTGGAATTGAGAAACTTATTTTCCTGAGAAATTATTTTAAGAGAAAGATTTTATAAATTTCAACTGAAAACACTACTGACTGCTCTGTCAATGAATATCTAAATTTTTCTTTATATGGAAATGGCTATTATCACCATTATTACTACCATTTATTGATTACTATCTGTTATTTATCATAACACCAGACTTCACAGATGGAACAGAATAACTGAAAGGAAAAGAAATGACAAACATACTTTGTTCTCAGAGAGACTTTTATGCCACTAGGATATACGCAAAACTATACATACACATGTCCCACGCAGAGAAAAATATAGCAGCAAGAAAACTGAAATGAGAATGAAAAGATAAGGTATTACATAAAATATGGAGATTCTTCTGTGTTTCTAAAGAAGCCATGTTAAGACTTCAAATTGAAATGAGCTAGATTCATCTACTATATCCCAAGTGAGGACATATTCCATGAATAGGAAACTGTGAGTCTTGGGTTTTCACAAACTGAGGACTCCTAAGCAGAGATAGTTTCTTTCTATATCTGGGAAATATATATTTTTCAAAGGGAAATAGCACCATGGATTGGAGATGAAAGGTTTAGCCTCAGCCTGGGTCTCTTGGCCTGGGCCAAAAAAGAAGCCACTCATTTTGACTCCTGTAAACTGACAGACACATGTCCATTATCATCACTGTATGAAGTGATGTCACTAAGCATCCATCACGTGACACATGTGACTTCATCTCTACCAAATGGAAAATTTTGCTTTTTGTATCCCAACAATAATAATGATTATAGTAATTCTTATATTTGATGATGCAGTATATCCTCCAAAGTCTGCCAGTAAAAAGTAAAAATAACCCCTTAGTTCTTTAGTAACTCTAAATGTAGTGGTTATGTGGCACTCAGCAATAGAGAGTTCAACCAAGAAACAGTAACTATAGCATGTTTTGACTGGTTACTGGTAAAATATGTACACTACTGGTAGTATATCCATCTCAGTGATGTCATGAAATTGTTGGGTGGAGGCCTTCCAAAACTGAAACCAATGGCCTGGGCAGAGGGTTGCCCTAATGAAGTGAATAGTTATGTGTCCATGAGGCTTCGAGTTGGAAGACATTGGATGTCATCTTATCTCGAGTGGGATGGGCTTCACTAAATCTACTTGCCCAAGATACACCAGGCATGAATGAATACCTCTGCAAAGATGTGGAGAGAGCTCATCATCATCATCATCATCATTCTTTTTACATTCTCTAATGTAATAATTATGACATTTTATCAGAAATCAGTAGTTTTAGTATAGGAGATAGGGCTGAAAAGTTCTCACCTAAACCAGAAAATGATTTAAAAGTTTTAAGGAGCAGAATTTATGAAAACATAAAGATAACGGTTAATCCTCGACTGTTCAAGTCTAGGGTTAATCGTTATCTGTTAAGACTGTAGAGTTCAGGGAAGTTTCTTTTTGGGAATCGGTTACACAAAACAGTAGTTTATGGGAGGATGTTTTTTGAGTGGTCAACATAATGTGTACCACTTTCTCCTTCCTTTTGCTCTCTTAGAAAAATCTCATTCAGTAATTTTTTACCCTGAGTAGCAAGTGAGTCTTGGGTGAAGTATAGTATATTCATATATATATATATATATATATATATATATATCAACTCTGGTGAGATTTGAACCAGCATCTTTTAGACTGAAACTCTCAGATTCTAACCACTCAGCCACACATCTAATAGGAATGGCATTCCTTATTTAATATATAAAAATGGAACATGATCTCCTTTGGGGTTACATGAATGCGCAAAGTAATCTCCCTAGAGATAGCAAGACATATTTAGAACACAAATCCGTATGAATTCATGTTATTGGAATAATGTTTTCGCAACAACATAAAAAACATTCTTCCTATGGTTTGTCCCAATAAATTATTGTTGCAACAATTTCTCACCATGTATGTAGAAGTAATATTGGTTGCAATACCCTTGAATGCACTTAAGAAAGCTAAATCTGTAATATCAAACCAATTGATTTTACTTGGGTTTATTTATTGAGATTATTTTTCACTTTTTTCACAGTGAACTGTTTGTGTGTAAAGATAGAGAAAGACAGGGAGAGAGAGAGAGAGAGAGAGAGAGAGAGAGAGAGGGGAAGAAAGAACAAAAAGGAATCTTTTGTCTTTGTTTGCCAAAGACAACAAAGGTTACATGCCAAGGAAATGTAGTCGGCCATTTTTGATCTCTCCCAAAAAAAAAGAAGACTAAAATGAAAAAAACAAAAAATAAACCTCCATAAATGTTTGATTCTGTCCATTTCACAGACAATCTCATCCATACAGTACTTTGGTATTTGCTTTTCGAATTAAGAAATGGAGGTATTGGTCTTCAGAAATTCTAGCATTGACAGAAATGGTAAAAGAGAATGAGTGATGGTAAGAGTCCAGAGGTGAGGTTAAAGAAAATGAAAAAAGAAAATAAAAAAAATTAAAGAAATAAGAATTAAAGAAAAAAGTGAAATAGAAAAAGAATTAAAGAAAAAGAATTAAAGAAAAGTGAAAAAAGAAAAGAAAAAAATTAAAGGAAAAGTGAAAAAGGAAAATAAAAAAGAATTAAAGAAAAAGGAAATAAAATAAAAAAAATGAAAGAAAAGTGAAAAAAGAAAATAAAAAAAATTAAAGACAAAAAGAATTAAAGAATAAAAAAGAGAATTAAGGGAAATAAAAAGAATTAAAGAAAAAGAAATAAAGAAAAGGAATTAAAGAAATTAAAAGAATGAAAGAAAAGTGAAGAAGAAAATAAAAAAAAATTAGACACAAAAAGAATTAAAGAATAAAAAAGAGAATAAAAGGAAATAAAAAGAATTAAAGAAAAGAATTAAAGAAAAAAGGAATTAAAGAAAATAAAAAGAATGAAAGCAAAGAATTAAAGAAAGAAGGGAATTAAAGAAAATAAAAAGAATGAAAAAAAAGTGAAAAAGAAAATAAAAAAAAGAAATTGCAAAAATGATAGAAAAACGAAAAAGATTTTAAAGAATACAGAATCATATTGATAGATTCTTTTGAAAGTAACACCTGCAAAATTTTTTCAAAGGAACGAAACACATGTGTTACTATTTGGTGAGAACAAAATTGGTTCCAATATGACTTTTTTTTTTTCATCAACATTTTTTTAAACACATATCTTTTATTTATCTCTTCATACATACTGACTTTTATTTTGTTGTTTATGGATACAAGAACACACAGACTCACACAGACACACATATATATGTATGTATATATGTATGAGAAGGGTATCAAAGTATTCTTGACCTAACTTCTCAAAATCTGATCAAATGACCCAACATAATATTTTTATACATCAGCGCTGCTGAAGAAAGGCAAGAAATTTTCAGCATCCCATAAGATATGTATAGCTATATACATAATGTAATTTAAGCGTGGTGTGTAAAAACTTAGATTTTTAAATAAATTGTCATCTGAGGGAAAATGGAAAGCAAAAGAAGGCACCATAAAACTCTGAACAGGGAAAACAAAATGTCCAAATCTTAAATTTCTGGTACAAAGGGTAAAAAAACAGCAAATAATAAGTAAAAATGAAGAGTGCTCAATACACTAAGTAAAGCAAAAGTAAAATAAATGAATTCTAATGAGCCAGGTACTAGCTACCTATGTTTCACCACATAGGATCCCATGTGGTGAAACCCAGGTAGGTATTACCTGGCTCATTAGTATGTATTTATTTTACTTTTTCTTTACTTAGTGTATTGAGCACTCTTCATTTTAACTTATGTATTTATTATATATATATATATATATATATATATATATAAATCATGATCATGATTATTATATATATATATATATATATATATAATAATGATGCTTTATTTTATTATATCTTCTTCCTTTTATGCCGGTTTTCTTCTTCACCCCTTACCCATCCATATCTAAAGATAACATACATTAAGTTAAGCGATGTCTGGCCCACACCAAGTGGGGTTAGGGATAAAGAATTGAAATGGTACATCTAACTCACTCATGTCTTCTCTCCCCACTCACTTCCTCACTTCGTTAATTTACATATGCTTAATATGGCCTGTCAAAAATGTGTAAATTTCTCTTCATTTTTCATTTCAACCTTTGGAAGTAAAGTCTGATGATCCAGAGCCCTTTAAAAGGGCTGTGGGGAAATAATTTATTACATGGAACCTTAAAGTACTCTGTTTTTATTCAAACATATTTGCTCTGAATTTACATTGAGCTCTCCAGATATCATCCTCCTTGGGTCTACCCATACGGATTACCTAGTTTTGCATAAAATATATATATATATATATATATATATTAGCTATGGGTAAATAGAAGTACAGACTGGATTCTATTGACTTGGATGGCAACTGGTCAAGGAGAAGGAAAACTCTGAATGCAAAACCTGCAGATGGTCGTTTGGGTACCTTGTGGGATGTAGTGCACCAGGTTTCGGTATTCATCTCTTCAAACAGTGTGTTTGTTTCTGCACAAAGCCTTCACCATTATAATCAAACCATATATGCAGGTGTCTGGCTGTTGCTTGACCCTCATACATCAATAAATTATGGGAGAGTATAGCACGTATATATATATATACATTGGGTATATTTAGGCAGCATATTTTCATTCAAACAGGTTTGGTTAAATAATTTAGACATATTATGTCAATTAATTTTCAATGTCGATTACGGCTCAAGGATTTTTAGTTTTTGCTTACTATTGTTTTTAAGTAACACAAATGTATTTTCAACTCATATCTGTCTAATCTGTGTGTGTGGGCATGAGTGTTCCTTTAAATGCTGAGATATTGAACTATGCTCAGCCAAATGAAATGTTAGCCTTTTTGTTAGCATTGTTGTAGTAAAACCAACATAGGTATTGACATTTTTATCAGCGATACAATCTCCTAGATGACAAAAAATCCCATTCCTTGATTACTGATAGTTAGAATAATAATACATTTACTAAAAAAACAAGTATAAACGCATGTACTCTCAAAGAGAATGTCCTAACTATTACAAACCATAAAACTATTATATGAAACTTAATAAACCGTGCAAAATCAAATTCTTTAACAAAAAGGATTTTCTATACTGAATTAAAAAATATTAAACAAACTGTGATTAATAATGAATTCCATAATTACATTGTTGATGAACAAATTAGATAAGCTATTAAGAATATTAACATAAATAAAAATGAATACAATACATCATCAAATAACTCTAAATATATCAAATTACTATAACATAATCAAATACATTCCAAATATAAACAAGAGGAAAAAATTCTAAAACTCATAAACACTAATATATCTCCCAACAAACCAAGTAAAAAAATAAAATTAATTATATACTATAATAAATTTAATGCATCCAGCCTAAGTGATTCTTCTTCACTAAGTAGCATCATGCAAAAGGCCAACATTGTATATCAATTTAAATTTTCTTTAGGGGATTGTATCTCTGATAAAAATATCAATACATAATATTGGCTTTACTACAACGACGCTAACAAAAAGGCTTACATTTCATTTGGCTGAGCATAGTTCAATATCTTATCATTTAAAGGAACACTCATGCCCACACTCACAGATTAGATGGATATTAGTTGAAAATACATCTATATTACTTAAGAACAATAAGCAAAAACTAAGAATTCTTGAAGCCCTTTATATAAATAAATCAAATATAAATAAAGTCAGCTATGAATATAGCAACAAAATCCTTAAATGATTATTAAAAAAATTATAATGTATGAGCAAAAATGAGAAAGTTACTTCCCTTATAATGGAAAAAAAACATGTGAACTTCAAACTTTGAAATCTATAATGCTGCATAAGCAGTAAAAATGAACAATTGCAATGATTTCAATTTACAGAAACACATATACATACTCACAGACAATTTAACCCCCTGAAGATGGTCTCAGATAAGATTGAAAGCACTTGGGAAAATAAAAATTATTTGAAAGAAAATTTTGGTATTTTTCATAATCAATTTTTTAAGGCTACCAAAAAATTAATCTGTGAACTTAAAAGGAACTCAACAAAAATTAATCAACGTATGCCTAAATTATTTACATTATATTTTTTCTATTTTTTAATCAGTTGTTGCACATATGGATAGAAATTGGGGATATACTGCCCAAAGCTCATGTTTTTAAATTCAAATATAGATAATATTGTGGCCATGGTTGGAATGGTTTCATAGAGTTTGACAGTACTAGATAAAAAGATAATAAATATTTTTTTGTATTCTCAGGGGCAGTGCATACTACTCCTGAACCCAGCGGGTAGGGAATCAAATTTGATTGGTGGTCCCACGAAAACCTTTGTGCCCCTTGCAATCTTATCAACATTTGTCTTTTCCTACCAACATTTATATATGTTACAAATTAAACTAAGGACAACTGACTATTAAAAGATGAAAAATGCTAAAGGGTTTAATGTTGTAACGGTTTTATTTTTTTGTCCAAATCTGTGAATTTGTTTAGTTCATGTTAAGTCTTGAAAAAACACTATATAAAATTCACTATGTTTTATCCATAATGTTGAATATGTTAAAATTATTCAACTTTTTTAAGAAAAAATTGAAGCTAAATATTATTGATTTATTTAAGATGGAATGATCTATTTTGTATTTAGATAAATTGTAATTTTTTTCAATTTTTCTAGTTGAATTGGTCTCCTATATTGCATATGATCCATTATTGTACATAATTAGGTTATAATAAAATTTGTGTTTTATATGAATATTACCTTATGAAAATTGAGATGTAGTACATAGTGGGCCCCAAATCATAGATTTGGCAGTGGAAGGCTGTATCATAGATTTGGGGGTAGGGTATGAGTCCTTTGCACCTATGCCCTGTGTATTCTATAGTTTTGAAATATATTACAGACTCTTCTTTGGATATTGTCAAGAAAGATATTTAGTTGGAGCACTAGACCAGATATGGCAGCAATATTCAATGCATGGCAAATGGTAGATTATTTTTTTAATGTTTTATTTTAATTAATTTTATCTATTATTTATATTTTTATTTTGTTGATTTTACATTATCAGTCATTATCTTCTGCTTTAATTCCAGTTCTGTTATCATTCTCTCCTCTTCGTAATGTTTTTTTTCTTTTATTCTTTCACACTCAATAATACTTTGTGTCATAGTGGCTTTATTGCCTTGTTTGGAACGAAATGATTAATAAAAAATGCTACTCATCTTATGGGCATGTAGCCAAGTAGTTAGAACGTTCACATTCTGACCATGAGAGCTGGGTTTGAATTTCACCATGGTTCATTTGTTGCGAAGAAGATTTCCTGATATTATCGGACTGGAGGGGTCAATTGCAGTGTGTGGAAACTTTGTAAAGTGCCTGAATATTATACCATGTATTGACCTAAGCCTTGTGAGTGAAATTGAGTAGACAAAACTCTTGGAGGCCATCAATAGCTGTGCTAGTACAAAGTCACAAGACATCATGACCATGGGCTTGAGTGTGCTAACTTTGTTCAAATTGTTGATCACGTTAGATAACACTCTCTTTCCTAGAAACTCTAAGGTCTGCTCTGTGGATGTTGAATAAATACAAATGTGCCTGAGAAAGCATCTGCAATAGGGATTGGCTAGACTCTCTAGTAGACAGAAAACAAGTGACCATCTATACTCTTATATTATTAATATATTTAATGTATTTGTGTCAGTATCTTATTTATTCATTATTTTGCGAAAATTTTTATTTTATTTTTTATTTTGTTCATATGTTTATTTTATTGGCATTTTTTAAAATTATTTTTGTAAATTTAGTTCAGATCTTTTTTTATCTCCAATTTCATTTATTTTTATTGCATGTTATTTCTTGTTTATTAAAGTACAATTTTTTGTAATGTTATATTTGTTTTATGGGCACCATCACTATTTTGACTGAATTAGAAACTCACTTTGCAACCTCCACCCCGCCTCTTCATTCACCATAAAACACACAACAACCCCCCTCCACTCATCTGTTGGATCTGCTCAGTTGCAGTGAATGCAAGTCTGCTAAATGATTGTGGTTCAATCTCATGAGAGGCACATAAAATGATCCATTCAATCAACCATTTCCTTCCTGCTCCTCCCAATCCCATCACGATGAATACAGAATTCTTCCACATAAAAGCTCACTTTAGGGCATTCCTTCTATCTTACATACATTCCCTTTAATTCAACCGCAATCATGGTGAGAATACAAAGATCTGTATCATTTGCTCACCAACACAAATAATAAATCAGTGGCATCCACTGTGGATTGAACCAAGTCACAGACTGTGCTTAGTGGCTCTCGTCTAGTTTCAAGACTATTCCCATAATGTTCCTTAGAAGAAAAGATCAAAGAATCATTGATATTTTTTTCAATACTCCATATATTTATCTAACAAGAAAAAAAAAAGTAGAAATCATTTTTTTTTTTTGTAAATCTAACCTCAAACTCATTGCAGATGATATAGGCACCCCCACTGATCAATTAACTATGCTAGTGAATTATCATGATGTTAAAAGTTTGCTTATTGGTATGCTCCATTTACTCACCCAAATTGGAATAGCAAAAGAAACCTTCCAAAAACTAAACAAAGTTAGGAGTTATAGAGTTCACAATTATCTGTAGACTCTATGCTCTCAACCCAGGTTATATTAAAAAATAAAAATAAAATATTCAAATAACATGAAAGCAAGCCAAGTGTGAATTCCAGCTGAGTTCATTAAATTCATTTCTACTCCTCCTTGCTATGGGTTAAATAACAGACCAATATAGGCTCTCTAGCCTTGGTTGGGAACATGTCTAGGAGAAAACCAAACCTTTAATCAAAAATTATTTGTTTACTAGGAATAAGCTGTAAATCTTATTCTGTTGTAGGCAGGGTGAAATGAACTGTTTAAAACTTAATTTAAAATAATTCTTAAGTTAGCAGAGAAATGTCCCACCTGGGTACATTGGGTAGTTAGCCATGTTAAGGCACATACTATACAGCCATTGAAAAGGTTATTTTCCTTCTTTTTTATGTGTCATGTCCCTTCAGGACATAGGGAATCATGGCCCTCCACATCTTTCTGTTCCTTGAAGCTCTTAATAAGTTTTATCATTTTGTTATTTCCCCCAAACCCTGTCCTACCATCCATTTTCTTAAGCACATCAAATTTGTTATGTGCTGCTTCCCTCTGTCCCTCTTTCCCTCAAAGTGTCCTGTGAGTATCAGATTTTCTAAGCCCTCCTTTCTCATTTTGTGACCCAGAAATTTCAACTTCTTCTTCCTGATGCTAAGTATAAGTTTCGTTTTTTTTCCATTTTCTCCTAAACCTTGTTGGTCACATGTTCAGTCCATGTTATCTACATTTCTGTTGCTTCAAGTCTCTTCTTCATCTTTGAGGAAATTGTCCAGCATGCGTTGTCATACAGAAGGACAGATACCATAGCCCATTTTTCTTTGTAAGATTCCCATTTAACTGGGTTGTTGCCTCAATGATCTTGACAGAGGTCAAATAAAAATAATAATGACCAAATAAGATCCTGAAAACTTAGTAGACAAAAAAAACATATCCCCAAAAGAATCATATCCCAAACACAGGATCTAGACAACACATTAAGAATATTTGAGGTTTGCAGATGCAAAAATATTCCAACCACTAATTTTGATCTGGGAGTTTTGAAAACCAAATTCTTCAGTAAAAACCTCTTGAGATGTTCCTGCTGCTTGCCAAAGACTTGTTCTTAGAAACTGATATCAAAGTTAAAGGAAAAGAAGATGCTGGTAATGCCTCGGTCTATGCAATATTTCAAGTTCTTTGCAAAGCTTTGACATTCGGTTCCAAGAAGCTTCAAAGGAAGAAAGGATCAAGGACATCTTTGTTCAACATTTGTTGCAGATCCCTGTTTTTCGGAGAACAGGAGGAATTCTGGGGACCTGCTGATTTTGTCCATTACTTGAAACTTTATCATTAAAATATTCAACCATTTAATATAAATGAAAAGGAGGTGCAGGTGGTGCAGTAGTTAGTGGCTTGGAATGAGAAATCAGAGAGCCGAGTTCAAATTAAAGTCAGATTTGCTACATTCATTTTCACTCAAATATGATTGGGAAAGTTATAAATAAACCATTCACCCACAGCTATGGGTTAAATAACAGGACTAATTCTACTCTTTAGCCTTGGCTGACAAACAGACTAGGAGAAAGTTAACTCTGAATTTGAAAACCAGTTGGAGCTGAAAAACCAATTTGCTATGGAGACTACAGCCTCAGCACATAGCAAGCTATGGCCTTCATCCTCCATGGTCGGAGAGTATTGGACTTGAGAGAAAGAGAGAGTAGCAATGAAAATTAATGGTGCCTTAGTCCACTTCAAAGTAATCATCTTATGCATGTAATCCAACCTCATTATTAATAGCAATCTGCCAACTTCTCTTTCATGGTCCCGATGAACTGCTTTGGTGTAATTTTATTCTTGTTTATTTACACTGAGTTAATGCTATCAAACTCCTACACTCCAAAATATATTTTACCTCTAAATAACCCACAAAAGGTTGATAAAGCATAAAAAAATCAAAAAAATCAATCAATCAATAGTGCCGGTAGCATTTCAGTGTCAATTTCAGCTATTTTTTCATTATTCCACCCCAATCAAGGCAATAAAACACTGAGATGCAAGTAGTTACTGGACATGAGAGAATATGAGAAAAAAACTTTATGAATCAGAGAGAACAATAAAAGAACAGGAATTAAGACGATATTAGATAATAACTGACACTGCATTTCAATTTTTGAAGATCAAAGTTGGCTGGAATACAAAAAGCTGGAAAAGTGTTCCAGAATTGAGAAGTGTGAGAAAAGAAGCTGTTAACATATAAATTACAGTTATATCGTAACCAATTCAACTGTAAACTAATGAGACCTAATTGCCAATCTAGTATTGCAATGATCTATGATTAATATGCTACCAGTTATTTTAATTTAACTCTTTTTTTTTCTTAATAATTAAATTAGTATTATAACAATTTGGGGTATTTAAACCATACAAGAATTCAAATTCTTTAACATATAAGTTTTATAAGAATACTGTTAAAATAATAAAAAAAAACACTCTAGATGGTAATGAGCTTGTGTAAATGGATAACAGAACATGTTTTAAGGGAAATAACATAAAGACAAAATTAGCATAAAAAGTAGCAAAAAAGAGCTACAAAGATTTGGAGATTATGGAGAGCCATAATCGCCAATGTCCTGAATTTGACAGTAAAATCTTCAAAGTTTTTTATTAACTATTTCTAATGTTCTTAGAATTTTCTTTTTAGGTGGCTAAGAGAATGTAGAATGGTCTATATGATTATTGTCTCAAATATTTTTGTCTAATTTATTAGTCATTTGCAAGAGTTTTTGAAAATTATTTCACCCTATGTAAGGCAGTAAAGCCACTAAGGCACAAGGGGTTACTGAGTGTAAAAGAATAAGAAAAAAGAGAAACATTATTAAGGAGTGAGAACAATAAAAGGGTAATCAGGAAGACAGTAGATAGCGATTGACATTGCATTTAAAGTTGGCTGGAAAGCATAGAACCTGAAGAGAGTTCCACAAGTGAGAAGTGCAAGAAAAGAAACTGTTAGCAGAGAACCTATAGTTGCATCTAGCCATCTCAACTGTAAATAGATACGACCTTGTTGACAATCTAGTACTGTGGTAAAATTCATAAAGTTTAGGTACAATAGTGGAGAGCTCATTCAAGCAATTACCATGAAAGTATTTATAGAAAGGACACAGGGAAGCTACATTACAATGGTGGGAAAGTGACTGAAGGTGAGATGCCAGATCAGGACCAGTAATATTGCTGATTCTATTTTATATTTTATCAAGAATCTCTAAATATATAGCAGGAGCACTGGACCATATGTGGCAGTAATATTGTTATATATATATATATATATATATAAATATCTCTTATATATATATATATATATATATATATATATATTATATATATATATATATATATATATATATATATATATATATATATATATATATATATATATATATATAAAACAGAAAGAGAAATAAAGAATAAAAATTGAAAGTAAATGTGAAGGAGAGGACATCAGATCAACATCTATATGTGTGTGTTGTGTGCAGGTTGTGAGTGTGCAAGTGTATGTTGTGTGTATGTGTGCGTGTGCCTCCATGTGTATGTATGGGTATGTGATTTATGTATGTGTGTGTGCACATGTGTATGTATGTGTTTTGTTTGAGTTGCGTGTGTATTGTATCAGTTGTATGTGTGTCTCTTTATGTGTGCATGAATGTGTGGTGCATGTGTGTTGTGAGTATGTTGTGTTGTGTTGTGTGTGTATGTGTGCGTGTGTGTGTGTTGTGTTGTGTATATGCTTGAATGTTGCAGGTGTGTGTGTTTATATTAAGTGAAAAGAAGGTAAGAAAAACGTTAAACGATAAAATATTGTTGAAGTCAAGAGGATGAAAGAGAAGAAAATGAAGAGAGAAAAAAGAAGAAGGGAGAAAGAATAAAGAAGAAGAAGTAAGGAGAAAGAAAATAATAATAATAATAATAATAATAATAAGAAGAAGAAGAAGAAGAAGAAGAAGAAGAAGGGAGAAAGAAAAAAAGAAGAAGGGAGAAAGAAAAAAGAAAAAGAAGAAAGAGGGAGAAAGAAAAGAAGGATAAGGGAGAAAGAAAAAAGAGTAAGAAGAAGGGAGAAAAAAGAAGAAGAAGAAGAAGGGAGTAAGAAAGAAGAAAAAGGGAGAAAGAAAAGAAGGAGAAAGGAGAAAGAACAAAGAAGAGGAAGAAGAAGAATGGAGAAAGAAAAAAGAAAAAGAAGAAAGTGGGAGAAAGAAAAGAAGGATAAGGGAGAAAGAAAAAAGAGGAAGAAGAAGGGAGAAAAGAAGAAGAAGAAGAAGAAGAAGAAGGGAGAAAGAAAAAAGAAGAAGAAGAAGAAGAAGAAGAAGGAGTAAGAAAAAGAAGAAGAAGAAGAAGAAGAAGAAGGGAGTAAGAAAGAAGAACAAGAAAGAAAAAGAAAAAGAGAGAAAGAAAAGAAGGAGAAATGAGAAAGAACAAAGAAGAAGAAGAAGAAGAAGTGAGAAAGAAATGAAGGATAAAGGAGAAAGAAAAAAGAAGAAGAAGAAGAAGAAGAAGAAGAAGAAGGGAGAAAGAAAGAAGAAAAAGGGAGAAAGAAAGGAAGGATAAAGAAGGAAGAAAAAAGAGGAAGAAGAAGGGAGAAAAGAAGAAGAAGGGAGAAAGAAAAGAAGAAGAGAGAAAAAAAAAGAAGAAGAAGAAGAAGAAGGGAGAAAAGAAGAAGAGGAAGATGAAGAAGAAGGGAGAGTGAAAATAAATGAAATCCGAAAACTAAGGAGAAAAGCAACAACCAAAAAGAAAACGTCTAAACAATGATGAGAAACAGAAATAAAACTAGAAAATCCTGAAGAAGATAATGCAAAAGAAATTGATGAATGGAGCAATGAGAAAACAAATGGTTGATTTGAAAATGATCTGCCAACTTCAGACACTGCACTCACAAAAGCTAACAGAACAAAAGGCAATATATACGAGAAGAGAGGCATGTCAAATGCATGCACATCAGATAATTCTGCAATGAATGCACACTGTTTGGCATTATAGTCTGTGCAGGCTCGTATGCATTGCTTTGACCAGTGCCATATGATAGTCTAAAAGACAATGCCACTTCCAAGAGAGAGGAATTGGTCTCCTTCAATGAAGTGTTTTTCATTTCTGACATTTTTTTTTCTTTTCTTTTAATTGGTGTTTAGATGTGCATGGGGGCTAGTTACCTGACCTGAATAAAGAAACAAATAAAAACAAAAGAACTACAGAGGTAGAAGATAACAAAGAAAGTGGAATAAAAGTAAATGTGCAAGAAGCTAAAAAGAAAATAAAAATTTAGATAACACTACAAAATGAAGATAAAGAATAGCAGGAAGAAGACAAAGAAGAAGGAAAAGAGGAAAAGGAAGAATGGATAGGAAAGGGAAGAATCTAAATGGGAAAATGTAGATATTGTTACATAACAATAAAAAATGAAAAAGAAGAAGAAGAAGTAAAAATTAAGAAAAAGATGAAGAAAAAAGATGAAGAAAAAGAATTGATGAGAAAGGGAAGAATCTAAATGAGAAAATGTAGACATTGTTACATAATAAAAAATGAAGAAGAAGAAGAAGAAGAAAAAGATGAAGAAAAAGAGGAAGAAAAAAATGAAAAGAAAAAGAATTGATGAGAAAGGGAAGAATCTAAATGAGAAAATGTAGATATTGTTACATAATAAAAAATGAAGAAGAAGAAGAAGAAGAAAAAAAGATGAAGAAAAAGAGGAAGAAGAAAAAATGAAGAAAAAGAATTGATGAGAAAGGGAAGAATCTAAATGAGAAAATGTAGACATTGTTACATAATAAAAAATGAAGAAGAAGAAGAAGAAGAAAAAAAGATGAAAAAAAAGAGGAAGAAGAAAAATGAAGAAAAAAGAATTGATGAGAAAGGAAGAATCTAAATGAGAAAATGTAGACATTGTTACATAATAAAAAAAAGAAGAAGAAGAAGAAAATATGAAGAAAAAGAGGAAGAAGAAAAAATGAAGAAAAAGAATTGATGAGAAAGGGAAGAATCTAAATGAGAAAATGTAGACATTGTTACATAATAAAAAATGAAGAAGAAGAAGAAGAAGAAAAAGATGAAGAAAAAGAGGAAGAAGAAAAAATGAAGAAAAAGAATTGATGAGAAAGGGAAGAATCTAAATGAGAAAATGTAGACATTGTTACATAATAAAAAATGAAGAAGAAGAAGTAAAAATGAAAAAAAAGATGAAGAAAAAAGATGAAGAAAAAGAATGGGTGAGAAAGGGAAGAATCTAACTGAGAAAATGTAGACATTGTTACATAATAAAAAATGAAGAAGAAGAAGAAGAAGTAAAAATGAAGAAAAAGATGAAGAAAAAAGAGGATGAAGAAAAAATGAAGAAAAAGCATAGATGAGAAAGGGAACAATCTAAATGAGAAAATGTAGACATTGTTACATAATAAAAAATGAAGAAGAAGAAGAAGTAAAAAAGAAGAAAAGATGAAGAGAAAAAGTGAAAAAGAAAAAGATGAAGAAGAAGAATGGATAAGAAAGGGAAGAATCTAAATGAGAAAATGTAGATATTGTTACATAGCTATAAAAAATAATGAAGAATTAAAAAGAAGAAAAAGGTGAAGAAAAAAACAAAGAAAAATATATGAAGAAGATGAATGGATTAGAAAGGGAAGAATCTAAATGAAAAATGAGAAAAAGAAGAAGTTTTCTTTTTCTAATTACAAAACTTTTTCACTTTTCCTCTTATGAAAGATAAGGAAGGAAAAACCTGAGGTAATTAAGAGAGAAGGAAGATGGCTAAAATGAAGATAGCAAAAGTAAAAAAAAGAAATGGATAATTGTATGTTTCTTCTTTCTTTCTTTCTTTCTTTCTTTCTTTCTTTCTTTCTCCATCTTTTTTTATTCTCCTTCCATCTTTGTCTTTCTTTATTCTTTCTTTCTTTTTCTTCTTTATAAAACGACAAAGGAGGAAGAAGAAAAAAAGTGGCTAAGAGAAACGGCAAAAATATTGTTTAATAATATGGTAAACATGAAGAAAGAAAAACAAATAAAGGAAAAAATTATGAGAAAACGTTCTAAAGAAAGTCAGAAAAAAATGAAAAAATAAGTAATTCATGAATTAAAAATAGAATTAATAATAACAATAATAATAATAACAATAGAATGTGGTATCTTTTTGACATGCCAGTCAAAAATAAAAGTATCTAGAAATGGAAATCTCAAAAATGTGGCACATGAAGACATCATTAATTCCAGTTGTAGTTGGAGCCCTCAGATTAGCTGGAAAAGGGACTGATAGACTCATTGAAAGAATTCTAGGTAGCCTATGCCTTAAATAAATACAAAAGATTGTACTCACAAATACAACTCACACATTACAAACGCTATCTCAATGTAGAATGTGTGATCTTAATTCTTTGGGTTTTTTACAAGAAAATGATCAGTGGAAGATGTTATGCTCTGACCTTAGGGACCTGGAAGGAAATGTTTATACAACAGGAATCAAAGAAATCAAAATACTACTACTACTACTATTATTATTACTCTTACTACTACTACTACTACTAATAATAATAATAAGCCTAGTATCCTACTGCTTTAGCAAATATCTGTCAAAAGGTGCTATTTATTTAAGTTGATACAAGTCAAAACCTATAATGCAAGATCTCCAGGTGAAAATGAGAAAAAATGTATAAGATAATAATAATAATAATAATAATAATAATAATAATTAAGAATTAAGAACTTAAGAATTGAGAACAATGTGGAGCATGAATTTTAAAGCCATAGTCATAATGGATGGTGCCAAAAGCACAATCAATGAGATTGGATGATCTGGAAATTCAAGGAAGAATTGTGACTGTCCAGCCAGCATCAATACAGTCTGTAAGTATACTGAGGAAGGTGCTGGATATTTGAGAAGACACTAAGTCTTCAGCAATAATCATCAAATATCCCAAGGGAATGTGCTAATATGTGAATAAATATAATTTGCATATGTAAAATGTGATATAGATGTGTGCGATTACACACACACACACACACACACACACACACACACACACACACACACACACACACACACACACACATATACATACATGCATACATATTTATATATATGAGGTTCAAGCAACTCAGTTCTTAGAACCAACAGCCAGACTACCCAATCATTTTTTTTTTTTTTTAAGCATTACGCCCCCAAGTAAGGCGTGAAGCCACTAGGATGCAGGGGGTTGCTGAAGATTAGGAGCAAGAGCAGATAGGAATGATAGAAGAAAGGATGAGGAGAGGGATAGTGGATAGATCAAGGTAACTGAAGATCATTTGGTTAGAGTGGTGAAGGCTTGTGCAGAAACAAACAAATTTTTTGGAAGTGCCAAATACAAAGAACTGGTGCACAGTTTGCCACATGGTCCACAAATGAACCTCTTCAGATTTTAATTTCAGAGTTGTTTTTCTCCTAGATAGTTTGCCACCTGAGGCATTTGGATCCAGTCTGTCCTGCTTCTTACATATATTCCTTACATATACTTTTCCGAAGTGAATGTAAGGAATTTAACTGGAATGTGGCCCTCAAATTCCTCAATCTGAGTTGCAATTCATTACTCCACTGTTTGGTTTGGTTTGGTTTGGGTTGGGTTGGGTTGTGTTGGGTTGGTTTGGTTTGGTTTGGTTTGGTTTACGGCATATCAACCTCAATGGGTCATTTAATGTTGACAACTTTTTTTTTTCCTGGTAATATTATTTTTTAAAAAATGTATTGCTGGTAATATTTTTTTTTTCAAAAACGTATTTCTGGCAATAATTTTTTTTTCTTCAAAAGTTTTATTTCTGGCAATATTTTTTTTACAAATTATTTCTGGTATTAAAACCTGTTTTTACACATTCATAATGCTTTTTACCTCAGTTTCTGGGTTAAATATTTGCTCATAGCTAGGACCCTAACAGGTGCTACCACCCTGGGTCAAGGTGGACCTGGGAACACCAGCACCTAATTAACTCCTCAAAACCTCCTGATCAGAGGCCTTACTGTTTATTGTAGTTTTATCGTCTTACCCTGGACACAGATGTAGTTTATCGTCATACCCAGGACGCATTACTCTACTGTGCCTCCATATATATATATATATATATATATATGCAGAAATATAGTTTTAAAGTGTGCTATATTTAAAGGATAAAGGGCTCAATATCAGAGATAGAGCATATGTAAATATAACTGTAAAAGTGAACATTGAAGTCAACACTCAGAGGCAACAGGCTGTTTCATGCTCGATATGATTTTTCACTTTAAGGAGCAGAGATGTGACCCCTCCAAGCTATTGAAGCACAAGTGAAGACATGGCTACATAGCTTTTTCTTTCCCACTAGTATGTGCTGAACAAAAAAAAACAAACCAATCATCTCCATCAGCAGCAGCAGAAGTGATCAGTGAACCTTCACTGATGATCACATTCTTCTTTCAACCATCTTTGACTGTGGAACAACTACTCA
>CAHIKZ030002024.1:3840000-4017500 GCA_903632075.3 Acanthosepion pharaonis
TATAGTGAATAACATAAATAAAATATTTGTTAGTAAACACATAGAATATACATATTGCTTTATATTTATATACACATATGCCTATATGCATGCATTTGTGTATGCATATATATATATATATATATATATATAAATGATAGGAATTAAGAAGAATTTGAGATAATTAAGTAATTCATCAAGTCTAGAAGAAAACTCAACAGAATACAGAAAGCACTGGATGGCCATTTCATCCTATATTTGGAACTCATCAGCAGTGCGCATCCACTACCGAGAATTGAAACCTGGACAGCTACATTGACAGGCAAACGTCATACCAAATGTGCTAACGGGCCTCGGTGATGAAGAGGTAATGAACTAGACTCAATATTGCACAGCTCATTCACATATTCCGTGGTGGAACTCGTCCAAATTCCTTTACCCATAGGACTGTTCTTCCGAGAGCCATGACTACTATCCCCAAGCCGCTCCGTCCAGAGCATTAGAAGCGAAGCCACTTCAAGCAAGGATATACAAATGATAGAAATTAATGCGGATTTGAGATAATTAAGTAATTCATTGAGTCTAGAAGAAACCTCAACAGAATGCAGAAAGCACTGGATGGCCGTTTCATCCTATATTTGGGACTCATCAGCTGTGCACATCCACTACTATATATATATATATATATATATATATATATATATATATATATATATATATATATATATATATATATATATATATATATATATATATATTTATATATATATATATATATATATATATATATATATATATATATATATATATATATATATAAATATATATATATATATATATATATATATTTATATATATATATAAACTGTTTTATATATATATGGGATGGATTACATATATATATATATATATATATATATATATATATATATATATATATAATATATATATATATATATATATATATATATATATATTTATATTTTATATATATATATATATAATCCAACTAAACTGTTTTATATATATATGAATATGTTTCCATTCATCCAGTGACTGGGATAAATGTAAGAAGAAAACATATTCATATATATATAAATATATATATATATATATATATATATATATATATATATATATATATATATATATATATATATATATATATATATATATATATATATATATATATATATATATACATATTCATTTTTTTTATATATACATTCTTATCTTTCCTTTGTCTCTTTTCTTTGTTCCTTTTTGAAGTTATTCTCTCTACCATACATCTCACTTCCAGTGAAAAGAGGTCAACCTGTCTACTCTCATACACAACTGTTCCCTCTCTATATTAGTCCCCCTCTCCTATATCTCTCTCTCTAGACATACATGTCTCTTTCTCTTTCTTCCCCTTTCTCTTTCTTTTTTTTTCTTTTCCCACATAGTGTAACTTTATTTTAAAGCTCATCTTATGTTTAAATATTTTGTTTTTTTGGCTGTGCCTGGAGGAATTTTTAGATCCATTTATTGTTGAAACCATTTTGTCTGATGTGATTGGACCAAGGAATCATTCTTGTGAAATAAAATATTTCCATGGGTTTCAAAATCTCTGCTTTCATCATCATCATTATATATATATATATATATATATATATATATATATATATATATATATGATCATTTCACCCCAAAAGGTTAAAAACCCACTAAGGCTGAGCATGAGAGAATATATATATATATATATATATATATATATATATATATATATATTTACATATATATATATATATATAAGTTATGAAGAACTTGGTAATCCGTATAGATAGTCCCAAGGAGGATGAAATTATTATAATGGTACCTTAAAGTGGTCTGTTTTTCTTTTAAATATATATATATATATATATATATATATATATATATATATGTGTGTGTGTGTGTGTGTGTGTGTGTGATTCGCAGGCTCCTCAGTGTGACTAAACAACCGAATGCCTCAAGCCCAGATTGAAACTTAACTGATTTCTTGTCAGTTAGAGCTTCTCCCACTGAGCCATCTTCACTCAACAGAATGAGTCAGCCAAATCTAGTGTATTGTTTTTACAAATGTAAACAAAAGCCAAGCAGCCATAGTGCTCCATTCATTTTACTGAAGAGTTTTGCATTTACGCAAATGACCGTTGTTTTTAGAATTAGCTTGTCATTCAACAGTGCTCAATTGAAAATATATTTTCAAGAGCTAAATTATGTCATTTGCAGACAATACTGTTTCGCTGAATATTCACCATAAAAAATGACCACAAAACAGAAAATAATCCACTGAGATAAAAATGTCTGGAAATTCCTTGATTACTGGTCGAGCCACAATAAATTTGCATCCAGGCTCATACAATATATCATCATTTTTGGTAGATTTTACATTGTCACAGTGTGGGTCAGTCAGGGACAAAGCTGATAGTGAGAAAAAGAATAGGAAAAATAAATTTCTAAATATATATATATATATATATATATATTCTTTTTATATATATATACATATTATATTATATATATATATATATATATATATATATTATATTTTTATATATATGTATATATATATATATATATATATATATATATATATATATATATATATATATATTCTTTTATTCTTTACAAACTGTCTATTTCCCTTTCTTTCTCAACCCCTACTTCCACTTCTGCTTTCTTATATCAATACTTCTCTTTTTTTATCTTTATCTTGTTTCCTGTGAAATGACTTATTAAATAGGTCAATGTCTGGTCCTAACCTTTACTCTTAAATATCTCAATAAAAATAGATTTAAAAATTTTTCTATCTCTCCCCTCCCTCTCTAATTTCAACCATGTCTCTCATACTCCTCCTACCCCTCTCTCTATATCACCTTACATCAACTTAAAACCACACCTCAAAAGTGTATAAGAACTATATATAAATTTAAAACATTTTTCACCCTTGGAAGTGTGATCTGATGAACCAGGTAAAAGCCATATACCTGGGGAAATAAATTATAACCAATGGACCCTTAAGGTTTTCTGTCTTCTAATTAAATTGAATCAATAATTGCACTGGTTTGACATTGAGCTCTCTGGATTACATCCTCCTTGGGATTATCCATAAGGATTACCAAACTTTTCATTACTTCATTGTTTGTTTAAATACTAAAATGAGATATTTCTGTATTTTTTATGAGTAAAATGACTTTACAAATTTTGGGAATTCTTTCCAACCGCTTTTGAGAAAAAGTACATGGCAGACCTTTCAAGTATTCTTCAAGCACTGAAAAAGCTCACTCTTACTCGCTGGATATACTGTTCATACTCTTCTATCCAATTCATTCTATGCTAATTAAATGTCAGAGAGTCATAATTTCCAATGTTTTGATCCCTTTTTTTTGACTCAAATTCATTTTGACATAATTTAGATAAGAGTTTTGGAACTTTGTCTTGTTGAAAGGTGATTTTTTTCCAATTCATATTTGCAGATGTTGTAGCATGTCTTTGCAAAACTGGATGATTTCCTTGACCTGAATCAAATCTCCAACCTTTTTGGTAATCGCAAAATATCTACTGAGGGGCTAGAGGTGAAAGAGAAAATATAATGTTTCTCATGCAAAATATTAAATCATAATTTAGCAAATTGTATTGTGTACAAAATCCAAATATGAATTTTTTGGTAGTAAGAGAAGTCTGGAGAAAGACTGTAGTACACACACACACACACACACACACACACACATATATATATATATATATATATATATATATATATATATATATATATTATAAATTAATTGATTTAAAATATGGTTTTTTCGCTACACAGTTCTAACCATGTTTTAAAAATGGAAGCTAAAAAGCCACGAATTTAATTTTGTGATTAAATTAAAGACATTAGTTCCATTTCATCCTCAAGCGAATTTTATATATATATATATTATTAACAGCAAAAAAACAAGAATTACCTCAACATGGGAATAGTCTATTTCAAGCTGGTCTGTATGCCTCTAAGTGTCGGTTTCAGAGCTTTGTTTTAAATTTATTTTCAATATCAGTCCTCCTCTGGACTAAATTTAAAACAAGTCTCTATGACAGACACTTAGAGGCTGATGATAGCTGTGTATTGACCAGCTTGAAATAGACTATCCCCATATTTATCAACCTGACATTCATATGGATGCCATGCATGGTGCCAAACCTGTTCAGAAATATCTAAACTGTCAGTTGTATACAACCGCATTCTAAGATCTCTATGCAAATGAAGCTTGAGGGTTTTGGTAGAGATTATCCTTCTTTGAACATTGTCAACTGGTGCTGCCAAATCAGAAACAAACAACTGTATGAAATAACAGAAACCACATCACTTGAGGACTACCAATACCAGCAACAACTAAAATAAATAGCACTCAAAAACAAAATAATGATATAATCAAGATGTTGACATTTCACACTATTTCAAATAAGAGGTTGGGAAAGAAGCTCCTATCAATACTGGAAAGAGTGATAAAAGCTACTGAATTTGAAAAATGTACTGTCTTGAAAATTTTTTTTAGAAAGATTTTATAAATTTCAACTGAAAGCATTATTGGTTCCTCAGTCAATGGATGCCAAATATTTATTTGTAGGGAAATGGCTAATATTACCATAAACATAAAAAAAAAATTCAAAAGATATATAAAGGGTGTGATTAATAAATTGTCGTCTAAATTATGCAAAAATGAAAATAACACTGATATCTCATTTTAACAGATATATTTACCAAAATTACACAAAAATATTTTGAAATATGAAAGACTAAATTTATTGAATAAAATCACCATTGGCTCCAATCATGGCCTCCAGACAACTTTGGAATCTCCTGCATCACTTCTGGACAGTCTCCTTAAGTTGGTGAATGCTGCCATAATCCTTGCATTTAGTTCATATTTGGTGTTAGAAGATGTTTTGTTGGTCTCACACTCAACTGTGCCACACACATAACAGTCACAGGGGTTGAAGTCTGGGGAGTTAGGTGGCCAGATATAACGGGTGATGTGATAACAGAAATTGTCTAGCAGCCATGATTTACCCATCATAGTCTGTATATGTTATATATTGATTTTCCCATTGTAGTTTAGATGTGGCACAAGGCCAAAAGTATGGGACACCCAGTGAGGAGCAAACTCACTACTCAGTCATAACTGTTCTTGCAAGACAAGCTTGCTAACCATTACACTGCTTCAAGGTGTTCACTGTATATGTTATATATTAATAAAAGACGATCAGCTCATTTTTTTTAATCATTTCACCCCAAGCAAGTTAATAAAGCATGCAAGGTGATACTGAGTGTGAAAGAATCTAAGAAGAAAAATACTACCATTATGAGAATATAGTCATCAATATAAAGTAAAAATTGAGTATCAAGGAGATAATGGATGAAGTATTTATCCATTTTGATAAAAGTCTGTGAATAATGTACTTCTGACATATGGGAGTTCAAGTCTTGTTCAAGGTTGTTTCTTTGTTCTTGAGACAGATATTGCCCTTCTCCTTCGACCATTTCAACAAAAAGAAAGATTATCTCTGGCACCATCAGTAGCATCAATGTTTTATACACACAGTGATCTCTCTGGCATTCAAAGATGTCTTCTTCAATGCTTACAGTTTCTACCAATTCTTTCTGTTTTTCTTTTTTTTTTGTCTTTATATTTTTTTTATAATCTCGATTTATTTCTTGCTGATTGTCATGTGTTGCCTTAGGGAGAAGGGATGGTGCTGAGCTCTTTCTTACTCCCACGTGCTCCCCCACTGGAAAACTCTGCGAAAGAACGATGCCAATTCCTGCTGAGTGCGACAAGTGACTCGCAGGAACAATCACAGACTGGTATGCACTGAATGAAAAGGTCGATTGTATTGAATGACACACTGGTGTTCCATACCGCTGTAACCATTGTATTTGAACATCTCTGATTTGTTCTTATGGTGCTTGCCAATGGGCTATCACAGGTGACATTCACCTCCATAGCAATCAGGGAAATACGATAACTTGGAATCTTTGCTAGCATTCAGAAAATGAATGCATTTACAAGGACTCTTTAAGAAATAGAATTTTTGGTACTATATCTTTATATTCTTGAAGACGTTAAATGCAAACCTTTATTTTTTTATCAAATTAGGACAGTAATTCTTTTCTTAGTTTAACATCAAATTAATTTTCTAAAATGCTTTAAACCAAGCAAAATATTATGAAGTTTGTGCACAGGTTTCTGATCAATCAAAATAAAGTCAAAAATCTTCAGTCGTTCACAGTTGAACCATAGAAGTGCAATAAGTGACATTGCCATTATATACATGCACAATAATGGATAATGGGTAGGGTTTAGCAAAATGAAAAAGGAAAATAGGCCTGAATAGACGTGTAATAAATGATATTGCCATCATATGCATATAAAAGATTAATCTATGAGCAATAAAATTCACATATTGGTTGTTACAGTCACAATATTTTAAATGTTTGTAGTCTCCAGCCTTTTTCCAGGTGCTTATCATATTTGATAACTTACTCTAAAATTCTATTCTGTGAATGCCTTAAGGGATGATGACCTGACTCAGAGAATGGAACAGAATTCTGATCAATCAAAATAAAGTGGAATTTTTTTAGACTTCTTTGAGTTATAGTTGCATATGCATAACTAAAGGAATTTTCTGTTGAGATGTAGAAATGGTTCCAAGTATACTGATTATTATAGGTACGATTTATGACTGTTAACCTTCATGGCATTTTTTTAAATCTCAGGCAAAGTTGTAATATTTTTCTTTCTTTTTGTTGTATACTGGGTTTGGCAAAAATGAAAAAGGAAAATAGGCCTGAATAAAAATGACTGAATGACTTGGTGATCTAAATTCAAATGCTTTATTTTTAGATGTCAAAAGATAGCAACGTATTTTCAGGGTTTAAGTTTCGTATGTTGCTAATGTTAGTAACAGCTATATCTACATAGGTTAGTTTCATATGTTGATATCTAACATTGATTTCAGTTTTTTTTTACTATATTTCATGCCTTTGCATGTTCATTCCAGATGACAAAAAATATGATACCAAAATCTGTTAGCAAATGATGACTTCAAAAAGCTAAACAAAGTATTAAGAAACAGGAAAACTTTGGTAGAGAGAATTTACACTATTTACATTGTTTGGACTGTTGTCCTCATCTTTATTATTATATTCACAATGTTTTGGCCATTGTATGCTCTGGCCTTCTTCAGGTGATATAAGTTGAATTTCGAAGTGAACCCTTTATTTAGTCCACCAGGAGCATGAATATGACAATAAAGATGAGGGCAATAGTTCAAACAATGTAAATAGTGTAAATAGTTAGAGTAGCTTATCTCAGAAACATAGACAGAAATATAGGCAGATTTGTTAGAGACAAAGAAAGAGTATTATTATTATTATTTATGATATTTATTTCTTTATTAAATTAGGACCTTAATTCTTATTTTTGTGGATTAACATCAAATTAATTTTCTATAACACATTAAACAAAGCAACATATTATGAAGTTTGTGCATAAATGTCACATAAAAAAGGATTAGTGAGCTAGACTTGTTGACCATTACTAATGAGTAATCCTCACTGAATAACCTATAATTGTGCCAAACTAACCTATGATTAGTAAACATAAAGCCCACCTCATCTTGATGGGAACGTCTGCAGGATAAACTTACAGTCATTAATATTTAGTTCTGTTCTCACTGGTTTTGCCATACTTGTGGCCTTGTGCCAAACTTAGCTATGCTTATTTAATAACAAAACATTCTTTTTCAATGCACTGTGTCTCTTCCGGACATAAATAATCATGGCTTCTATTCTTTGTTGCTCTTAATGTTTGTTTTATATTATCCACCCCAATTCTTGTTCTGCCATCCATTTACACAAACTCATTAGGTAGGTTATTCATATTTCTCTCTGTCAATCTTGTCTTCATTATGTCTTGTGAGTGTCAAATTTTACAAACCTACTATCCTCATTGTGTCCTAGAAATTTAAACTGTCTCTTTCTGTGCAAGTCACCTTTTTGTTTCCAATTTCCTTAACATTTTCATGTTGCTTACATGTTTAGTTCATGGTATTCTCAGCATCCTTCTGTAGTACTACATTTCATGGCTTCTCTTCATCTGTGAGGAAAGTGTTCAGCATTCTCTGCCATATAGGAAGTTAGATATTACATAGCAGTTTTCAGCACTGTTTTCTTTGTTTCATGAATATATCCTTGGTATATTTGGGAAGGATATTAAAATAATCCGGGATCTATACTAGCTGCAAGCCACTTGCATACAGATAGAAAATGAATTTAATAAATATAAAAAATATAAAGGAATGTAAGACAAGGATGTATCTTCTCACTGGGCTTGAAGCAACAGAAATGTGTCTCTACAGAAAGATGCTGAGAATACCATAGACCGAATATATGAGTAACGACAATGTTTAAGAGAAAATGGAAACAATGATTACACAAAAGCCTTGCATAAACTATATCACAAAGAACTGCTGGAACTTCTTACCAACCTTGACATATTGTGAACATTATTAAAATGATTCAAAACCTATACTAGTATAGGAGGCATGGTGGAGTAATAGATAGTGGCTCAGATTGAGGAATCGGACAGCCGAGTTTGAATTACAGTTGAATACATTACATTCACTTACATACTAATACCCTTGGGAAAAGTATGAATCCTCTTCTTCCTCCAGCTATGGATAAATAGCAGGACAGACTGGTTTCTATAGACTTGGATGGCAACTGGTCTACTGCAGAAAGAAATGGCAAACTACTGTGGGAAAATATCTCCCTCGCCAGTCATGTATCAAAAGATACATGATCGCCGAAACATGTATCATGCATGGCACATAATTGATACTGTTAGAAAACTGCCTGCTTATGGATAGAAAATGAATTCAGTAAATATACAAAAATAGAAAGGGTTATAAGTTAAAGATGCTTCTTCTCATCGGACTTATTCAACCTTTACAGCAAGGCAATTCTGAGAGAATTCAAGTCTTACCAAAATTCATTATTGGCAGCCACAATCTTAACAATATAAGATATGCATATGGTACAATGTTGACAGCAAACACAGAAAAGAAAACTACAAGACCTCCTGCAGAAGGAAGTGAAAGAAAGTGAAAAGAAAGAATAAACATCAATTGCAAGAAGGTAGAATGCATGGTTGCCAGAACAGCCCAACATGTAGATTGCAGACTGGAAGTACCAAAATTGAACCAGTACAGCAAGTTAAATGTTTTAACAGTAAATAGAACATTGAAATCAGGATCATCATTAGGATAACAGAAGTTGCTTTCCAAAAGCTAAACAAAGTCTTATGAAACAGGAAAGATTTCATTAGAAACAAAGAAAAGATTACTGAACTGTTACATAATATCAATCCTCCTATATGGCAGTCAATGCTGTATAATATCCTCAGAGATGAAGAAGAGACTTGAAGCAATAGAAATGTGTTTCTACAAAGAAAAGAGTCCTGGACTGTTATGTAATATCAGTCCTCCTATATGACAGTGAATGCTGGACAATCTCCTCACAGATGAAGAAGAGACTTGAAGCAATAGAAATGTGTTTCTACAAAGAGTCCTGGACTGTTATGTAATATCAGTCCTCCTATATGACAGTGAATGCTGGACAATTTCCTCAGAGATGAAGAAGAGACTTGAAGCAATAGAAATGTGTTTCTACAAAGAGTCCTGGACTGTTATGTAATATCAGTCCTCCTATATGACAGTGAATGCTGGACAATCTCCTCACAGATGAAGAAGAGACTTGAAGCAATAGAAATGTGTTTCTACAAAGAAAAGAGTCCTGGACTGTTATGTAATATCAGTCCTCCTATATGACAGTGAATGCTGGACAATCTCCTCACAGATGAAGAAGAGACTTGAAGCAATAGGAAATGTGTTTCTACAAAAAAAAGAGTCCTGGACTGTTATGTAATATCAGTCCTCCTATATGACAGTGAATGCTGGACAATCTCCTCACAGATGAAGAAGAGACTTGAAGCAATAGAAATCTAAAAAAGAAATGTGTTTCACAGATACAGTAAGCAATAGAAAAAGTCCTGGACTGTTATGTAATATCAGTCCTCCTATATGACAGTGAATGCTGGACAATCTCCTCACAGATGAAGAAGAGACTTGAAGCAACAGAAATCTGGTTCTGCGGAAAGATGCTGAAAATCCATGTGAGCAACAACAAAGTTTTAGAGAAAAAAGAAGCAAAAAGAACACTTATACTTGACATCAAGAAGAGATAGTTTAAATTTATAAAGCACATAATGAGGAAAGATGGCTTGGAAAATTTGATACTCACATGACAGTTAAGAGGGACAGTGGGAAAAATGCATAACCTACATAGTAAGCTTGAGTGAATGAATAGCAGAACAGGGTTTAGGACAAAATTAATGAAGAGCTATAAAGAACAGTAAACTGTGGGTAGCCATGTCCTGAAGGTAAATGAAATATATAAGGTGCCAGCTGCATATTTGACCTTATTGAACCAATTAGATTTACTTTGACATTAGTAAATAGTTATTTTTGGCATTCACTGTACATGTCATAATATTTAAATTAAAATATATTTTATCTAACCAAAAACAAGAAAAATTACATTGGTCATGTGTATTAATAACTTTCAACTTAGCACATTATAACATTCCTGTCATAAATTCTTTATTTCTCTTATTAAGAAACTTTATTGAAATGTGTTCAGTATATGCATTTTTAAAATTATTTGTGCATTACTGTCAAAGAAACTTGTTTGGCTCTTGAAATATCACATCCATTAATTTTAAATAAATTCAGTTGTTGAACCAAATGTTTTTGTATTGTCTTTTAAATATTTAATCTCTTTAAGCTGTAATTTCTAAAACACTGGTAACCCTGACATTTGGCAGTAACCGTTTCATTACACTCATACCTTCTGACAAGTTATCAATAAATGAACACTTTAATCTTTTTAGGAATTTTGATATGTTTAGTTTCTGTATTGGTTACTAGTAGATTTGAATTATTATAAAACTTTCTATCTGTATTTTCATAATTGATTATTTACATTATTTACACTTGGACTATTATCCACATTTCTGTTGCTATTATTACAACGTTTCAGTCATTGTGCTCTCAGGTCTTCATCAGGAGGGTATAAATATTTAAATAACTCCTCCTCACAGAAATTCAGCCAAAAGATCAACAAGCACCTGAAGAAAAGCTCGCAGATACAATGTCCAAAACAAAGCAACAAAAATGGGGACAATAATCTGAGTGTAAATGATGTAAATAATGATCACTCCTCATCCCAGAAATTAAGATAGAAGGTGATCAGGTGATAGTAACAACAAAGATGAGGACAATAGTCTGAATATAAATAATATAATTAATGATAACCCCACTCTCTGAATTTCAATTCTAAATTTC
Organism: Acanthosepion pharaonis; assembly: GCA_903632075.3. Classification (NCBI taxonomy): domain Eukaryota; kingdom Metazoa; phylum Mollusca; class Cephalopoda; order Sepiida; family Sepiidae; genus Acanthosepion; species Acanthosepion pharaonis. The sequence continues at coordinate 3,851,458 of CAHIKZ030002024.1, forward strand.
TGGGATGAGCAGTTATCTATTTACACTATTTATATTCAGACTATTGTCCTCATGTCTGTTGTTGTTATCATGACATTTTGGCTGGTGTGCTCTCCAGCCTTCCTCAGGAGAAAATTGATCTGCATGATTTACAGCCAATTCTGAACTGACCCCTTTATTTAATTTATGATTCTAGAGTGTTCTCATTATACTGCTGTTGTCTGTTTTTTTTAATCATTTCACCCCAAGTAATGCAATAAAGCCACTAAGACACAACCAGTTATTGAGAGTGAAAGAATAAGAAAGAAGAGAAACATAATTAAGAACAAGAACAACAAAAGAAGAGGATTAAAAAAGACAGTAGATTTAATTGACACTGCATTTAAATTTTTGAAGATCGAAGTTGGCACGAAAGCACAGAGCTGGTAGAGTGTTCCACAAGTGAGAAGTGGAAGAAAAGAAACTGTTAACATAGAACTTCCGGTTACATCTAACTAAGTTAACTGTAAAATGATAAGACTTTGTTGCCAATCTAGTACTGGGATGAAATTCATAGAGTTTAGGTACCATAAATGTTGAAACTATCAATTATCAATTCTTTTTTTTTTTCGTAAAGTTCTTTATACCTCGTCGCCATTGTTGAAGCTTGGATAAGCATGGAATAATAATAATACAACACAAAATGTATGTAAACAAAATGTATTGAAACAAACAAAAAAGGTACACAATATTTACAGTTAGTTTTGGTATATTCTTGGGAAGACTGTTCCTGTAGAATGGGTTGACTTAATCACAGTCGGGCAGAGTCTCTGGATTGGATCTCTTGTTACTTCCTTTCACTCCCGTCTTTCTGGTACCAACCCATATTTATATGGTCGGTACTCCACTATGTAAATTAGGTGGATCGTACCACAACAATAAACAAAGTTCATCAGAACAATAGCAATGAAAGTATTTATAGAAAAGTCACAGGGAATATGTATTACTGTGGTGGGAAAGTGATGAGGCTGAGATGCCACTTCAGAACCAATAATATTGCTGATTCTTATTTGGATTTTATCAAGAATCTCTAAATATATAGCAGGAACACCAGAACATTGACTGTGGCAGTCATAATCAAAGAATGGATGAATAGTATATGTAAGATAGATTCTGGAGAGAAAAATTGTCTAGCATGACACAATAAACCAGATTTCTTAGTAGCAGACCTAGGAACTGATTCAATATAATCTTTTCACTTCATGTCCTCAGAGAATGTTAGCCTGAGAAGGCATAACAAATCTGGAGGTTACTATCAGTTCTACAGGGAATTCAAGACTGAACCCTTTATTTAATTTATGGGGGTAGAATGTTCTTGTTACACTGCTCATGTCTAGGGATATCTCTACATATGGGCAGTGTAATGAGATATCTCTAGACATGAGCAGTGGAAAGAGAACAGCCTACCCCTGTAGATTAAATAAATGGTTCTGCTCAGAATTCCATGTAGGTTATCCAGATAGATGTACACCTGATGAAGTCCAGAGGGCACAACAGTCGAAATGCTTTGATAACCAAGACAAAGATTAGGACGATAGTTCTAATATAATTGGAGTAAATAATGTCAACTGCTCATTTCAGAAAATAGAAAATAAATTCTATTCCACAGATTTGATCATTATGAAAATTGCAGTAAATATTCTTAAACGTTGTTCATCTTCAAGGTAAATTTATATAAAAAGAAACAATGATGAAAAAGTTATAAAATAAAAGCTGCTTAGTACAGTTTGTGTATGCACACCTGTGTATATGTGTGTGTGTGTGTCTATGTTAATAAATATCAGTATTATTATTTTAAAAAATGGCTTGTATTAAAACAAAATATCTTTCCCCACAAGAGGTGGCATTTTAAAATATTTGAAAATATTTCTAAAGCATACAGAATATGCAGGGCTGGTGCAAATAACTCATGCCCCATTCCCAAATCTATAATACAGCCACCCTCAATCTATAATATGGAGCACTCCACTCAACTACATCTCAATTTTCATAAGATACTATTCCTATAAACTACAAGTTTTATTGTAATCTAATTATGTAAAATAACAGATCGTATGCAATACAGGTGTGACAATTCAAATTATATTATTTACACTCAGACTATTGTCCTCAACTTTGTTTTGTCACAATGTTTTGGCCATTGTGCCCTCTGGCTTTCATAAGGAGTTTGTTAATCCTGTGGCAGACATGCTCAAAATTTGGCCTCAGAGAACAATGATACAACAATAAAATTAAAAATAAAAGATGCAGGTAATATCAAATGAAACAACTTTATATACCAGCAACAATATATTAAGTTGTTTGAAAGGGTTAAATGAATAGAATCTTTGTTTCGTAATAGTGTTCATAGAAACTGCAGCAACTGAATTGTGTGGTTATGATTAAATTGGATAATATAGGTGTGCATGTGTGATAATGTCAGTATTTGTGTGTAATATTAACATAGGAAAATAATTTTTTTATTTCTTACGATGTTCAGTAGTGATACACCATGCTTCTACACATGAGAATGAATGTGTTTGGTAGCAGTAGACATGGACTATGGTGGAAATAACTATGACTGACTTCTTTTCTTAAGCTGGTTCACTGCCTTCATTTATACCTGAGCCCAAGAAATCTGTTCTGAATCAGCCTGATTGGTTGAATGAAATATATTCTATTTTTTTAAAGCTAACTGGAAGTCTGCATGGGGCTCATGTACTCACAGACACATTTTCATCATCTGGCTTTTAGCCACAGAACCGTTAACTTACAGCCTGGCTCCAACCATATTCTTTCTGAGTTCCTGTGATGAGGAGTTATTATTTTACCTTTACTTCTGATAAGTAAGGAAATGAAAGGAAGTTGCAGGTTATATATATATATATATATATATATATATATATCGTCATCCACAGACAGACTGTTTTGCTGTATCACAGCTCATTAGTGTGGCTAGACATCTGGTTGCGTCTAGCTAGGATCAAAACCTGATTGAACTGGCGTCAGTCGAGGATTCTACCACTAAGCCATTGGCTCATGGCAGGGGTGAAGGTGAATTTTAAGTGTATTTATTTTTAGATAAACACCCAGTGACTGAGAGAACTCAATTTGATTTACCAAAGTGTCTTGCATTATTAGCAGTAATAGTCACTGTTTACAAACTCACACTTCCTCCCCAGAGAGCTCAACCGAAATAAATTTTTCAGGAGCATATATATTGTCATCCACAGACAGACTGTTTCACTGTATCACAGCTCATCAGTGTGGCTAGACATCTGGTTGCCTGTAGCTAGGATCGAAACCGATTGAATTGGCATCAGTCGAGGATTCTACCATTAAGGCGTTGGCACATGGCTGGGATAAAGGTGAATTTTAAGTATATTTATTTTTAGATAAACACCCAGTGACTGAGAGAACTTAATTTGATTTACCGAAGAGTCTTGCATATATATATATATATATATATATATATATATATATATATATAATTTTTTGTTTGAGGGAGGTCCTGGTTATGACCTAAAACTACATCCGACAATGGAGTCTCAACTAGGGGACAGAATTAGGGTACCCCAAAACATTGTTACCTACAGGTGATCCCTGGCTAAGATCTAGCACCTGTTAACCAGGGTTAAGGTATTTAGTTTTTTTTTTGTGTGTGTGTGTTTGGCAGCATTGATATGCATGAGTAACTCATCTAGGTGGAGGGTCAGGAAAAAGTGGGAAAGAGGAAAAGGAAATTTTTTTTTTTCTTTCTTCTCCTTTGCTGGATGATTAACATTGATGAAAATGGGGATAAATATAAGCAGAATGTGATGTTAGAGTGCGTTTCTCTGTGTGTGCATATGTCTCGAGGAGGGGGGGGTATGAAATCACTTCAAATCAAGCATGCTGCCATATTCCTAATCAGACAGAAATTGTAGCTGTGTTTCCTTCCTTTTTTAAGGAAGAGCACAGATTGCTGGTGACCCAGAAGTCATCTGTGATTTGACAATAAATTGCCAAAAGAAGTTGTATGGTTTGCACTTTGGAAGATGGAAAAAATTGTAGCTGACGGAAGGTACACAAGTCAATACCCAATCAGTTTTGGCTAGGTCACCATGGAGAGCGGGTATAATGTTGACAGACCCGAAACCCCAAATGAACCTCGGCTAGAAACATCACTGATGATATGTACTAAAGCATCCAATAGATGTATTTTATGAAATAAATGCCAGAGAAGACAGTGACCAACAGATGTGAGCAATAAAGCAAATATGAATTATATAAAGTAATGATATCTCATCCTAAAAATTTAGAAAATAGTTTCTAGAAGATCCTTTAGATTTGCTGATTTGCAGAGAGACATGACTGCCAATCAATCAAAATAAAATGGAAATGTTTGTTTTGGGATTTACTTATAGCTATATATCTGTGATTAATGGAAATCTTTCAGTTGTTCACTTTTAAATCATAGACGTGTAATAAATGATATTGCCATCATATGCATATAAAAGATTAATCTACGAGCAATAAAATTCACATATTGGTTTTTACAGTCACAATATTTTAAATGTTTGTAGTCTCCAGCCTTTTTCCAGGTGCTTATCATATTTGATAACTTACTCTAAAATTTGATAACATTCTATTCTGTGAATGCCTTAAGGGATGATGACCTGACTCAGAGAATGGAACAGAATTCTGATCAATCAAAATAAAGTGGAATTTTTTTAGACTTCTTTGAGTTATAGTTGCATATGCATAACTAAAGGAATTTTCTGTTGAGATGTAGAAATGGTTCCAAGTATACTGATTATTATAGGTACGATTTATGACCGTTAACCTTCATGGCATTTTTTGAAATCTCAGGCAAAGTTTTAATATTTTTCTTTCTTTTTGTTGTATACTGGGTTTGGCAAAATGGAAAAGGAAAATAGGCCTGAATAAAAATGACTGAATAACTTGATGATCTAAATTCAAATGCTTTATTTTTAGATGTCAAAAGATAGCAGCCTATTTTCAAGCAGTTTGATTTGTATGTTAGTAATGTTAGTAACAGCTATAAGTACATAGGTTAGTTTTGTATGTTGATATCTAACACTTTTTTCAGTTTCCTTTACTATATTTCATGTCTTTACATGTTTGTTCCAGATGACAAAAATGTGATAATCCAAAAGCACATTGACAGAGCAAATGATGACTTCAAAAAGCTAAACAAAGTATTAAGAAACAGGAAAATTTTGGTAGAGAGAATTTACACTATTTACATTGTTTGGACTATTCTCCTCATCTTTATTATCATATTCACAATGTTTCAGCCATTGTATGCTCTGGCCTTCTTCAGGGGATATATGTTGGAATTTCGAACCAAATCCTTTCATCCACCAGGAGCATGAATATGACAATAAAGATGAGGACAATAGTTCAAAGAATGTAAATAGTGTAAATGTTTATAATACCTCATCTCAGAAATATAAACAGAAATATAGACAGTTTGTGCATTTTAGCATAAAAAAGATAAGTGAGCTAGTCTTGTTGAACATTACTAATGAATAATCCTCACTGAGTAACCTATAACTGTGGCCATGTGCCAAACTAAACTATGATTAGTAAACACAACGCCCACCTCTTCTTGATGGAAATGTTTACGGGACACACTTGTAGATCATTAATAGTGAGTTCCATCCTCACTGATTTCTCCATACTTGTGGCTTTGTGCCAAACTTAGCTAAGCTTATTTAATAACAAAACATTCTTTTTCAATGTGTTGTGTCTCTTCAGGACATAAATAATCATGGCTTCTATTCTTTGTTGCTCTTAATGTTTGTTTTTTTTATCCACCCCAATTCTTGTTCTGCCATCCATTTACACAAACTCATTAGGTAGGTTATTCATATTTCTCTCTGTCAATCTTGTCTTCATTATGTCTTGTGAGTGTCAAATTTTACAAACCTACTATCCTCATTGTGTCCTAGAACTTTAAAGTGGGAAAAATATTAACAAATTTGTAACATAATAAATATTTCATATGACTGAAAGTTCATTGAAAGATATTAAAGGAAAATAGTTATTTAAACTATTTACACTATTGTCAAACTATTGTCCTCATCTTTGTTGCCATATTCAAAGACACATGGCCCAGTGGATAAAAGCGTTAGTCGAATACAGTGACTTGACCCAAAGAGTTGTGAGTTCAATACCTAGCTACAGCTGAGGTGAACAAAAACTTGGGGAGTTGGGTTAAAGGGAGAATTTCTTGCAATACTAACTTATTGCTGCCAAAATCTGGTAAATAAATGTGTTTTATACTGACAATTTATAGATATCTGGAAGAGGTATAGTACTTGGAACTAGAACAATCTACCCCAGTGGATGAAATAAAGTGTCAAGTCTGAAATTCCAATCACCTGAAGAAAAACAGAGTGCACAACATCTGAAATGCTGTGAATATAGCAACAATGATGTGGACAACAGTCTAAACAATATAAATAGTGTAAATGAAAATATAACATAGATTTCAGTCAGTAATTGGTTAAATACAAATTAGGACATAGAAAATAGGACTTTAAAATAAGACTTAGCAAATTCAAACTGAATTTACAATGCTGATTCAGATTGAATTTGTTAAGACCTATTTATGGATAGCCAATGATGATTTCACCTTAGTTTTTATTCAACATGCATTTAAGATCTTCAAAGAAACAGAAAAAATTAATTCGAATCAAAGAAAAGAGTACTGAACTCTTATGTTATATCAGTCCTCCTGTGTGTCAGTATGTGACAATCTCTTTAAAGATGAAGAAGAGACAGAAATGTGGTCTTGCAAAAGGATGCTGAGGATAACACGGACCAAAGATGGGAGCAAAAACAAAGTTTTAGAGAAAGTGGAAACTAAAAATATCCATATACTTAACATCAGGTAGAGACAGGTTACATTCCTAGAGCTCATAATGAGTAAAGAGGGCTTGGAAAATCTGATACTCACAAGACAGATTGTGGGAAAAAAGGACAGAGGGAAGCAGTGCGTAACATACATGATGAGCTTGAGCAAATGCGTGGCAGAACAGGGTTTAGGAGAAATAAGGAAAAGACAAACTTATTAAGAACTACAAGAGACAGGAAGATGTGAAGGGCCATGAACTCCTACGTCCTGAAGGGATATGGCAAATAAAAGAAGAAAGTAGTTTTTGGACAATTTCCTTTAAAGATGAAGAAGTGACTCACAGATATGATGGCCATAATTTAGTGTCGATATAAATGTGTATGTATCACTGAAGTCCTGTATAAAAGAAGGGCAGGGGAAAACAATGAATAAGATACTTGATAAGCTTGAGTAAATGGATGGTGGAACAAGGTTTATGAATAAAGAAAAGACTGAATTTATTTAGAGCTGCAAGAGGCAGGAAATTGTGGAGAGCCATGATCGCCTTCATCCTGAGTGGAAACGGCACATAGAAAAAGAAGATTGATAATCTGATATATCATTTTAACAACTAAACTTCCAATTTTAACTGTTCTTTGAACTTCATACATTGACAGTGAATGCAATGACTGTCAAGTACAATAGAAGAAGAAGAAAACAAAACCAGAATTTCCCAGGTGAGTGTACTTCATTCAGTTCCTTGTCTCTGGGACTGACTGATGTATGAAGAAAGAAAGAAAGAATAAAAAACTGGTTCACAGGTGGAAAGAAGGTAAACTTGTTCCTATGAAGAAGAAATCAAATTTACGCCCCATAGCCTCAGGTATAGGAGAGTGATGTTGTTGTATTTGTATTGCATATATAGACATAATCATTTGATTATAAATGTTGTTACTTGGATAGGTTAATCAATAAAAGCCTATAATATAAAGGAACATTGTCAGTATTAAACACATTTATTTACCTGCTTTTGGCAGCAATAAGTCTGTTGCAAGAAATTCTGTAGAAGAACAAATATTTTTATCAAAATTTTTAAAGTGAGGAATTAACATCATATGCTTTCCTATTCGAAGAGTCAAGCTCATTTTGGTTGTTATCCATACAATATTCCGGCACTTGTACACCCCTGCTTTCTACAGTTGTTTGGTGTCCTACACAATAACATTCTTAAAATCTTGACCTACAGTTTTTATTCAGTCCTTGGTGGTAGGGTAGGTTGTTCTCATTTCTTTTTTCCATGCTTCGGGGCTATTTCTTATCAGTTAATGCTCACAAGTACTATCAATTTTGTGTCACTTCAAATGAATAAGATTTTGGGATGTTTCTGGTAGTAGTGCCAGACTCATAGATTGAAATCACAACTTTCATGGAACAAGACATTCAGGACCAACACTGTAATGCTTTAGATGTTTTGTATTATGAAGGAAAGAGACTGAAGAAGGCTGGAGTGTATGACAGAAATGTTGTGGGTATATCAATCTGGATGAGGATGTTGGTCTAAATAGCAATGCATATACTAAGGGAGACACTGAAAACCAAAGAACAGTCTGAACTTGCATCAAATTTTCAATCACTTTCTTACAACCGTACATCACTTTCCTATACCTTTTCTATAAATATTCCTGTACATTATATTCAGTCAGTTGTTAGATGTGCTGCTGGGAAATTTGGTTCACCATGTTATGTTAGACAATTTTTCTTGTCTGAATCTATCTTACACCTTTCTAAGTCTAGCATTCATCTATGCATTGAATATTGCTATCATATCTGATTTGGTGCTTCTCCTGTGTATTCAGAGATTCTTGACAAAATACAAAGAAAATTGTTATTGATCCTGATCTGGTATCTCAGCTTCAGTCACTTTCCCATTGCCATAATGTAGCTTCCCTCTGCATTTTCTATAAATATTTTCATGGCAATTTTTTTGATGAGCTTTACTCTTTTGTACCACAAGCTTATGAATTTAAGCACAGTACTAGATTGGCTGTTAGGTCACATCAATTTACAGCTGAAATTGCTAAATATAACCATAAGTACTACTTTCTTCTGTTACACTTCTCATTTGTGGAACACTTTTCCAGCTTCTGGTTTTCCTCTCAACTTTGATCTTCAAAAATTTAAATGCAGCATACATCTTCTGTTTTTTTTTAATTCTGTTCTTTTATTGAACTTTCTATAAAATAACACTTTATCAGTTTCTTTCACCCCCAGTAACCCCTTGTGGCCTGGGGAGAAATGAATAAATAAATCTAATTTAAGTCATTTATAAATTATATACAGTGTCTTACATCAGTAACCAGCCCTCCACAACATTCAGGAGTGATATCAACTGAAATTCAAATTCTTCAGAAAATGTGCAGTGTCTTGAAGGTGCAAAATACATTTTATTGTGACACAAATAATAATTAGGACAACAAAGCAGTCATCTCTTAGCTGCATATGTAATGAATCCACCCACCTCCACTAATTGGGCCATTCTAACACAATAATTTGCTTTGACATAAACTATTCTTTTGTAGCTTTATTATGAAAAAAACATGGAGCATGTGTGTTGTAAATCTAAAGAGGATAGTTCTCTTTCAATATGTACTGAGATTGGGATAGGATGCTAAAATTAGCGTTCTATGCAGTAGCTACAAAGGGCTTAGATTACACATATTACTCACTCTCTAATTCACCAAAGGAATAAGTTCAACATTTTCAACATCCCTTTTACAAAGGCACTCTTAAGAAAATTCTTTAGATTTACACTTTCTTTCAGGAATAATCTATGGATAACACCAAAAATGTTCTTAATTATATAAACTTTTCTATTGCATTTTATTTCAATTTATTTTAGCCATTTCAACACTTTCATTTTTTGTTTGTTAACACTGACACTTTCTTAGCTTCAAACAAAGACCTCTAACCTAATAACAACAAAATAATTTAACACTGTGTGCTTTGGCTTCTTCCAGAGTAATATTGAAAAAATTCTCCATAATTCCGAAATATTCCTTTTTAATTTTGATATGATTATAAACTATATCCATGAGCAAAGGCATCTGCTTGGCAGATTGGAGATTTTGAGGGGTGTTATTGTTCACAGGTTCACCCTGAACCTGGGTGGTACCACCTCTTATGATCCCATATTACCAATAATACATTTTCATTTAAACAAATTACCAACAATATCTATTTATAGTAAAATTACCAAAACAAAACAAATTTAAAGCAAAATGATGAGCAATACATTTTATAGTAGAATTAATAACAATACATTTTATAGCAAAATGACCAACAATATATTTTATAGCAAAATGACCAACAATACATTTTACAGCAAAATGATCAACAAGACATTTTATCTGTATTTGAAGGCATACATTTACGTTCAAAATATATTTAGTTTAAGCCATGAAATTGTCAAAATATTTAGATTTCAGAATTAAAAAATCCATAAAGGATTAAACAAAATCAAACAACCTACATGGAAGAACTCTTTCCTGACATTAATTCATATAATACCTGACAATTTCTTAAAGAAATCAAACTGTATTCCAAAATATAAACTTCAACAAAACTACAACATAAAACACACATCTGCTTCTAGTAATTATGTCCACACAAACATGAATATGCACAAAAGCTGAGTATCATCTACCATGTATTCAACTGTGAAAGCAGAATAACATATATCATATTTTTATTACTTCAAAGCTGCCAAGAAAATTAAATTTCGACATTAAATAAGGAGTTGATATGCTGTTGAACAAATCAAATAAAAAAAATTTCATCTTTAATCTGTCTTGGATAGAGATGGATGAAAAAACACATGTGAAAAATTTATTCAATCAAAATCGTACTTCATTGCAGAACATTAGATAATCCTCAGCAATTCAGAGAATTGAATGGCTCAAATAAATGAACAGATATTAAAATAAGACAGGCTTCTCAAGGTTACACTGATTCAAGTTTGAGACTTGTCAAGAGCATATTCTTATTTCTTATTCATACTATTTATTAGTAATCATAGAATAACTGTTTGAATAGTTGTAATAAAAAGAAATTGAAATTAAGAAAAAAGAATTGAGAGAATAAGATAGAAACATAAAATGATTGATAGAGATATGCACAAAATAATATAGCTAGAAAGATAGATAGCTAGATATGTAGGAATTGAGAAATAGAGAGATAAAAATAGACCAAGCTAGATATAGATAGATAGATAGATGGACAGATAGATAGATAGATAGATAGATAGATAGATAGATACGAACAGACAGACAGAGATAGACAGATACGAACAGACTGAGATAGATAGATAGATAGATATATAGATAGATAGATAGATAGATAGATAGATAGATAGATAGATAGATAGATAGATACGAACAGACAGACAGAGATAGACAGATACGAACAGACTGAGATAGATAGATAGATAGATATATAGATAGATAGATAGATAGATAGATAGATAGATAGATAGATACGAACAGACAGACAGAGATAGACAGATACGAACAGACTGAGATAGATAGATAGATAGATATATAGATAGATAGATAGATAGATAGATAGATAGATAGATATGAACAGACCAGGATAGATAGATCAATAGATATATATGAACAGATACACAGATATGAATAGACTGAAATAGATAAGTAGATAAATATGAATAAAATGAGATAGATAGATATGAACAGAATAGGATATAGATAAATACAAACAGATAGATAGATAGATATCAATAGACAGTTAGATAAGTAGATAAATACGAACAGACTGAGAAAGATAGATAGATAGATAGATATGAACAGACTGAGATAGATAGATAGATATGAACAGATATCAGATATATAGATATGAATAGACTGTGATAGATAAGTAGATAAATATGAATACACTGAGATAGATCGATAAATAGATAGATATGAACAGAATAGGATAAAGAGATAGATATGAACATATATATATATATATATATATATATATATATATATATATATATATACATACACACATGCACACACACACACACATATATATATATATATATATATATATATATATATATATATAGAGAGAGAGAGAGAGAGAGAGAGATAGTTAGATATAGATAGATATGAGCAAACTGAGATAAAAGACATGAACAGACTGAGATAGATAGATAGATAGGCAAACAGATGAATAGATTGTTAGATAGACAGATATGAACAGCATAGGATAGAGAGATAGAGATCAATATAAACAGACACGCCCGATAGATCTGAATATGGAACTTACACTCTCCTCTGCAATATCTGACTGCCCCACTCCTTTATGAGGTGGTTACTTAAATATCTATCTCTATCATGCAGTTATTTACCATGCTTTCAAAACTAGCAGGCCGCTGTAAGGTCACATGATTCAGCACCTTGTTCCATTGTTGGTCAGATGTGATATTGAGAGCAAATTCTATTCTGACACTATCAGGAGTGCGATACACAATACAAGTGAATGAAAATGGTACTTTACCTCAGATTTCTAGACAGTCCTCAGAAACTAACAGGTGTATATATATATATGTATGCATGATTTACTCTATACCAAATACACTAAGGCAGTAGTTCCAAAGGTTTTTCTCTAGGCTGCATTTTCAGAATGAAAATTTGCTTGTGCCTCACCAAATTTTATGTGATAAAAAGTACATAAAAAAAAAAAAAAACTGAGACAGGATTAAAGGGAGATAACTGTGAATTTGAATTCAGAACATTATTATTGATAACTCCCTCCTCTAATTAGCAGATCCTAATTGCTATATCCTTAATACTTGATATAATGCAAAAATAATACAATGATAAAACCAGTCAATAATTATTTATAACGATTTATACTGGGACTCTTGCATGCAATTACAAGTAATCCATAATAATATTTTAAATTTTGAAATCATATTTATTTTTGGTATATGAATTTTTTTTAGCTGTTTCTAAATCTCTAATTGTCTTTCAATCATTCCACCTCACCTGCTATCTTCTTCCATCACACCTATGGGAATCACTCCATTAAAGAAACTGCTCTATATTACTCAACCCCAGCATAAACCAAAGAAGTAGTTCGAAGTACTGTTTAAAGACTCCCTTACGGTCTTCCATATATATGATACTGAGTAAGAAACTGCTGATTGTGATTTAAATAAGTGGAGGTATACAATTCATGAAAGCACAAGCACAAAGAAAGATCTTTCAAGAAGATACAACGAATTGGCCAAATGTCAAGCATGTGGCTGGAAAAGTGGAAATCATTGATCCAGCAATCCATTAATTTGCATGTAATTGAATGTGGCAGTGTATGTCTTTCCAAATCAGGCCTCATTATTCACAAGAAGAGTTATATTGGTAGACATTTGACAAATTACTATCAATACTAAGCTAGGATTAAGTTATGCAAGCTATGTCAGAAGATCTGCAGAAACTGGTCCAGTCTTACCCATCACAAAAAAATCACAATAAAGATGAATAGAATTTACATAATGGGTCAAGCCCTGTACAGAACAAATTACTGGCTTCAAAAGTCATTCTCATTCTCATGAGAACTAAAACCATGAATCAAGTTTGTCAGTGATGGTCATATTCATTTACTGAATCAATAGCCATCATGAATTTCATAGTGTTTGGGACAGTTCAGAGGATTTGGAAAAAGTTGGATGAGTCTAATGGTGATTACGAAGGTCCTTGGAGTGATCACTAGTGATGGTGACGTTATGCCTACATTTATATTCCCACAGGCTCTCAGATTCAACATGGAGGCCTACATTATGTGTCTTGAGGAGGTAGTGCTGCTCTGAGTCAAGAGGGTTGCTGCTAGTAGACCCCTATGTCTGGCAACAGGATGTTGTACCAGGCCACACAAGCAGGAGAAACCAGTCATGGCTGTCAGACAATTTCTGCTACTATATCATCCCTTGCATCTGGCCACTTAACACCCCAGACTGCAACACCCTTGATTATTATGTGTGGGGTGCAGTTGAGTGAGAGACCAACAAAACTCTTTGTAACACCAAAGGTGAACTGAAGGCAAGGATTATGGCAGCATTCACCAACTTAAACAAGGAGACTGTCCAGAAGAGTTGCAGGAGATTCCAAAGTCGTCTGGAGGCCATGGTTGAAGCCAATGGCGATTTTATTGAATAAATGTACTCTTTAATATTTCAAGATATTTTTCATGTAATTTTGGTAGATATATCTGTTAAAATGAGATATCAATATTATTTTCATTTTTGCGTAATTTAGATGACAATTTAACATTGCACACTGTATGTATCTTACAGTGTGTATGGATATATTTTAAGCAACATTTGTATTTATGTATGCCAGAGAACACATTTTCTTTACTAAGATTTCACGAGTGCACAGGCTGACAAACGTAATATACAAATTTACATTATTCACATAGTTTGGACTGTTATCCTCATCTTTATTGTCATATTCGTAATATTTCTGGCCATCTTCAGGTGATTGGAATTTCAAACTGAACCCTTTATTTCATTCAACAGGGTAGCTTGTTCTAGTTCCACGTGCCATGCCTCTTCTGGATGTCTCAGTTATCATCCATTGACTCAACTCTCTAAGGTTTTGTTCACCACTGCAGTAGCCAGGTAGTGAACGTCACAACGTCGTGAATATGGCAATAAAGATGAAGACAACAATTTGAACAATGTAAATAATTACAATACCTCATCTCGGAAATATAGACAATTAATACACATAGTTTAATTAATGAAAATGGGGTGTCTATTTCAAATGGCCACTATAATATTGTATGAAGCAATATAAATGCTAGATTAAAAATAAATCAATTAATTCTTTAGAAATTGCTCTGTTTTTGTTTTGGATATGAAACTGAGTCTTTATGGGATTTTGGAAAAAATAATCTAGATGAAGAATAATGTGGATGCTTTCTTTAAAACGGGAACTAGAGCCTTGCTTACTGTGATATTCTTTGTGGCTGAACAGTAAAGCAATTCAGATCAAACGGTGATTTCCACTACAAAGGCGGATGCAGATTTAGTTCCTGCCAATGAAGCCATTTTCTTTACTAACATTCCTCAAATGTGCAGACCATTGTTTAATAAATAAAATTGTGCATATATTTTAAATATCAAGTATCCACCATCATGATGTTTGAAGTAAATATATATATATATATATATATATATATATATATATATATATATATATATATGTATGTATATTCTTGACATGTACATCGAGAAGTGGGAGATGTTACCCATGTCCACTCACTCTGAGATGCAGTTTACAATGAGGGTTGGAGTGAGAAGAGGAGAAATTGAGGCTTGCCACCAGAGAGAAGCTTGCCCGGTGGAAAGTAATCAATGACATCAGCAGAGGAGGCATAAGTCTTTTGATGCATATCCATGGGCTCTTGAAACCAATGGATGCCAGACTAATATATATATATATATATATATATATATATATATATATATATATATATATATATATATATGTAAAAAAAGGCTACAATAATGGAAGCATTATTATTAAAAAGAAAAAGTCAACAGTCAGTTATATCAACTATGAACACAGCCACAATATGCTGACCATGTTTGGAAAATAAACATTTCTATAACTGTAGATATATACATAAAACAATCCATACATTCAGTTAAAAGTAAAAATAAAATCATTCTTGATAATGACTAGAAATATAAACAAAAGTGCTTTGACATAAAGAACATTTCAACAATTTTTACACAATTTGTGTCTAGAAAAGAAGAAAATTATAAGAACACAAGAAAAATTAAAGAAAAGACAACTGCAGCACTTTATCAGTTGTTTTTAATGAAACTTTATATATATATATATATATATATATATATATATATATATATATATATATATATATATATATGTGTGTATATATACAAGGGTAAATCAAGATCAAGAACAAAAGACATATGCCCCTCTGCAAATACAAAGTGACCATTTTAATAACATTTAAAGTAATATAAATCTCAATTTAAGAATAAATCTATTAATTCTTTGGAAATTGCGATGCATATATGTAAGTCCTGTATACATTGCTTTTCAATGCTGCTGCAGTTTCTATAGCAACTAGGTTTTTATGGAGTGGAGTGGACTGGTTTGATCAATTCCCAACCTGTTTTTGAATTCAGAGTTCTCCCCCTTATAGAGTGGTTATCAGCCAATCCTATAGAGTCCACCCTGATCTGCTATTTAACCCATAGGGGAGAAGAGGTGGAATCATAACTTTCATCTCAAGCCTGGTTTAGAAATGGAAAGAGTTGGGTATTAGATTAACAACCTGTTATTTTAAAACAAAGCTTCAATGAGCAAATCAGATCTTGTTAAAAAAAAAACAGAAACAAACATTGTTTTATATAATTTTAGAAAAAAAAAACATTATTGCCGTTTTTAAATTTGTTTGTTGAACTATTGTGACAGAATCATTCATAAGAAGAAAAGCTTGCTTTTTTTCCTTTTCTTTATTTGACTGAAAAATGCCGTTTTTGAAAAGATGATAATTGTTAAAAGCTGTTAGTAAATGACAGACAGGATGACAAAATTATTTTAAAGTAAAATTGAAGCATTGGTTAATTTGATAAATTACTGTTTTTCCTTTTAAATTTCATTCTGCTTTTCTATTTGGTTTTTTGTTCTGTTTTTTAAGAAAACAAAAACTCATCAATTCAATTTAATTTGAATTTTTTGTGCTACCAGTAATTCAACAGAGTGTTTTTATGCCACTGCTTTTGCCAGAACTCTTCAAGATTTTTCTCAAAGGAAACATGGGAGAAAAGGGTTCTTTATACCTCAATGTCAGCCATTCAAATTCAATCTATTAAAAGAGCAATCAGACAAGTGATGCTTGGCTTGGACACATGGAGTTTTATAAAGGAAATCAAAACTGAAAGATTTTGCTCTATATAGAATTGAAGTAGGAAGGGATTTGCCTTATTCTCTGAAGAAAGTTTCAATTAAAATTAAATAAAAAAACTTTGCTTCGTCATTATTTGATTAGTTCAGCAGTTCAGTTTCTTAATAAAAGCAAAACATTCTTTTGAGTCGGACGCTGTAACACTTAACAATGCACCTTGTGGAGTCCAAATTTCCCTTTATGAACTAATTATAAGATACTCTTGCTGTTGATTTGAAACCATTCAAAGATTCAAAAAAGGCTCATTAACAAACCAATTCTTCTTTTTACTTGATAGAGAGAAGAGTAGTGGAAAAGAGAAAGATGACAGAAGTGAATAGAAATCTCAGTTGAGTAGCTACTGGGAAAAAATATATCAAAGGAAAAAAGATAAAAAGAATGACCAATGAAAAACCAAAAATAGGGTCAATCATTTTTTTTTCATTAAAAATGCAAGGGAATGAGTAAGGATTAAGTTTAAAAAGAAAAAGAAAAAACTGAAGAATTTTAAAAAAATCCACTAAAAAAACATGATTTCTAAAAATAATACAATTCTAAACTGCAAAAGCTGGAAATCTTTGTTTAGTTTTAAAAGCTATTATTTGTAATTATTTTAATTTTCTGTTTGCCTTTTAATGTTTAATTTGACTGAATTTTGTTGTTCCTCTTTGTTAAAATGGAATTAGGTTCATTCTAGCCTTGACTCTGAATCACAAATAATACAATTTTCATCACATTAAAGTCAAAATCAACAATTTTTTACCATTGCCTGAACAATTGGCTCTAATTATCCATGCTTCATTTAATTCAAGGTTTCCACAATTTGGTTTTATCAGCCATTTTTTTATTAAGTAAAGAAATGTAAGGACAAGATTTCCTTGCTAGATTTTACATTTTGGATTTAGATGTGCTGTCATCCCAAAATAAGGTGGGAACTTTCAACTTAAAATTTTGTATTTAAAAGAGGATATATATGGAAGCACAGATGGTGTTGTTAGTGAACTGCACTGAAAAATTGTCAAGCCAAACTCGAACTTCAATTGAATTTGTTATATTTACTTTCAACTTTTTCATTTAAAAGACAATAAGCTATTCAGTTGATAGCATTTTATTTATATATATACAGAGTCTACCCTAAAAATGTATACACACTTCAGCAAAGGAAAAATCCATACTCTCCCAAGCCAATATACACAACAAATATATCAAGAAATCAAAACAAAATGGTTGAATCCATCAACACAACAATACAAACAATATTTCCACAGGCGATAATATTCTCTTCAAACATAAAGTAATTGATGTAATTTTTCAGTTGACCATATGAATATATAACAGTGTTTCAAAATTCTTCTAGTGGCTAATGACATTTTGTTTGTTGTTTATAGATACTTTCTTCAATAAATTAATTTCAGTTTTTTACCTTAAAAAGGTACACATTAGACAAAATTGGTTAAAACTACAGTTTCAAAGGGTTTTCCAATAACTTGGACTGATTTTAATGAATTAAGTTTAGTTTCTAATAATTTTTTTCTTTTTAGTTCAGATTTGGCAGACATTTGGGCAATATTATTTTTTACACATAATTACCATGACTTAAATAACATGATCCAATAGAGAAATAAATTAATTTTCACCAATAACACTGATTTAATTACTGTTGATTTTGATCTGTCTTAATGGAATACTCTTATATATAATCCATCTTAATGAAACACCCTTTACTATTGTCTTTTTTTTTTTATACATATTGTCTTTTCCTACAGGTTAATTCTGAGAAATTTTTACATATATATATATATATATATATATATATATATATATATATATATATATATCTTACATCTCTCTTCATTAATGAATAGAGCACTCTGGCTCTCTGACATTTATTTACATTTGTAAAAACAATATGCTAGAATTCATCTTTCTCTCTGCCAAAGCACTGATGGCTTAGGAGGTAGAAACTCCAACTGATACCAAATCGATTGAGTTTCAATCCTGGTTTGATGCATTCAGTTATCTGGTCACAGTGAAGAACTGTGATAAAGCAAAACAGGCCTATATATGCAAATATATATATATATATATATATATATATATATATATATATATATATATATATATATAAAATTATTTATTTAAAAATATTTCAAAAACAGAACCCGGTAACTTTTATAATTATTTATTATACAAGCTCTGTTCCATCTCAAAACAAAAGATGGAACAGAGCTTGCAATTTAATTCAAATAATTATATTGAAGTTTTTGGCTCTTGTTTTGAAATATGAGAACCTATTATGTAGCGTTGAATCATATTTTTAAATAAATAATTATATTTATGGTCTACTTTTGTATCAAGCACTATTTTTTAAAAATAATAACAAAAATACTAAAGAACTTTGGATTATTTACCTAACGAGTTCTTTCCTATTTTCTATATATTTTTACACACACACACACACACACACACACATATATATATATATATATATATATATATAATGTCATTCACAAGTTGTGTTAAGGTTATTATATTAAGAAATTGTCAAGCCAATCTCAAATTGCAACTGAATTTGTTGCATTTACATTCTACATTTCACTTGAAATTCCATATCATTTAAAAAGGAATATGCTATTCAGTTAATAGTATTTTATTTATATACTTGTATAGATATTGTAATACTAAATTTATTCAGGCATCATGATGTTAATACAAACTACTGTTGGGATAGTGTTGGCCAAAGTGCCCAGTGCATTTGCTGTGCATGCATTTTCAATTACTTGTCTAAGGCCTACCAATGTAGACAGTTTTTTGCAATACACATCATTCTTTGTGATCCCCCACAGGTAAAAATCTACAGGTATTAAATCAGAAGAATGTCAGGGAACTCAGTGGCACCTCCTTATCTTAGCCAGTGTCCTTGCAAATTCTCATTCAAATAAGCTCACATGTCTTGCTGGTAGTGTGGTAGTGTGCCATCTTGTTTAAAATAAAATTGATCATTTTCATAAAGTTTATGTATCGCAGTGTTATTGAAATTTGATAAAACTATGAAAGATAAGTCTTTCCTTTCCCTAAGCGTGAATGCATTTTTTTAGTGGATTCTGTATAAGGGGTTAACAATGCCTGATATTCTATATATTTTTATGCAATATTTATAGTATATGTAGGTTTTAGAAAAAAATTGTTTTACTTTACCAGTTTCACTGTATAGCTTTTCATAAATGTTTTGGTGGTTTTAACTGTTGAAATATTTCAACTGTTAACATATTTGTGATATATACAGAACCTGACACAAAAATTATATACCCACCTCAGCAAAGGAAAAATAAATATTGTAATACTAAACTTATTCAGACATCACAAGATTAATACAAGTTACCTTTGGACTCTACAATCATGAGAGATGCTCAAAATGGTGGCTTTTATTAGTACAGTTGCTTGGGCAACTTTGGCCAAAGTGTCCAGTGGGATTTTGCATTTTCAATTTCTTGTCTAAGGCCACCAATGTAAAGAATTTTCTGCAATACACATCCTTAAATTGCTATAGCACATCAGGCTATATGACGGTTCCGTATAGATACAGTTTTGATTCCTGTCAGAGGACACATATTTTTCTATAAGTATAAGTTTTTTTTTCATTTCTATTCTCTCCAAAAATCTTGTTGTTGCTCACATGTCCATCCATGGCATCCTCAGCATCTTTCTGTAGAACCACATTTCTGTTGCTTCATGTCCCTTCTTCATCTTTCTAGCATTCGCGGCCATACAGGAGGACAGATATCAATGACAGTTCACTACTCTTTTCTTTGTTTCTAATGAAATTTTTCTGTCTTTTAATACTCTGCTTAGCTTTTGGGAAGCATCTTTGGCCGTTCCAATATGTCTTCAGATCTTGATGTCACACTTTCTGTCCTCTGTTAGAATACTTCCCAGATACCTAAATTTCAGTACCTGCTTGATGTTAGTATCCATGACCTGTAATTTGCATTTTGGGCTCATCTTTTTGCTTATGACCATGCATTATGTCTTCTGGTAGTTTATGCTTAATCCTTTTTTCTCACTTTACTATGCTAACTTCTGTAGGAGGTTTTGCAGTTTCCTTTCTGTGTCTGCTATCAGCACTGTGTCATCTGCATATCTATTGTGGCCTTGTTAGGGCCAGAAATAAAGACACAGGGGAGGAATTGAGTTAAACAAATATATTAACAGAAACAATAATACAGGCATTTACAAACGAGAGTGTTACAACAAGAATGTTCGGTCCGACTGTCAGAGCTGACTGCTGGAAGCTTCCTTCTCCAAAAGGCAGTACCTGCTCCTATTTATAGCTGGGAGAGCCTATGCGTGTGTTGATAAATTACCATAACAATATCTTATATTATTAAGATTTTGGCTGTCAATAATGAATCCTGATAGGATGTCAAATTCTTTCAGAATTGCCTTGCTGTAAAGGTTGAATAAATCTGGTGAGAAAACACATCCTTGTCTTACACTCCTTCTTATTTTTTATATCTGCTGAACTTATTTTCTATCCATATGCAAGCAGTTTTCTTCCAGTATAGTTTCCTGATTATTCTAATGTCTTTCCTGAATATGTCAAGGTTGCTGAGCAGTTCTAATAGATCTTTGTGGCATACTTTGTTGAATGCCTTTGCATAATCTATAAAACAGAGATACACATGCTTCTGCATATGTATTGCTCTTTCTGACAACATTATGAGCATAAATATTGCATTTCTTGTTCCAGTACCTTTGACAAACCCACACTGTTCTTGCCTGATTCTGCTGTGTTTTCTATTCATCAGAATTAGTTTTGTTTTGTGCCTCATTAGGCTGATTGATTCACATTCATTTGTAATTGGTTTCTTAGGCAGATATGCTTAAGTATATCTCCACTGTTGTAGATTCCATTTATTATTTCTGTGAACTTATCTGTAATAAAATCGTCTAATGCTGCCAGTAACTCTATTACAAGTCCATCTGGCCCTGCCATTTTGTTTCTACTCAATTTGGCCAGTGTATCTTCCACTCCATTTTTTAATATTTCCGGTCCTTCAATATTTCTCTGTATTACCACTTGTTCTCTTTTATCATGGAATAGTTCACCAATATATTCGTTCAATCTCTGAAGTATTTTTTCTTTCTCTAATATCAGCGTTTTGTCCTTGCACTTTATGCAGCCTGTTGTTGAGCATGTCTTTTCTTGTGTTAGTTCGCTTTTTTTTATGCATATCTCCTTTATCTGGGATACTCATTCTTTCTATCTCTGCACATTTTTCGTTGAGCTATTCTTCTTTAGTCTGTCGACATTTGTTACTTATTTCTTTGTGTAGTTTTATGCATTCTGTTCCATATCTTGGCATTGTTTTCTGTCTGCTTTGTATCATATTGAGACTCTCATTTGTCATCCATTCATTTTTTCTTCTTCGTCCATTCTCCTTTGGCATGATCTCGTTTGCTGATGTCACTAAAGTTTCTCTTAGTATGTCCCACTTTGAGTTTCCATTTCCATTTTGTCCCCCGTATCTTCTTTTCACACTGTTCATATATTTTTCCTTTCTGTTCAGGAGTCTATTGTATTGCATTTTGGGTGCTGTGTTTTCTATAGTTTCATTCTTAGTGTACATATAACAGAGAGGTGATCGCTTCTGGTTGGCACTTGGATAGGTTTTACAGTGTCCAACTGCATTCCTGAATCTCTTGTTGATAGTTATATGGTTAATTTGGTTTTATGTTTCTCCTCTTGGGCTTCTCCATAACCATAATCATCTTGGATGTTCTTGGAACTAGGTGTTACCTGGTCATTCACCATGCACCATTGGACCCATAAACACTACACTTATTGTAAATATGCAATTGTTATTTAACATTGTGAGGCATGGTTATTTATTATTGTGTGCTTGTGCAGACATGTGTGTGTATGTGTGTATGTGGAATATAGGAATCCATAATTTAAACATGTTTAATTAAATAGAAAAATTTTTAAAAGTTTGTTGCATCAATTTGGGAAGTTTTAAAAACATCTTATATAGGATACACAACAAAAACATTTTCTCAGAGATTCACTTGTCATAATTCCACCAAAAGTTTTCACACCACTATATTTATTGTAAATATGTAATTCCCATTTAATATTGTGAACCACATTTCTTTATTACTATGTGTGTGTGTGTGTGTATGTGTTTATGCATGTGTGTGTAAGTGTGTACATGTGTGTGTGTGTGTGTGTGTGTGAAGCACATTTTTTTTATTACTTGTATACTAAATGATGGGATAGAATATAAACCACTCTACTCCTTGATATAAAAATATTTAGAAACTATTTACATGATGTCAAAATGGCCAATAATTAACAAAATCATTTTACATTCTGGAATAATCATTCTAAAATTTATTTAAATTCTCAGAATCCATTTTCTGTCAGGGTCACATTATACCAACTTTTAAAACTAAAAAATAATATCTTGTTCATATGACAGCATAAACATTCACAATTTTTAGGGCTTTAAAAAACAAACATTTTTTAAGTAAATTCAGTATATACAAAAACTAAGGTAGAAGAAGATCAAGGATGAGAAAAAATTAATCGATATAAAATGGTGAAACAAAAAAAAAGGACAAGCAAGTTATTCCTCTTCACTCTTCAGAGCCAATTGAAGAGAAAAGTGTATAAATATGTGCACAACAAATAATAGAGCAGGGAAAAATTACTACCAGATAATCAGCTATATAAATCACAGATAGATTACAATTAGACCCAACAGTCATTCTTACAGAGGAAAGGCTGTTTTGACTTAATATAAATAGTCTCAAGAACCCTCACATGGTAATCTGAATGCTCCTTACTGATTACTGTGAAAACATCCCAGATGAAGGATAAGCCACAAGTTGGATTATTTGTTCTCAAGTCCACACTGCTCCTTAGTCTTTCAAACTGGGGGTAGATATTTATCCCTTGTTTCCTGTTTAGGATTGGGTTTCTTGTTACTTCTAAAGTCTACTCCAGCTCTATACTCATAACGCATGTCCTTACTTATGGTAATACTACAAAACACAGTGACCCTCTATTTTGAGTGACTCTTGGACCTTGTATTGGGTGAATATTAGTAAAAATAAAATATAGAAGTGTTTTACAATTACAGAACCGGAAATATTAACAAGCATATGTAAATTTTTAACATAAAAGTCTAAATCACTCCAAAGATACAAAAAATATATACCTACTATTTTTTTCTTTTTTGTTTATCTCTTTGAAATATATTTCTTTTTTTCCACTTTGAATTATTTCACCATTTGTTGATCAACCTTGGAACTCAATTATGGGATAGAAAATAGACCTCAACATTCCCAGATATATGAAGATAAAAAAGATGGAAATAAAAATGACCTAACTCATCAAATAGGGGATAACGTTTAACCCATAATGATTTAAAATAGTTTATAGGTTTGGAATACTGTCAAAATATTTTCAAAAGTGTATTTCTATTCTCTACAGGTGACCTGTAGAGAATAGAAAATTTTAATTTCATCGATTTAATTGTTAATTCTTGTGATTTTGTTGTAAGTCAAGAATTAAATTTTGTTCAATTTTCTGGAAATTTGGTTTGGATTTTGTAAATTAGAAAAGTTATTAGAGTCTGACTGAACAGGAATTGGAAGTCTGCCATAAATAAATAAATAAATAAATAAACCATTCATTCGTAAAGCCAAGTAACTGCCTTCATTAAAACATTTCTCATCTCAGGATGTTAAATTTGATGAACATGACTGTCATGCAAATGTTTACAAACAATTATTATTGTTTTGGAAAGAAAAAGCAATGAAGACAAGAAATGAAAAAAAAGTAAATAAATTCTTTGAATGATGAAAACAAATAATGGGAAAATGGTGCTATTCAATGGCACCATACCATTTCAGTTTCAGCCAAATTCAGCTAATAAAAAGTAAGAATAATCAGCTGTAGATAAAAACCAAAGCCAAGAAGAATCAATACAGAACCTCAAGAAAGTTCTTTATTTTTTGGTTATGTGGAAGACTGTATACCATCCAAAAATGGCAAAACATCCAAAAATACATTTCATGATAGAATATGCCTGATTCTTTCAGTTAATACTGCAGATGTCAGGGAATGCTTTTTATCTTTCTCCTCTTCATTCAATAAGTTTATATTTACAATATTCTAAAAAATAATGCAATTAAAACTAATTCAATGCAATATTCGTTATTTACCTATTTCATAAAGAAATAAATATGAAAAAATATTTTTTTATTCATAAATTTACTAAATTATTAAAATATGTGAAATGACTACAAAGAAAACATTATTATTTATCATCTTAGAAAGTTGGAGTCAATTAGTCAACATTTTACCAACCATTCCAATGACGAATCTAACAAATAAACGGTGTTTATTATTTTTGTTATAAATTCTCAACAACAAAAAATTTATAAATTCACTTTCATTACCAAGGTAATAATCACTTTTTAAAACAATAAAAATTACTGAGGAGTGGAGGTCATTAAAATAATAATGGTCATTAAAATAATAATGGTCATTAAATAATGGTCATTAAAATAATAATGGTATCATCCTGTTTTTGTTTTTTTTTTTGCAAGCATAAGGGTCTAAGTTTGCCAATCATCTTTTGAAAATTCACACAATTGTTTCAATTGGGAAAAAGTTTTTGCCTAAAAAATCAGCATTCCAAATCTTATCCAAGACTGAACACTAACCTCTGGAATCATTGTAATATATATTACTATCAAATCCATAAGACAGACCACAGAATCTTAAATGACTCATTCTATACCTACTTCATCACTTCATATTATAAAGATGATTCATTATTTTCACATGTGTAAAGAGACTTGATGGACAAGATCATTATCTTCATTATAATAATGATGAGAAAGCCGTCGTGATTTGGCATAATCCCATTAGTGTCTGATGTAAGAATAAATGCAGAAACAATTTATGAAAATTCACACAAAGAATTGCATTTACAGTATTATATCTAGATATATATATATATATATATATATATATATATATATATATATATATATATCCATCCAGCCTCTTGGAAGTTTTTCAGTGTAAACTATCTGTCTTCGATGCTTGAATCATGAAGTCAGTTACCTTTATGCTGTTAAATACAACTTAAATATCTGATAAGAAAGAAACAATAAATTAATACCAATATATATATATATATATATATATATATATATATATATATATATATATATATATATATATATATATATATATATATATATATATATATATATATACATACATATATATATATATATATATATATATATATATATATATATATATATACACACACACACACAGACACACATACACACATATATGTATATTGTCAGCAGAAGCACCCAATCACATCAGGATCATCAGCCTCTCTCCCTATTCCCCTACTTCCCACTGGTGGTGGTGGCAGATATGCCTGTGAATCTGAGAGAGTTTGATGAAGCCATTTGAGTCAATTTGAGTTTCGTAGACAACTCTGTTTGACAGAGAATCCCACACACTTAGTCAGAAGTTCCACCCTCATGCCTGAAAGGGGATTGAGACTTGAGACAGGTGAGATCAGGCAAAACTGGTTGCATCAATTTGTGTATATATATATATATATATATATATATATATATATATATATATATATATATATTTAACATTGAGTTTCATCCTGTACAAGGCTCAGGAGCCACTTGAAGCAGAAGGGTACAGTATAAGTGGCACAGTTTATGCTGATTTGGTGTGGAAGATAATGGTTTACACCAGATTGAACATGTTACGATTGCAGTGATTGGAAAAACATCCCCTTGGAGATCAGTTCCACAGAGCAGTGGTTCACAAGAAGTTGCTTAAATGAAACTTACTTCTTACCAATGAAATATAAATGGAATGAAGGTGGTTCACTACAATGTACGTAGCATGGTGAGTCCTAGCTATGAAGGTTAGAACTGATAAAAATATACATATTTGTTTGAAATTAATGCCAACAAACCTAAATCAAGAAATCCCACTAAAGAAAAATTGTGCTTCTTGAAAAGAATTGAATCTGTATCACATTTGAATCAGGAGGGGTAAATTTTTTTTTGACAATGATGTTCACCTTTTACTAGTCCCAAGATTCACTTACGGTAGAGGGTTACAGAGTAAGAGGCATAACTTATGGTGATACAGGTGGGAGATAACAATTAACTCTAGACTTAAACAGGTTAAGATTATAGCTTAAAACAGTTTTGCCATGGGTAGCCATTTTGATAGAGCAATATTTTCCTTACCTATTTAAGGAAACGCTTATCTCACACTGAGATTTCAACAAATTTATATCTGCTAGCTACATTTTTATACCTTATATATAAACAATAGTAATAGTAAATGGATTTATGATTCCAACATTATCTCGTATGACTATAAACCTTATTTCTTTAGTAGGCTGTTTGTTCAATTCATTCTTCACCTACATATTCACTGACACACAAGTTTGGTATATATCTATATATTTAAAATTGTAGCCTCTGTCTGTTTGTTATCAAACTATTCCGTGGTTTTGGAGATAGACCCCATAACCATATATATTCTGAAACTAAATTATCAAGGGTACTTGGATAAGTATATTTCATTTTGATCAAAGAGGCCCCGGGGCGCATAACCCCCCACACACACACACTGAATTTTTTTCCCTTTGATTTAAATTAAATTTAAATTTGAACAAGAGAATGACTCCTAGGGTACTTCAATAAGTATATTTCATTTTGATCAAAGGAGGTCTCTGGGAAGCACACCCCCCCCCGGAAATTTTTTTTCCTTTGATTTAAATTAAATTTAACAAGAGACTGACACCTTTTCAAAATACAGAAGGAGAAAGCCAGATGGAGGTCATATTGAAATGCATCCTTTTTCTTCACAAATTGTAACACTGACTTAAAATCAATCATTATTTTCTTCAGCATTTAGTTTGGTTAATATATGCATATATATATATATATATATGTGCTCAGAACTTAAAATTTTTTGAAATTTTTGAAGTTAAATTTTTTTATTATTATTATATATTTTTATACTACATATTATGTACAATTTTATTACATATATTATGATATTTGGAAGGTGGAAAAAGTTTAAAGAGCTGAGATTAAACCTGGGGAATGTTGTCCTTGGTCAGAAACAGCACAAGCTGTGCTAAATGGGTTGGTGTATTGTCTTGGTGGAGTTGCCAGTCACCAGATGCTTGCAATTCTGTTCTTTTTCGATGTACATCATCCTGTAAATGCTGGAACATGTCACGGTAGTACTTCTTGTTTATTGTTTGACTATGTGGGGCATTCTTATGATAAAGAATGTCCTTTGAGTTGAAGAAAACTGTCAACAGTGTCTTCACATTGCTTCAACTCATTTGTGCATTCTTAAGTCACTGAGAAATCTTTCAATGTGAAACTGAGATTTTCTTATGACCATTTTCAAAATGTTTTCTGCGATGTGTTGAGACAACCACCCTTTCCTTCCAAGCAGTACTATAAACAACGTAAGTGAGAATGTTGTTACTTAATGTGCATGTGCAACAAAGTTAATCTGTACCAAGTAGCTTCACACTAAATACTTTACCTTCATTATCATAACAACAGCCCTGATACTTATTGATCAGACCTCAAATAAATATATAATAAATTGAGCTTAGTCTTATAAACATCTTTTTATGTAGGAGTTTGCTATATGACCTCACTGAACAAACCATAGCCATTTCGGATTAAAAGTAATTTTCAAACATTAAGTCAATGTTTCTTTTGCCATTTTTCAGAAATTTTAGATACAAAATTGTTCAATTTAATGCAAAGTGTTTTCCCATTTGAGAAAGAATTGTGAATAAAACTTGCAATGAATTCCATCTATCTATCTATCTATCTATCTATCTATCTATCTATCTATCTATCTATCTATCTATCTATCTATCTCAGGCTATTGATATCTATCTATCTATCTATCTATCTATCTATCTCAGGCTATTGATATCTATCTATCTATCTATCTATCTGTCTATCTCAGTTTGTTGATATCTATCTGTCCATCTCAATCTGTTGATATCTATCTATCTATCTATCTATCTATCTATCTATCTATCTATCTATCTATCTCAGTCTATACTTTTCTATCTATCTTTAATGTATTTTTATATGAAAATAACACTGTAGCAGTTTTATAAGTCAAAAATAATCCCTTCCTATCTATGGACAATCAGCTTTAACAGACTACCCTACAACCCTATTAGTCCATTGATGAAAGGTTTGTCTGTATGTATGTATTCCTTGATTTGGCATTATTTCGAAATTTTAACTGTTATTTGGGGTTTTTCAGTTGATATATATATATATATATATATATATATATATATATATATATATATATATATATAAATATGTGAAAAATATATAGAAAATAGGAAAGAACTCATTAGTTAAATAATCCAAAGTTCTTTAGTATTTTTGTTATTATTTTTAAAAAATAGTGCTCGATACAAAAGTAGAGAATAAATATAATTATTTATTTAAAAATATGATTCCAACACGCTACATAAGAGTTCTCATGTTTCAAAACAAGAGCCGAAAACTTCAATATAATTATTAGAATTAAATTGAATTAAAGTACTCTTTTCCATCTTCAAGCAAAATTATTTTTTGGAATAACTTATTTCTGAAATTTACATGTTTTATAAGCATATTCATTATTAAAATCAAAATTTCTATGGTAACGGCTAGAGCAATTGTTTAAAGAAAAAGGGGCGTAAGGTGTTAATAATTTGTATCAATATCTCGGTTACATTCACAGATATATATATATAAATATACATAATACACCATGCTGACAGTACTACTCAGAGTTTTATGCAATAGGCAATCATCAGGTTATTCAGTACTGAACACTATTTTTCTAACATCAGAAGGTCTATATATGTATGCATTTGTATTTGAACACTTACATATACATTGAACCCTTACACCCACACATATGCACACACACACACAAATACACAAACACACACACACATATATATATATACATATGTGTCTGTGTATGCATGTGTGTATGAAGAAAAGATTAGATTTAATTATAAATAAAAAATAATCAAATATAGAAAATGACAGGTATACATGGATAAATCACTGAGTGAATTGTGGAACAAACTCACAAGAGAATGCTTCAACTATCACTACAATCTTAACCTATTCAAGTCTAGGGCCAACCTCCTCATATGCCTATAAACTCTGCCTCATTATATGTAATGCTCTACCTCAAGTGGCTCTTAGACCTCGTACAGGGTAAACATCATCATAAAATAAAATGTTCTATAAATATATAGATAAATATATATCTATGCATGTGTGTGATATATATACATGTATGTGTATATGTAAATATAGATATAAATTTATATATATATAATATATATATATCTTATATATATATATATATATATATATATATATATGTGTGTGTGTGTGTGTGTGTGTGTGTGTAATAGATATGAATGTATACATTTGGGTGACAGTGTGTATGGAAGTTAGATAGACATAAATAGTGATTTTCAGGGAAGGTCAACTGGGAAAAATTTACAAAATTGCAAGTTATTCAAAAGCCTTTCTCAAATGGAGAAAAAGTTTTGCATCAAATAGCACACATTGCACCTAAAACTTCACAACAATGGCAAAAAAAGCAGTCAATTTAATTTCAGAAATTACTTTTACTCAGAAATGGTTATGCCAAATTCCGCACCAACTTGCATTTCAAACAGGAAATTTGGTCGCTACTCTATTTACCTAAAATGTTTTAACTTGCAGGACACAACCTTGTCTGAATAAATTTCTTTTTTTCTTGTCTTTTAACAATAAACTTGACCATTTATTTCACCGCCATATGCTTTTAGTCACATTTTTGTTTGGTTAATGTAGTCAGCTTGTGTCCCTTCTTACAAAAAACTTTGCATAAAATGGTAAAAGAATTGTCTGTAAAAGTTAGAAATAGTCTTATTAAATGAAGTGTATATGAAATTTGTCAAAGTCTTTGAATTGTTTATGATGGAAGTAAAAACAATTGTTTGAATCTAGGAGGAAAGGCCTTGCAACCTTTGATCAAAGCAAAGATTTTTCAAGATATTATTGGAAATTTCTCAGAAAAAGTTGCAGACAGAAATATCTGAGGTCAGAATGAAAGTAGAAGCTAGTAAAACAATTCAGTTTGTACTGACTTTTACAAGTTTATTTTGTTTTCTTTTGAACCCTGATTACTTTGTACTTAGAAGTGTCCGCAACATAGAGATGGTCAACTATATCACCAAAAGTGTCCATGACATGAAGACAGCTATGTCACCAGAAGAGTCCACTACATAGAGATGGTCTGTTATGCCACCAGAAGCGTCCATGCCATAAATACGGATAACTATATTACCAGAAGTGTCCACAACATAGAGAGAGTCAACTATGTCACCAGAAGTGTCCACAACATAGAGACAGTCAGCTATGTCACCAGAAGTGTTCACAATATAGAGACAGTCAGCTATGTCACCAGAAGTGTCCACAACATAGAGACAGTCAGCTATGTCACCAGAAGTGTCCACAACATAGAGACAGTCAACTATGTCACCAGAAGTGTCCACAACATAGAGACAGTCAGCTATGTCACCAGAAGTGTCCACAATATAGAGACAGTCAGCTATGTCACCAGAAGTGTCCACAATATAGAGACAGTCAGCTATGTCACCAGAAGTGTCCACAACATAGAGACAGTCAACTATGTCACCAGAAGTTTTTATGACATAGGACAGGTGTCCACTACACAGACAAGTGTCTCTGTGTAGTGGACAAGTACAGTCTCTGTGTAGTAGACACTTGTCCACTACACAGAGACTGTCAGCTATGTCAACAGAAGTGTCCACAGCAAAGATACGGTCAGATATACAACCAGAATAGTCCATTATATAGAAATGAGCAAAATATCTGTTTCTACGTAATTGACTATTATAAAGATGTAAAAAGTGTAACACAAGTTTATGGACACGTTGTGTTATATACTGTGCTGTGCAAAAGTAAGTGAACCCCTAAGATAATATTTAAAATAATTATCTGTTTTTTTTTTCCAGATGATCAACAAATTTTAATTAAATTATATATTCATTAAAAAAAACCTTTATTAAATTTGGTGGCTTCTCCTTCTGAGGTTAGAATGCCAACCAGTCTTTTTTTCTAAATATATATATATATATATATATATATATATATATATATATGCATGTAGATGTGTGTCTGTGTGTGCTTGTGTGGATACATACTTTTAAATACTGGAAAAAAACAGTTAACATGCCCATATATGGAAAATAGTATTTCTCTTTCTTTCTTTCTTTCTTTCTTTCTTTTGAGAAAGAGTGAATTTAAATTGATTTTTTTTTTCAATTCTAATATCCTCTAATAACATGACAACTAAATTTCCTTATGTAAATTTACGTAAATTTGATTAATCCAAATATAGCCATGCACTTTACCTACTTAAGCACTTTAGCAAAAAATTTGTTAGGCAGCACTAAACAAGCATTCTTATTGATTGCTAGCAGACAACAAATTGGTTCTTAATAATAAAAACATTTCTGAATTTTAGACAAATGAATCAGTAATGATTTGTGCTATGATACCATTTCAAACATATTTGATTTACTTAGTATGGTACAGGGCCCCCTCAATGGGTTCTAAAAGACAATGGCTGAATCAAGTACAGAGGTGTAAGAGACTCACCCCTTAAGGACCCAGATAACAAGAAAATAGTGACAGTTTCAAATATAAATGACCAATATTTACCTATCTCTGAACCAAGTAAATGCATATACATTCAAATATAAATAAGCAATATTTACTTCTGATTCAAGTAAATGTATATAGACGCAAAACCTATCCTTGAACCAAGTATATGTTCCTGACTCAATTGATTTTTAACTGTTCTTGAACCAAGTAAATATAAATTACCAATATTTACTTATCCCTGAACAATGTAAATGCATATAAACTCAATCAATAATGGCCAATATTTACCTATTCCTGAATTAAGTAAATACTTCAAACTCAAATATAAACAACTGATGTTTATCTATCCTTTAATCAGGTAAATGAATATGGACTCAAATCTGATCTTGGCATTTAATAACCCAGCAAGACTTGGGATTGGTTGATTGTTCGATTGCCCTGCTTTTGGGTTGGTTGGTTGATTTCTAATTATATATATAGAGATAGATAAATAGATAGATAGATAGATAGATAGATATTAATGATAAATACACATTTTTTTCTCACCAGTAGCACAATGCAAACTTCACAGCCAGTTTTGAATCTGCACCTGAAGATTGTGTTGTGCATGAAATAGATTTGTGGTACTGGTGAGGGAAAAATGTAAATTTATAATAAATATAAAATTTATAGCTTTATTATTATACATTGAGAACTATTATATTAGTACCAGCACTCAGTGTGCAATATTTTATACACGCACACGCACACGTACACACACACATACATATATATATATATATATATATATATAACCGAACAAATTTAAATTCCACTGACAAGGTCTGTCTATTTAACCTTTTTTATTATATTTTTTCAATTTTCCAAATTAATTGTTCATCATCAATTATGTTTTGAAGAAATTGTCCAAAGTTCATTTTTTTTTCTTTTATATTCATTTAAGTACTATAAATTATCATAGACATTCTCAAGACCTGGGTGTTGTCAGAATACTAAGCAATATTTTTCGACTGAATTCTGGTACTATATATATATATATATATATATATATATATATATATATATATATATATGTTTAGATGTGTGTGTGTGTATACACTACAAGAAAAAAGTTTGGGTCTCCTATACATTTCTTTAAAAATCACCTTATACTGAGATATTTTTAAATGGATTTTACCATAAAAGATAACATTTTAGTAACTACAGTGCATTTGATTTTATTTTTCAGTCTTTCTCCCGGATCGTCTTACTGCCAAAAATTCAAATTTTGATTTGTCTGTCCACCATAGATTTTGCTAAATTGGGAATATTTTGTACAAGAAAGATTATATGTTGTTTTCACCATTAACCACTCAGTAAATATTTTAGATTACCAAAATCTTCAACTAAGTTAATACAGATTAACTCAGCACTGACTAATGCTGCAAACAATACACATGTATCTGTCTCTGTTTGAAGAAAAGATAAGATTCTTCCATTATGACAATAATCCAAAAGAATTATGAAAATATTGTCATAATGGCACAATTTTTTCATTGTTCTTCGTTTATTTTCTAATTTTGAATTAATTTGCACAAAATATCAAAATAAGAATAGCTAAATGAGGGCATAAATTTAAATTTTATTCAAAGATGGCTGATCTTAAAGACAAATTGCCATGATGTTGCTAAGTCTGCAGGTAAGAAAGTATTCTCACCAAAATGTATCTATCATATTTATAAGTCTAACATTCACTCTTGCTTTGAATACTGCTGCCACTGGTGCTCCTGATATTTATTTAAGGAGTCTTATCAAAATCCAGTTAAGAATCTGCAATGTTATTAGTTCTGACCTGGCAAGTCCGCTCTAGTCCCCTTCCTACTGCCGTAGCATAACTTCTCTATGCTTTTCTATGCTTTCATGGTAATTGTTCTGATGAAATTTCTACTTTGAGCAGTCGTTCTCTCACAGATGTGCAGTAGCTTCCCTCTGTCTTTTCTACAAATAGTTTCACGTTAAGTGCTCTGATAAGCTATTTTTGCTAGTTTCAAAAATTGGAATGTTCCACTAGTTTGACAGCAAGGTCCCAACTTTCAATGTTGAAATGGATAAATGAAGCTGTCTGTCTACTCCAACACCTTCATGTCTTGTACTTCTTGTCTATGGAAACACTTACTTGCTCCCTGATAACTATAATATCGAACTATTCAAATGCAATGTCAATAAAAATCTCCAAATGCTTCATCTATTTCCCATACTTCTCCTCATACTTTCTTCATTTATGCCTCTTTACGTGGGGTGAAAATTTTAAAAGAAAAATTATGGTGGCTGTAGTAAGAATGGTAGGTAAGAATGTGTTATTTTTGTGTAAGGAATAAGGAGGTATATTGGGTTAGTAAGATAAAACAAATTGAAGTCCAAACATCTTCTATTCTACTTTTGGTTTTGTGCCACATTTTTGTATGAAAAAAATTAAATATTACTTTCCACTATAGTACCAAGACGTTATGAATTTAAGTGCAGTACCAGATTTGTGGCAAGGTCTCATCATTTACAATTGAAATGGCTACATGTAACCGTAAGTTATATGCTAACAGTTTATTCTTAATTGTTCTGATGAACTTGCCTCTGTTGTACCTAGAAAATATGAATTTGAGCAGAGTGCAAGATTGGTGGCAAGGTCTCATCATTTACAATTGAAATGGCTACATGTAACCGTAAGTTATATGCTAACAGTTTATTCTTAATTGTTCTGATGAACTTGCCTCTGTTATTACCTAGAAAATATGAATTTGAGCAGAGTGCAAGATTGGTGGCAAGGTCTCATCATTTACAATTGAAATGGCTACATGTAACCGTAAAAGTTATATGCTAACAGTTTATTCTTAATTGTTCTGATGAACTTGCCTCTGTTTACCTGAATTTGAGCAGAGTGCAAGACTGGTGGCAAGGTCTCATCATTTACAATTGAAATGGCTACATGTAACCGTAAGTTATATGCTAACAGTTTATTCTTAATTGTTCTGATCTGTTGTACCCTAGAATATATGAATTTGAGCAGAGTGCAAGATTGGTGGCAGGTCTCATCATTTACAATTGAAAATGGCTACATGTAACCGTAAGTTATATGCTAACAGTTTATTCTTAATTGTTCTGATTGTTTCTAGAAAATATGAATTTGATGCAAGACTGGTGGCAAGCTCTCATCATTTACAATTGAAATGGCTACATGTAACCGTAAGTTATATGCTAAAAGTTTATTCTTAATTGTTCTGATGAACTTGCCTCTGTTGTACCTAGAATATATGAATTTGAGCAGAGTGCAAGATTGGTGGCAAGGTCTCATCATTTACAATTGAAATGGCTACATGTAACCGTAAGTTATATGCTAACAGTTTATTCTTAATTGTTCTGATGAACTTGCCTCTGTTGTACCTAGAAAATATGAATTTGAGCAGAGTGCAAGACTGGTGGCAAGGTCTCATCATTTACAATTGAAATGGCTACATGTAACCATAAGTTATATGCTAAAAGTTTATTCTTAATTGTTCTGATGAACTTGCCTCTGTTTGTACCTAGAAAATATGAATTTGAGCAGAGTGTAAGATTGGTGGCAAGGTCTCATCATTTACAATTGAAATGGCTACATGTAACCGTAAGTTATATGCTAACAGTTTATTCTTAATTGTTCTGATGAACTTGCCACTGTTGTACCTAGAAATATGAATTTGAGCAGACTGCAAGACTGGTGGCAAGGTCTCATCATTTACAATTGAAATGGCTACATGTAACCGTAAGTTATATGCTAACAGTTTATTCTTAATTGTTCTGATGAACTTGCCTCTGTTGTACCTAGAAAATATGAATTTGAGCAGAGTGCAAAGATTGGTGGCAAGGTCTCATCATTTACAATTGAAATGGCTACATGTAACCGTAAAGTTATATGCTAACAGTTTATTCTTAATTGTTCTGATGAACTTGCCTCTGTTGTACCTAGAAAATATGAATTTGAGGCAGAGTGCAAGACTGGTGGCAAGGTCTCATCATTTACAATTGAAATGGCTACATGTAACCATAAGTTATATGCTAACAGTTTATTCTTAATTGTTCTGATGAACTTGCCTCTGTACCTAGAATATATGAATTTGAGGCAGAGTGCAAGATTGGTGGCAAGGTCTCATCATTTACAATTGAAATGGCTACATGTAACCGTAAGTTATATGCTAACAGTTTATTATTAATTGTTCTGATGAACTTGCCTCTGTTTACCTAGAATATATGAATTTGAGCAGAGTGCAAGACTGGTGGCATGGTCTCATCATTTACAATTGAAATGGCTACATGTAACCATAAGTTATATGCTAACAGTTTATTCTTAATTGTTCTGATGAACTTGCCTCTGTTGTACCTAGAATATATGAATTTGAGCAGAGTGCAAGACTGGTGGCAAGGTCTCATCATTTACAAATTGAAATGGCTACATATAAACCGTGTTATATGCTAACAGTTTATTCTTAATTGTTCTGATGAACTTGCCTCATTTGTACCTAGAATATATGAATTTGAGCAGAGTGCAAGATTGGTGGCAAGGTCTCATCATTTACAAAAATGGCTACATGTAACCGTAAGTTATATGCTAACAGTTTATTCTTAATTGTTCTGATGAACTTGCCTCTGTTGTACCTAGAATATATGAATTTGAGCAGAGTGCAAGATGGTGGCAAGGTCTCATCATTTACAATTGAAATGGCTACATGTAACCGTAAGTTATATGCTAACACTTTATTCTTAATTGTTCTGATGAACTTGCCTCTCTATGAATTTGAGCAGAGGCAAGATTTGGAAAATATGAATTTGTAAGCAGAGTGCAAGATTGGATGGCAAGGTCTCATCATTTACAATTGAAATGGCTACATGTAACCGTAAGTTATATGCTAACAGTTTATTCTTAATTGTTCTGATGAACTTGCCTCTGTTTAATACCTAGAATATATGAATTTGAGCAGAGTGCAAGATTGGTGGCAAGGTCTCATCATTTACAATTGAAATGGCTACATGTAACCGTAAGTTATATGCTAACAGTTTATTCTTAATTGTTCTGATGAACTTGCCTCTGTTGTACCTAGAATATATGAATTTGAGCAGAGTGTAAGATTGGTGGCAAGGTCTCATCATTTACAATTGAAATGGCTACATGTAACCGTAAGTTATATGCTAACAGTTTATTCTTAATTGTTCTGATGAACTTGCCTCTGTTAAAACCTAGAATATATGAATTTGAGCAGAGTGCAAGATTGGTGGCAAGGTCTCATCATTTACAATTGAAATGGCTACATGTAACCGTAAGTTATATGCTAACAGTTTATTTTAATTGTTCTGATGAACTTGCCATTTCTGTTAAAACCTAGAATATATGAATTTGAGCAGAGTGCAAGATTGGTGGCAAGGTCTCATCATTTACAATTGAAATGGCTACATGTAACCGTAAGTTATATGCTAACAGTTTATTCTTAATTGTTCTGATGAACTTGCCTCTGTTGTACCTAGAATATATGAATTTGAGCAGAGTGCAAGACTGGTGGCAAGGTCTCATCATTTACAATTGAAATGGCTACATGTAACCGTAAGTTATATGCTAACAGTTTATTCTTAATTGTTCTGATGAACTTGCCTCTGTTGTACCTAGAAAATATGAATTTGAGCAGAGTGCAAGATTGGTGGCAAGGTCTCATCATTTACAATTGAAATGGCTACATGTAACCGTAAGTTATATGCTAACAGTTTATTCTTAATTGTTCTGATGAACTTGCCTCTGTTGTAAACCTAGAATATATGAATTTGAGCAGAGTGCAAGATTGGTGGCAAGGTCTCATCATTTACAATTGAAATGGCTACATGTAAACCGTAAGTTATATGCTAACAGTTTATTCTTAATTGTTCTGATGAACTTGCCTCTGTTGTACCTAGAATATATGAATTTGAGCAGAGTGCAAGATTGGTGGCAAGGTCTCATCATTTACAATTGAAATGGCTACATGTAACCGTAAGTTATATGCTAACAGTTTATTCTTAATTGTTCTGATGAACTTGCCTCTGTTGTACCTAGAATATATGAATTTGAGCAGAGTGCAAGATTGGTGGCAAGGTCTCATCATTTACAATTGAAATGGCTACATGTAACCGTAAGTTATATGCTAACAGTTTATTCTTAATTGTTCTGATGAACTTGCCTCTGTTGTACCTAGAATATATGAATTTGAGCAGAGTGCAAGATTGGTGGCAAGGTCTCATCATTTACAATTGAAATGGCTACATGTAAGTTATATGCTAACAGTTTATTCTTAATTGTTCTGATGAACTTGCCTCTGTTGTACCTAGAATATATGAATTTGAGCAGAGTGCAAGATTGGTGGCAAGGTCTCATCATTTACAATTGAAATGGCTACATGTAACCGTAAGTTATATGCTAACAGTTTATTCTTAATTGATCTGATGAACTTGCCTCTGTTGTACCTAGAATATATGAATTTGAGCAGAGTGCAAGATTGGTGGCAAGGTCTCATCATTTACAATTGAAATGGCTACATGTAACCGTAAGTTATATGCTAACAGTTTATTCTTAATTGTTCTGATGAACTTGCCTCTGTTGTACCTAGAATATATGAATTTGAGCAGAGTGCAAGATTGGTGGCAAGGTCTCATCATTTACAATTGAAATGGCTACATGTAACTGTAAGTTCTATGCTAACAGTTTCTTTTCAATTGCGGAATTTTCTTCTGGTTTCTTGCTACCCAGTTAACTTTGATCTTCAAAAATTTTAAAGCAATGCCAATTGTTATTATCTGTCTTAATTATCGTTCATTTATTTCCTCTCTCCTTAGTAGTAGGTTTTCCCATATTCTCAATAACCCTTTGCATCAAAGTGCAGTTATTACTTTGTTTGGGTTGAAATGATTTATTTTTTTTTTTTATAAGCGTTTCACCCCAAGCAAGGCGGGAAGCCACTAGAACACAAGGGGTTACAGAAGATTTGGAGCAAGATCAGATAGGAGTGATAGAAGAAAGGATGAGGAGAAGGATAGAGGATAGATCAAGGCAACTGGAGATGCCGATTGACATTACATTTGAATAGTTGGAGATTATAGCTCTCAGGGAAACTGGAATAGGGAAGGGAGTTCCACAGGTGAGAGGTGCGAGACATGAAGCTATTGGAGTAGAAGAGACGGTTACATTTAGTAGTTTCGACAGTGAAAGGGCGAGAGCGGGATGCCAGCCTCGTAGGGCGCTTGAATTCATGAAGTCTGGAAACCAGTGAATGCAGCTCCTCGGAGCAATTATCATTTTCAAAGAAAAAAAAATGTTGTTGATTTCTAGACATGGGCTGCAATTTTTGTTGCAAAATCAGTTAGAAATTGGTGCCAATTTGGACAGAAAAAGAGAGCCCCAAAAGTGATAAAATACAGGCATATTTTAAGGTGTTATTTAAAGGATTGCAAAGCTGCCTCACACTTTTTATCTATGTTTTCTGAAAGTGGATAAATCATTTTTTCTCTTGTGTTTTGTTGCATAAATGTGATATAATTCATGAATGTTGATGTGATTACACATCTACCTGAATGAGAATGAAGGCTGAAATTTTAAATTTAATTTTAATTTTTTTCTTTCTAAATACACTTACTGGGTTTATAGTCTAGCCAATTTAATTTAGTTGCTTTATTTTAGTTTATGTTTTAGTCAGTTTTGTTATTAAATATCCCACATTGTGATAATAGATGATCTGTGAAAAAATGCAAAATTTTGTACAAACCTGGACATAGATTTACTGTGGATGATCTAGCAATTAAAGCACTTTCTATATATTTATAATTTAAATTCTCAGTTCATACAAATAATCTTGGAGTTTTTAATATCTGCTGATATCAGTTGTTACATGCAAACTGAGTTCGTAAAATCTCATGGAAGCTAGATACAAAAGAATTGTTAATTAAAATAAGTTATAGTGGTTTAGATTTTTCATAGTGGTAATTCTGTCAGTAATCGATTTCATATTTTTCTTTCTGAAATGGAAATTCTGTTAAATGTTTGCTTCTTTCTAACCAGCCTATATTTCTGTTGTTGCTACATTCCTTTCAATCACTTAATTGTATTTTTGTTTACTATCATTATGATTGCTTATTGTCTTTAGCACCTTTTTAGCCGAGACGTTTTTTAAAATTCCTTAATTCGTGAATCATAACCAATTTTGATTAATTTTAAGTTAAGATCCACTTTGCCTCTGAGTCA
Source organism: Acanthosepion pharaonis (assembly GCA_903632075.3). NCBI lineage: Eukaryota > Metazoa > Mollusca > Cephalopoda > Sepiida > Sepiidae > Acanthosepion > Acanthosepion pharaonis. The sequence continues at coordinate 3,892,371 of CAHIKZ030002024.1, forward strand.
TTTTGTGGCAACAAGAGCAAAAATAATAATGAACATCGACAAATCACTTTTGCTTTCTTTGATTTCATTCTTACAGATTAGATCTGTCTCTAACATAAAAGGATCCATTCTTACGTCTGCCCCAAAGCCAGAGTTTCTTTTTATGTTCAGAAAATCATTGCTTCTGCTTCTATTTTATTTCATACCTTCCCCTTTCAATTTACATTAATCATCAACAGTTTTATTCCAGGAACTTGAGCTTTTAACAAATTTATTTCCTCAAAATTGTCATGTTTTAAAATCTTCCATGCAAAGATGAAATATTTGCAGGATTTTATTAAAATTAAATAAAAAAATTTTAAAATGAATTCTTTTTTTTTTAGTTTACATTTTCAAAATTAAATTGAGAAGAGGTATATTTTGCATATGGTTTCAGATAAGTTTTTCATATACATATGTTTCTGTATAAATATTCATATGATTAAATACGGAAGAAGTAAGAGGAGAAGCTTTATAAATTTATTGTTCCTTTTTTTTAATCAATCTGTGGGATTTAATCAATATTTTCAGCTCAAATATGCATGTATAAATGAAGAGAGATAAATAATTTCTGCCAATTTCTTTTTCCTTTTATCTTGCTATTTCTAAAGAAGTGATGCATTTTCTATCTATCTATCTATCTATCTATCTATCTATATATATATATATATATATATATATATATCTGTGTCTGTTTATTACCTACCTAATTAATTATCCATTTCAGTCTATCTATCTATCTATCTATCTATCTATCTATCTATCTATCTATCTATCTATATCTGTTTGCATCTATCTATATATCTATGTTTCTTATCTGTCTAGCTATTTATTCATATCAGTATTAATATCTATCTATCTATCTATCTATCTATCTATCTGTGTGTGTGTGTGTGTGTTCAGATTTGTCTCTTTCTAAAGAAGTGATGCATTTTTATGTCTATCTATCTATCTATCTATCTGTCCCTGTTTATTACCTACGTAGTTATTTATCCATTTCACTTTATCTATCTATCTATCTATCTATCTATCTATCTATCTATCTATCTATCTATCTGTGTCTGTTTATTACCTACCTAATTAATTATCCATTTCAGTCTATCTATCTATCTATCTATCTATCTATCTATCTATCTATCTATCTATCTATCTCCGTTTGCATCTATCTATATATCTATCTGTTTCTTATCTGTCTAGCTATTTACTCATATCAGTATTATCTATCTATCTATCTATCTATCTATCTATCTATCTATCTATCTATCTATATATATATATATATATATGTGTGTGTGTGTGTGTGTGTGTGTTCAGATCTGTCTATTTCTAAAAAAGTGATACATTTTTATGTCTATCTGTCTATCTATCTGTCCTTGTTTATTACCTACCTAGTTATTTATCCATTTCACTTTATCTATCTATCTATCTATCTATCTATCTATCTATCTGTAAGCAATCTAATTCTAATAAAATTATTAATCCAATAGATTTTATGATTTAAATGTTATTTTTAGTGGATATTTAGTGTTCTTCATCAGTTTAATACTTTATTTGTGATCAAACTAATTTCATTCGTTAAAAAAGATTCCAATACATTTCCTATATGTAACAGTACTGCGATCAACAAAATTTGTTAAAAATAGTGGATCACAGAGCGTTGATATTTCTCCAAATCCTGATTGGTCAATTAATGCTAGTATCATGTTTTTGTCTATGTTCACATGGTTAAAATTAATTTAGCATAAAAAATCTGTCTATGTGTTTCAAGCCTATCACGGGACATACAACATTATAAATATTTATTGACAGCATCAGTCTTTCTCTTTCAACTTATAATCTCTCAATATGTAGCACTGCAGGAAGTAACAAACACTATGAAATGCACATATACACACATACATGCTTACACGTATGTATGCACATCTACGACATCTATTCATTCCTTCAACTACAAGCAACAGAAATTTAACAGTGAGCTTTACGGCATCAAACAATTTGCCAAACAAATTCTCCCCGTTCAAATCTTTGAAGTTTCTAAGTAAGATTTCCTGACATAATCCCAAACTTCAAATTCACTCACTCAACAAACTACACTTCAATTTTAATATCTATAATTTTCACTGTGACAACAAAAATTCTATTCAAAGAACATACAGTTTGCCAAACATTTTATTCAAAAAGCAACTTTGAACATTTCTTTCATTGAGACTGAACTTTATTTCATGAATTGAAATCTTTTCTGTGAGTTCAGATAAAAATATTTTCTCTCAAAAGGTTTTAAGGATTTCCAATTAAAGGTAGATAACTTCTGCTATCAATTACAACTCTTACTATAAAAAAAAAATCAGCCACTTGATTGTTTTGTATGAAGATTGTTTGTTATCATAAAAATAGTTTTTGTGCTGTTTCTCTTGTTTGCTTTTTGTTTGCTGACACATTTGTAAAGTAAAAAAATATACGGATTGAATTAAGGCCGTTCAAACTGCAACAGATAGACATATTTGAGTAAAGGCGCCGTATATTTATTAAACGGTATATTTATTTATCTAATACAGAGGACACATGTCCAAATCCTGCTGGAGAGCACATTTTTCTTTAATAAGATTTCTTGAATATTCAGTCCAGTCAACAAAAGAGAATATACTGTTTAATAAATAAACGGAGCATCTACTCAAATAAAAGTATCCACTAAAAATAATATTTAAGTAATAAAATCTGTCAGATTATTAAATAAGAATTCATCGCCACATTAGAAATTGCTTTATTTACATTAGGATATTAAACTGAGCAGATAAGTTTAGTTCAAGACTCAGAGAGAAATCTGTTTTTAAAGGCACTATTCAGACATGTCTTGGTCATCGATATACTCTGGATCTGAGCGGTCAAACCATGTCAGATGTAATGATGGTTTCCCCTAGGGGAAGACAGATCCAAATCCTGCCAGAGAAAGAAAAAATGAAAATAATACTGTTTAATAAATAAATGCAGTGTCTACTCAAATACAAGTATTCACTAAAATATAAAGGTTTGCCTAATAAAAATCTGTTGAATTAATAATTAAAAAAATCTATTTTTTCTATATATGTATCATGTGACATGATAATATATATATATATATATATATATATTTATATATATATATATATATATATATATATATATATATGCATGCTTGAAATTATTTGCAAATATTCAGGCTGGTAGATGAAAATAAATAAACTGTTTAAAATAAGTGGTGTGTCTACTTAAATATCAGTATCTACTAAATTAAATTTTAATATGATAAAAATCTGTAAAATCTATATTAATAAATAAAATCAATTAATTATATATATATATATATATATATATATATATATATATATATATATATATATATATATACTGTGTCTAACAGTAAAATTTTCTAAATTATGTGATAGCATGGGATAATTCTCCATCCCACAATATGTTTAATATCTAAAAAACAACTAAACTAATTTAGTTTTTTTTTTCCAGGTTTTCAGATAAGGCATTTAGCCATCTTGACACTATTTGTTGTAAGAATCAGTGAAAATCCATTTGAGTTATTCAGCTAGAAAGAGAACAGGTTAAAATCATTTTGTGTCAGACCCACGGTGTCTTCCCAACTAAGCAATGGTGAAAGGAAAAAGATCATTCAGGCCTTCAGTAATTGTACCAACATTTATACTCTGGCTTCCCTTTTCAAGAGAATGGTGAATAAGTTTAAAAAAGAAGGAACAATATAGAGGAAAAATGAATCAGGGATTCACAACAGCAAGAGGGATCATTATTTCAACTTAGAGCTAAATACATTTTTATTGTTTAAAGTAGAGTCTAATAGAGTTATAAAAACCTCTGAGAATTCCAGTAAGATATCTTTAATCATTTCTAAGATACAACAGTTCTATGCTTGAAATTATTTGCTCTGTCATAATAAATACATTGAGCTCTTATTGTGGATCAGTTTTAATATTTTATATTACTAGGATCCACTTGGATTTTATATCAATGGATTTGTTACCATTACTATATATATATATATATATATATATATACTAACAGCATGGCCCAGCATTGCCTGTGCTTGCTTTAAAAATCGTTAGACTCATACAGCAATCGCCATCACTTGACTTAAAATATTTTTGCCCTTCCTTGCCTTTAAAGGAGTGCCCTTTGCCGTGCTGATGTTGCTACATGCCTTACTTCTTGCCTATCTCACACTGCAAATTTTTTCTAAGCTCTATACTAAACATTAAATCTGTTATGAAAAAAGAACTAAACAAAATGAACACAAAATGATCAGCTTTAAAAAAGGACTCATAACTGGAAAAACTGAATGAAAAAAGAATGTTAACAAATACTTTTTCACACCCAACCCAGTTCTGTGGAATCAGAATCAACATTGAGTTTAAACAAGCAATTGAGCCAATTGGAGTAAAGTGCCATGCAGTTTTAAATTTTTTCCACTTGTGACGAATGCAGCTATCGATTTTTTTGCATGCTAGCATGCTAGTTAACATTCATGTCAGTCAGCTGTTGGCTCTCACGCTGGCCAATAGAATCTTTCTGCCTATTCATGGCAGCCAGCTATTGGCTCTCACTCTGGCCAGTAGAAAATGGCCACACACTACATGAAAACGATTATTTCCACTATCGATGGGAGTTGGGAAATGCAACGTTGGTCTTGGCCTTTCTGCTAACTTGGAGCATGTGTATGTAAATTTTGGTGCAAATCCGTTGAAAATTGCGGCCATGCATTCATTACACACACACACACACATCCTGCCTTTTATAGATAGAGTTATATATATATATAGTGCAAAATGAACACAAAAGACATTTATCAGTGTATCCATACAAAATGGCTGTTGATGTGTGAAGCATGTGTATCTATCAAAATTACAATAGCAAGAAATATTTATAGCAAATTATAGGAAGAACTTTTCTCCTTTTTCTGCATAATTATCAAAAAAATTTTTTCTTCTCCTTTCATGAACTTACCCTACAAGCTGAATTTATCTTAGGTACCTTCTGGGGTCTCACTTTGATATTATGGTTCATTGCCAAAAAGTCAGTGAAAATGGAATTTTGGCAACATTGGCCAACATATTGAACAGTGACAAACAGTTATTGAAGGTCATACCCTGTAAAAAGGCTCCAAACGATAATTTTTCACATTTCCTTAGACAAAATATGCCAGAATGATATGTTCTTTTTCCCCACTTTTTTTTTAATATAGAATTATTTGACAAAAAATTGGCAAAAAAATAAATAAAACAAAAAACAATATATTCAGATGTTTTCCCGACAGGTTGTTATGAATATATTTTTTAAAATTGTTTAAAAAATGAGCAGAGAAAATATATCTGTTGCTAATAGACACCATTCAATAGTCTGCTGCATTATATATATATATATATATATATATATATATATATATGTATGTATGTGTGTGTATATATATATATATATATATGTGTGTATATATATATATATATATATATATATATATATATATATATATATATATATATGTATGTATGTATATATATATATATATATATATATATATATATATGTATATTTATGTGTGTGTGTGTCTGTGTGTGTAAAAAACAATATTTTGAATACTGGTTTTCATTGAAGTATGCAAAGCTGCATTTAACCTTGAACTGAATTATATATGCATATAATACAATTTTTATAATCGTTTTAACCCCAAGCAAGTCGATGGTGCCACTAAATCGTCAGTAAAGCAAGGTGACAATAAAAGTACAGAGTTCAGAAAGGCAGAAGATAGTTACACCTAACTTTTCTTTTCATGGTTAAGATTATGGATGACAGGGAAGCAATAATCTAAGAGAAAGTTTCACAGGCAAAAAATGTAAGAAAATAAACTATCAGAATAAAAATGTTGGTTGTACATAGTGATTTCAACTTTAAAATGATGAAAATTTCTTGCCAATTTAGTTCTATGCTTAAATTCATAGTCAGTCTACCAAGGAGGAAAGCAGAATAATTTCCATAAATATATTTATAGGAAAGCATCTATGTTACAGTGGTGATAAAATGAATGAATTTTAGATGCCAGGTTGTGACTGATAACATTACAGACACTTCTTCGGGTATTGTCAAGAATCTCATGATATATTGCAGGAACACCAAACCAGATGTGGCAATGGTATTCAATGGAGGGATAAATAGTAGATTTATAAACATGCAAGATGGCTTCTAGTGAGAAAAATTGTCTGGTTCATCACAGTGAACCAACTTTTCTAGCAGAAGACCTAGAAATTGATTCAATATAATCATTCCTCTTCATGCCAATAGAAAATATGTCACTGAAAAGTTGCAATGACTTTCTTTACTAATGATAAAGATTATTAAATGTAGCAATTTAATTTTGGAAGCATTAAAATTTACAAGTCATTTCTTGCCACAGCTAACAACTGATTAGAAGTCATTTTTGAGATAATCTGTTAGTTTTATTTTATTGTACCTATCAGGCTTACAGTCAATAAACCTGATCGGCTTACTTCAGACAGTAGTAAATAGTTGTGTCATCAACATAAATATTGGTTTGGGAATTGATGACATCAGGAAGGTTGTTGATGAAGCAGGTACAAGGGGCCCAGCTACATTAATGTGAAAGGATCTAGAAACATGTCAATGACTTTTATTTTATAACTTGTTAAGAAAGGCATGAGGAGGCATGGTGGAGCAATGGATAATGGCTCGGATTGAGGAATCAGAGAGTCAAGTTCCAATTCCAGTCAAATCCATTACATACACTTACATGCTAATACTCTTGGGAAAGGTATTACCCCTCTTCTTTCCCCCCCTCCCCATCTATGGGTAAATAGCAGGACAGACCAAGTTCTATAGCCTTTGATAGCAACTGGTCTACCACAGAAAGAAATGGCAACCTACTGCAGGAAAAAATCTGCCTCGTCAGTCATGTATCGAAAGATACATGATTGCCTAAGCATGTATAATGCATGGCACATAACTGACTCAAGAAAGATTGAATCAAATAAAAAATTTAAATGCAGACGCTATAGCCCTTGAGCTTGTAAGGAAGACCAGTATATCAAACCCTATGAAAACCCTTTGAGATATCTAAAGCAACTACCTAAGCTTTGCTGTTCTTATCTAAACTTTGATACATTCAATGTATATATGTGTAGGATATGCTTATAACTCCATCCATGGTTTCTGATGTCATCTGTAAACTGGATTCCCATAAAATATATGGTGTTCATGGTATCCCTGCAACTGACATAATGAAATGCACTCCTGAAAAACCTCCTGTTTTCTTTAAATGTTACAATAAATTCCTTGCTCTGTCTTATTTGTTGGAAATTCCCTTCGGTAGTTCCTGTTTTTAAGAACTCAGAAAAACTGTCTGATTCTTCCACCAAACTATTTTGGCAAAGTCCTGGAAGCTCTTGTAGTAAACTTGTGATCATGAGAAATAAAAAAAAAAACTAATTTCCCATGATTCCTTTGGAAAAAGTAAACCACCCTACTGGCAGAAATTTAAAGTCTTCCTTTGTTCATTGACCTCTCACACAGAGAGCACATGAATTTGACCGGCTTCAGAAAGGAATATCACAGTTAAGTTTTACATAAATATTACTTTCTCATGTTTAATATTACCCTTTTATGATAGACTTATCACTTGCAAATAATTTATTCACCTAGAGAAACAAAAAAAATACAAACATTTAACAACCTCATTACAAGAACTTTCATATATCTACTGAACTCACACAACCAAATCTTTCTGATAATAAATCCTTTTATATATGTATAAGTGCCTCATTTTGTTGTTATGTATATATTTTATATTTTATTAACCAGAAACAGGAATCAAACAAGTCCCATCATAATGCTCTCACAAACTCAGAATTAAGTATTTCACCTTACAGTGTCTTTTTTCAGACAAACAATAATGCTGATGTCTTAACCCTAGAACATTAACCATCAATTAAAGTTACACTACTACTAACCATGGGTTTATCATATCCAATTTTGAAAATATCAAAAAGAAATATTAAATCTAAATCTTTATTTGAAATATTTTACATGCAGGCACTTCAAATTTTGTACTTTGAGTTAACATTACTAGGAACTGAAAAACATTATTTAGGTAAGAAAATCAGGTACTGAAAATTGTAATTAAAAATAGGAAAATTTGTGCTGGGTACTATATACCCATGGTTAGTGTTCTAGGGTTAATGGTCATCATTGTAAAAGACTGGCAAGTTTTAGATAGGAATGGTGAAGCCAGAGCTGTTGCTTTAGATATCTTGAAATTGTTTCATAAGATTAGATTAGCCATTATATATGGAAGTTAAGTATTTATTATATAAGCAAGATAAATCAGCTCTTGGAAGAAAATTAATGCATAGTTACTCCCCATAATCATTTTAATAGTCTCTACAAATAAAATGAAGTGTCTAAGAACATTCTCAGGTCAGTAGTAAACATTTATGCTGATACTATTACACTTCTAAAAACAAGATGGTCAATGCTTTGCAGCTATTTTCTAGCTCAAATATCTCAATGGAAACATAACTTGCTTATAACTTCCTCCAGAAATAGAACATGTTTGCAAAGTATAGAAATGTGTTACTTACCTTCTCTCCAGTCCTGAAAAGGAAAACTAGTGGGAGTTACCAAAGACTGTCTTTATTCTTATGTTTGGCATGATACATTACAGGAGACCGTGTCTACCTGTCTGTCAGGAATGTATTTTCTCTTGGTGGCATCTACCTGAAGACTGTCCTTTGTGTAGATGTTTTCTTTTAATTGGCTGTCAAGTGTCATATGACTGGCTACATACAATGTATATTATCTGGGGAAGAGGAAAGAAAATTAACTCAATCGTAAAAATATCATAATATCATGTAGCTGGCGATTTTATATTTCCAGTGCTTTTCCAGCTGTTTTTTGATGAGAAGTGCACATTGCCAAAACGAATAAAAGGGTATAAGCTTTGATTTGATAACTCTTCTTAATAGCTTTTTGCTGACTTGGAAAGACATCAGAAAGCTAGAAAACTTGAAATAAAAGATGACAAATTAAACTAAGCAGTTGAAACAAAAAGAATCTTTAAGTTCACTCAGTAGAAAATATCAGGTCATCCCATAAGTTCTGTCCAAATTTTGAATAAAGAAAACAAGTGACCAAATGTTACATTTAATTACAGATTCAATCAACAATGTATTTTCCCTGATTATCTATGAGTTCCTTCCATCTATTAACAAGCTTACTAATTCCATTACTGTAAAATTCTTTTGACTTTGATTCGAAGAACTCACAAATGTCAGTTTTAACCTCTTCCTGTGTTACAAAAGGTGTTTCTTCTAAATGATTCTGTAAGCTACGAAACAAATGGTAGTCTGAAGGAGCAAGATCGGGAGAATAAGGTGGATGAGGAATTTTCTCCCAACCAAGTTCTTCGATCTTTTGTGACGTGATTCTTGCTGTGTGGGGTCGCGCATTGTACTGATAAAACATCACCTCTTTTCGATTCACTAGAGCAGGTCTTTTTTTTCCTCAAAGCTTGGTTCAAACGATCTAATTGCTGACAGTTTATTTGAGCATTAATTGTTGCATTAGGTGGTAAGAATTCAAAGTGGATTATTCCTTGGTGATCCCATTAGATTGAAAGAAGAACCTTTCACCCAGGAAGTTCCCTTCTCAGCTGTGGCTGGGGTCCTTCCCCTTTACCAAACCACTGTCTAGGATGCTTAACATTTCGATAAAATATCCATTTTTTGTCACCAGTCACAAGTATACCCAAAAAAGGTGAAACAAGTTGGCAAGAATGGAGAGAAAAGCAGATGTCAACTCGGGATTTGAGGTTGTTTTCAGACAATTCATGAGACACACATTTTCCAAGTTTAGGAACTTTTCCAAGTTGTTGAAGATGACGATGAACAGTTGTATGGTTTGAACTGAGAACCACTGCCAATTCCTCAACTGATAAAGCAGGATTTTCTTCAAGGGCTGCTTCAAGAAGCTTTTCATCAAACTGGATGTCCAGTTCGATCTTCATCTTCAAGGGTGAAATCTCCACCTCTGAATTTTGCAAACCATCTTCTGCAAGTTCTTTCATTCACACATTCCTCTCCATAAACTGAGTGAATGTTTCTAGCCGCTTCGGATGCTGAGTTTCATTTCTTGAACTCATAAAGCATTATGTGCCTCAAATGATTCTTGGGTACTTCCATGTTAGCAGGGTTTTAATCAAACAAAATTTAATTTTATTGTTCTCTGAAATAAAATTTGATCAGTTTAAATGCATCTAAACATAAAAATAATGTTCAGCTCCATTAGACATTATAAAATACTCTTTAAATTTCATTCATTTTTAACAAAAAGTTAAAATTTGGTCAGAACTTATGGGATGACCTGATAGATAAAATTTTTATTTCTCAATATAATGCTTTCAGCACACATTAGAATTTAATTTAATGTCGCAAATGATGTCAGTTCTGAACATTTTCTCCTTCCCAATGTTTACAACTTCTATAATCCATTAAAGTTGCTTATTCACCATATGTATTGCAGTTATAAAAGCAGTAGATGTGGCTAAGGCAAGATAGCATGACAGAGCCCATCTCTTTGCAAGCCCATTTTCAATTCAGTTATTCTTCTAGATGGGGTAATCAATCAGAGCTAAATGGTTTAGTCCACCCTATTATTTATGAGGGTTTCAATACTTCTCCAGGACTGGTTGTGATCCAGAGTAAAGGTGCTCAGTCTGTGCTATTATTTTACTCACAGACCCATGTTTTTTCCAAAGACAACACTGCAATGTGAATTAAACTGGCACAGAATTTGAACTCAGCATGCTGGTTTCACTTTTGGTGCTGATAACCTTTCTACTATAAACACATCCCAATGTTCAGTGTTTATGAAATAAAAATGAAAATCTTGCACCAAATCTTAAAGCTTGATATATTTCAGAATTCATTTCATCTTAACAGTCACTCTCAATAAAATCTCAGCAATCATTTAGTGTTTGCTTTTGTTCTTCTGTCATATTCATCAGGATGTTGCCAATCATGGCTCTCCACAGCTTTCAATAACTTGTAGCTATATGCAGCTTTAGACACTTTACTCTCTTTCTCTCATCGTCCTCAATCTGTAATTCATTCATACAAACTTGTTAGGTATGTTACTTGCTATTTCCATATATCACTCTTGTCTTCCGTACACTCTGGGAGTGTTAAATTCTCCAAGTACTCTTTTCTCATTATGTGTTCCAGAAAGCAAATCGCCTCAATATGATTGTAAGTATAAATATCTTTTTAGTTACTTTCCTCAATCTATGGTATTGTCATCTGTGGGGCAACTAGTATTCAGTGCCATAGGGAAGATTTGATATTACATAGTAGTTCAGCATGTTTTTTCTTGATTTATAACAAAACTTTCCTTTCTCTTAATATCTTACTTAGTTTCTGGAAAACATCTTTTTCTTTTCCAATGCTCCTTCAGCATTCTGTATGTTTAGCTTAGTTTTTCCTTCTGCTTGTGCTGTTAGTCGTCACAGGGAGACACACTTGTCTATCAGCATCAAGGCAAGCGGCCTAGAGGAGAAATATCTTGTGGGCTCTGAGAGTGTCTGCCACTGAGTCACTCCAGTGTCTTCTTAGTCTGCCTCTTGCTCTCCAACCAGAGTACCTAATGTTGTATACTCATGAGGCTTGTTGGTTGATAGGCATATGAGTGAAGTGTCTGAACCACTTGATCCATCTATCATTCTGGATGTTATCAACATCAAAACAAAGTTTTCTGTATATATACTATAAATTAAAAAATATTTGATTTGCATGCAATATATGAAGGAGTTTTGAATGAGTAAAAACAACCAACTCTTCTGGTATATGAATTTTTTATTTTAATTAATTTAAAAAAAGCGACTCAAACAAAAAATAATTTTTGCTTTTTCTGGAGAAGGTTCTGTAAATGAATCAGTGTTACAAAAGTTCTTTGCAAATTTTTCTGTTGGATATTTCTCCTTAAACAATGCTTTATGGTCAGGCAAATCAGCAGTGGTTGATAGCAAGCCAATCAAGATATTACCTAAGAATAAATAATATTGCATGATATATAAATATGAATAAATAATTTCTTCCCATCACTTACAAGAAAAACTACATTTAGGTTGGGTTAGTTTGAGTTGGTGGGTTTTATGACATATCAGCTCCTGTTGAGATTATTTAATATAATTTTTTTTTTTTATTATACTTGAGGCAATAGGTAAAAACTATCATATTTTTACCCGAGTCTATAACCAAACATTAGTCAAGTTTATATGCCTCTATAGAAAAAAATTGGTTATTGTTATACTTGATTCTATAGGTTGTGTTTATAAATAGTCTATAGGTAAACATTAGTCAGGTTTATATTTAAAGCTCAGAGGTAACTATTGACTAGGTTTATACACAAGTTTATATGTAAACATTGGACAGGTTGATCTTATAGGTAAATATTGATCATTCATACTTAAAAACAAGTAGGTTATTATATTTAATGGTGGTGGTCTGATCCCCTGGGGATGCAGTCAGTATATTCTAGACCAGTGGTTCTCAACCAGGGTCTACATGGACCCTAGGGGTCCATGTAATATTTCCGGGGGTCCACAGGCAAAACTCAATTGTTGTGTTAATTAAAAATAGTAATAATAATTATTATTATAATTATAGTAGAATATTTTATTTGTATTAAATTAGTTTTCATTTAAAAATAAAGCTTAATCGTATACTATTTCTTTGATAATTAAAACCTTAAAATTTATATTAGTGAAGAATAGAAAATTGTTCTTATGTCCAATAGCTATGAAGGGGTCCACCAAGATAAAAAGAAGGGGAAAGGGGTCCATGGGTAAAAAAAGGTTGAGATCTACTGTTCTAGACCCTGCCAACAGAGCAAAAGAAAATGTAGCAGTTCTTTCAATAAAGCTTTTATTGAATAATAGGACCAAAACAAAATTAATACTTAGTGTATCAATACCTCTTTATATCCTAAAGCTTTATTAATTTTTTTTTTTTATTGTAGTGTCTTTACCAAAGTTTATTTCAAATGTTGGAGCCTCTTCCGTTATTACTTTGTTTCTTATACAGGCATTCAAAATTTGGTCATCTATGCCAAGTTTGAGCCTTAACATCACACTTTGATAAGAAATATATCAGATACATTCTTCCTGTAAATTTCCTTATTTTTTCAGCTTACATGCATGTTTATGTCATCTCAGTTGCACATCCTTGACTTACATCCTTTTCTACTTGATTCTTTTTTTGTTTAAGAACTAGGCTCAAACACAGCTTGCATTAAAGTGATGAATCATCATAGAAAGAATTTTTTTTTTCCACTGAGGAATTTTTAGTGCTGACTAGTTGAGCCATAAATCAACCGAGATTTTGGTATTTGGGATCATATTGGATCAAGAAGACAAACATTAGAACACATTAAAATAAAATAAAGAAGTTAGAATAAAATGAAGTAGGCTTTTGTTTTTTGTTTTTTTATCTGTTTTTTGTTGAATTAAAAGCCAAATAAAATTAGTTCAGCTTCTGCATGGTTAAAATAACTGTGTCTAAAGGAATCTCCAACATTCAACAGTGCTTTACCAAAAGTGAAGAAATAAAACCAAACCAAGAATTCTGAAACAAATAGAATTCATGAAAAAGGGTTGAAAAGACAAAAAAATATCTGAACTGCTTTGGCGTGGAGCTTGTCTCAGAACAAACTAGAAGAGATTAAATGGATAACCAGAGTGAAGCAAAATGGAGATGAGAAACCGTTGATGGTGGAATAAGGGATTCAAAGGATTACTCCATGGAATTCAAGAAAGGATCATTGGAACTTTGCCAGACAAGGATATAGAATTCTCAAAATGGAAATAAAAGCAAAGAAGCAAAATAATAAACAAGTCAGAGTTTTTTGAATTTTTATTTTTACTTTTATCAATGAGAGAGTGAATCAACATATATATGTGTGTGTGTGTGTGTGCATGTGTGTGTGTATGTGTGTGCATGTGTGTGTGTGTGAATGTGTGTGTGTGAATTTTTTATTTTTGTTGAGAAGTGTTGACATACTTGTAAAAGTACAAAGATTTAATAAAAACCTTTGAAAGATAAAAATCATAAATCATGTTTCAATACATTAAAGTGTGCATATTTGTATGAATTATATATATATATATATATATATATATATATATATATATATATATATATATATATATATATATGTATACACACACCTATATATATAAAATATGAACATGTATATGTGTTTATATGTTGGGTATAAAACTTCACTATACATAAATATATTTAAGGTGCATTTAGACAGCTAGAATTCCTCTAAACAAGTTTTATTGAATAACACTGACAAGGTCTGTCTATTTGACTTTTTATATATTTTTTCCAACTTCCAACTGAGATGTTTTAAGTCCTGAAATTAACAATAACTTTACAGAGTTTATTTCTATGTACCTTCTCTATCTATCTATCTATCTATCTATCTATCTATCTATCTATCTCAGTCTATGTCGCTCTCTCACTTTCTCTCTCTCTCTCTCTCTCTCTCTCTATATATATATATATATATATATATATATATATATATATGTTTTGTGTGTGGGGGACAAAGTGGAAAACCTTTTTAACAACATATATGGCATTTGTGTATTAGATTCAGCATCTTCAGGTTGAAATGAACAGCAAAACCATGTGTATGGAAATTTTTACTGTAAGAGGTGTAATAAATTATATTACATTATCAGATCCAACAACCATAGAACAGAAAGTGTTTGGTTTATATATATATATATATATATATATATATATATATATATATATATAAAGAAAGAAAAGTAAGATATATAATCCGGTGTTCTTATAGATATTTTTATTTTTTAATTTAATTACAAAATTAAATTCGGACCTTCCATTTTTGAAACATAGTTAGAACTGTGTAGCAGAAAAAACATATTTTAAATCAATTAATTTATAATAAATATATATATATATATATATATATATGTATATATAATTATGGATTTAATTTTTGGCAGAAATGATATCTGCCTAAAGATTGGGCAAAATAAAAGAGTGATCAGTACTAATTTCAGAGAATGAAAAGTAGACCAAATTAATATATATATATATATATATATATATATGTATATATATATATATATTAATTTGGTATATATATATATATATATATATATATATGAGAGCCTTTGATGTCATGTCTGTTGGTTTTAAATCAGTACACTCCATGCTCAATGGTGTACATTGGTGAAACATCCCAAAATTTCAATTTCAATTTAATAAATGACAGAAGAAGAAACCTAGTAAAAGTGGATGAAACACATCTGTAAAAAGCTTTTCCAATTTGTTTACTTTTGTTTTAGATGCAATTCTACAGAAATATGAGTATCTTGTATCTTGAGTTATATTTATATATATATATATATATATATATATATATATATATATAATATTCTTCCATACACTTGTTTTGTTGGTGGATCTTAAAATGTGCCAACTGCCTCCCTGCATCCACTGGGATAAGACACTCCCTCAAATGGCCCAGCCTCTAGTGGGTAGTTGCAGACTTAGATATAAACCTGACTTTTGTCTTCTTCTTTGACTAGTGTAAACCAAACCCATTTTTACCTTACTGACTCTAGTGTAGACCAGACCAATGTCTACCTTATTGTTTCTATTATAAACTATACCTATGTCTACCTTTTTTAGTGTAGTGTTAAACAGACCAATGTTATCTTTTTGACTCTAGTGTAGATTTTTCCTATATGCAAACCGGAATTTTCACTATCTTTTAAATATAGTTTAATTATGTCTACTGATCTATTAATTCTTCTTGATTTTGTCCTATAAAACTTACAATTGACATTAAATTTGCTTAGCAAGTGTTGATATATTATTAAATTAACCAACCTAACTTAATTTTCTTCTCACCACAGGTACAGAGATACACTTCAGCATTTAGCATCGTGATAATCTTTGAAAACTCAAAGTAGAACAGAAAAGGATACTGTAAAAAATACTTAAAGCCATGATTGTAAGTGAGGCTGCTGACATCATTAAAAAAAAATATATACCATTGCTTCACCCACATCAAGAAATAAAATAAATTTAGTAAATTTAATAGAATTTTTATAGAAGATGTAACATCATTTTGTATTGTTTTTTTATTTGCTTAAATCATTAAAATTAAAAAAATTTTCTTTTATCTTTTTCATTTGAAAAGTTACTATATATATATATATATATATATATATATATATATATATATATATAACTCACTTACAAGATCCAAATACACAAAACCAATATTATTTACAAATTTACATGTCTCTTAAGGAACTATGTTCCTGATTAATCCAAATTCATAAATAATTATATTACAACATGCCTAAGAAGAAGATTCATATTACATCTCTCTGACCATAGCTCAATTAGGTCTCATTTAAATACACATGGAGATCTATCCAACTCCAATCGTAGCATACTTATTGATAATAAAGGTACAATAGCCTCTTCCATATGTAAAAAAAGACTAAAAATAATGTAAGCACTAATAACAAAAATGGGAAAGCCAACAGTCAATACTATCAACACGCCCTATAACTGTAGATATATACATAAATTCATACATTCAGTTAAAAGTAAAAATACGATCATTCTTGATAATGGCTAAAAGCGCTTTGATATACATACAGAACATTTGGGCAATTTCTACACAATTTGTGTCCAGAAAAGAAGAAAATTATAAGAATACAAGAAAAATGAAATAAAAAACTTAACTGCAGTGTCTTTTCAGTTGTTTTAATGCACATGTAGAAATAAAATAATAATAATAATAATAATAATAATAATAAAATAATAATAATAAAAGCCAACAGATCTGATATTATCATAAAAGACATTCATGAAATATATGTGTATTGACATAGCAGTACTATCTGAGAGAAACGCCTCCATGAAAATTATCAAAACAGTTATCCAAATACAAGGACCAGGAGATCAAGATTAACTGGATGTGGGGAATGGAGACTCTGAGTGTACCAATAGTAATCGGAGCTCTGAAAAGGAATGGACAGTTTTACTAATAGTATCCCAGGTAACATCAATATACAGGTTACACAGTAGATCACCCGACTAGGAACATCCCATATAGTAAGAAAAGTGCTAGCAATTAAATGATGATAGGGCCTAAGGACAATAGGTTGAACTTGGCTCTACAGGATACAAAGCAGGAGACATAACATATAATAATAATAATAATAATAATAATAATAATAATGATAATAATAATAATAGTAATAATAATAATAATGTACATGGAGAGGAATAATGACACAAACAAGTACATCATTGGCTGACAATGCCATGCAATACAAGACTCGTGTTGTTACCATGGAGACTGCACAATATCAGATTCCTTTTGAAGACATCATTCCTGATATACTGAAAGAATAAGGCTTGACAATTATTAAGTAAAAATGGTTCCTTAGGTGACAACTGTTAATTTTCTTCTTTTCTGTACATAATTTGAATAATTTCTACATAATTTATGTCCAGAAAAGAAGAAAATTATAAGAACACAATAAAAATTAAATTAAAAATTTTAATCAGTTGTCTTTAATAAAACATGTATAAAAGAAGGATTGCTGCCCTAATAAACAAAGGGAGCATCTACTCAAATATTTGGTATCCACTAAAAATAACGTTTAAGTAATAAAATCATTATATAAATCATCATAATCATTATAATAAATAAAAATCCATCATATATATATATATATATATATATATATATATATATATATACAGATAATGTTAGTGGTCAGTATATATATATATATATATATATATGTATGTATATATATATATATATATATATATATATATATATATATATATATATATATATGTATATATATATATATATATATATATATATATATATATATATATATATATATATATATATATATATATATATATATATATATATATATATATATATATATATAAATTTACAAGAGAATAGAATCCAGGTAAAGTTCAATGTCCAGGACAGAGCAAGAATATAATATAAAAGGCTCAAAGACTAATATTCCATGGTTATAATTTGTTACATTGGAATCGTAATCACAAGCCAATTCATCAGACCTAAAAATTCAAAAAGTAATCAGAAAATTGGAATATTAGTGTTTGAGCCTTTTATATTATATATATATATATATATATATATATATATATATATATATGAAATGGACTAAATCTGACAATTATTTTTAATATATTTTCAGTTTATATATTATTTTTATAGATACAAATATTTAAGTAAATACTCTGTTTATAATAAACAAACAGTATTAACAACATATACCAGCCTGAATATCCAAGAAATCTCGCAGGAATCGAACCTGTATCCTACACGGAACCGTCATATAGCCTGATGTGCTATGCAATTTAGCTACAGAGGAAGCATCTGGTTAGCAAGACAATATATATGTTATATATATATATATATATATATATATATATATATATATATATATATATATATATATATTCACACACACGCAAAACGCAAGTACACATACATATGAATATAAACAAAAATACATATAAATACACATATATGTGAGTTCATATAAAGTTATTCACACATATGCACTTACTTTCATACACATGTATACACACATAGATATACATACATAAATATCTTTGTGCGGTGAAAATATTTATCTATTATTTTCAAGTCTCTAATGCAGATGCATCCATTAAGTTTACATGTGCAGTCAGGTGTAAACTCGTGCGCAAAGCAAAAGATCAGCCACCCACACACATGCATCTTGTTCTTAATACCACGCAAGAATCATTCAGATATCAAATACGAACAAGTGGCACAATGAATCAATAAGTAAAGTTAACTGAGTCTCTTAATCAGTTCAACTATTTTTCTTTTTCACTCTCTCTGCAGGAATATTTCTATTGCTGGTCGAAAACATTTACTCATCTTGGCCTGTGTTTTTATCTATCTGTCTATCTATCTTTCTGTCTGCATATCATTCTGTCAATCTACTCTCTATATATCTATCTATCTATCTCAATCTGTCTTTATTTATCTGTCTCAATCTGTTCACATATATTGAGTTAGCGATTTCCCTCTGTTCATATCGATCTATTTATCTCTGTTCATATCTATCTATCTATCTCTCTATCTCTGTTCATATATCTATCTATCTATCTATCTATATCTATCTATCTATCTATCTCTGTTCATATCTATCTATCTATCTATCTATCTGTGTGTTCACTATCTAGTTATCCATCTCAACCTGTTCATATCTATCAGTTTATCTATCAGTTTATTTTTCATCTATCTATCTATCTATCTATCCATCTATTCATCTATCTATCTATCTATCTATCTATCTATCCATCTATCTATCTATCTATCCATATCTCTGCCTTTCCATCTATCTATCTATCCATCTATCTATCTATCTATCTATCTATCTCTGCCTTTCTATCTATCTATCTATCTATCTATCTATCTATCTATCTATCTATATCCTTCCATCTATCTATCTATCTATCTATCTATCTATCTATCTATCTATCTATCTATCTATCTATCTATCTATCTATCTATCTATCTCCATCTATCTATCTATCTATATCTATCTATCTATCTATCTATCTATCTATCTATCTATCTATCTATCTATATATCTATCTATCTATCTATCTATCTATCTATCTATCTATCTATATCCTGCCTTTCATCTATTCATCTATCAATCTATCTCAATCTGTTTTATCTGTTTTAATCTGTTCATATATTCTATCTATCTATCATATCTATTTCTATCTCCCATCCCTGTTCATATCCATTCATCCATCTATCCATATCTATCCATCCATATATCTATCCATCTATCTATCTATCTGCCTTTCTATCTATCTATCATATCTATATCTATATCTATCTATCTATCATATCTATCTATCTATGTGTTCACTATCTAGTTATCCATCTCAACCTATCTATCTATCTATCTATCTCCATCCTTTTCATCTATCCATCCATCATCTATCTATCTATCTATCTATCTATCTATCCATCTATCTTTCTATCTATCATATCTATCCATCTATCCATCTATCCATCTTCTATCCATCTATCTATCTCTGCCTTCATCCATCTATCTATCTATCTATCTATCTATCTATCTATCATCTATCTATCTATCTATCTATCTATCTATCTATCTCTGTTCAAATCTATCTATCTATCTATCTATCTAATTATCTATCTATCTATTGAGCTAGTTAGCTATCTAAATCAGAATATTCATATCTATTATAATATGTCCTTATATATCATTCTATCTTAGTTTCTTAATATCCCTCAGTATGTTCTTATCTGACTGTCTCTCTATCTACTTATCTACCTGTCTGACTTTATATCTATCTATCTATCTATCTATCTATCTATCTATCTATCTATCTATCTATATTTTTGTCAGCCCATATCTATTCATCTATCTATATTTCAGTCAACACATTACCTATCTTGATAATATTTCATTCTATCTCAATCTTTTATATATCTATCCCAATCTGTTCATATATACTGAGCTAGCTCTCTCAGTATGTTCATATCAAACATAATCTGTCCTAATATATCTTACTCTGTTCATATCTATCTCAGTATGTTCATATCTATCTAAATATCTATCTGCATTTCGATTTGTTATCTATCTATCTATCTATCTATCTATCTATCTATCTATCTATCAGTCAGTCCTCTATTTATCTATCTCTCTATTTACATGTCTCTCTCTTTCTCTCTCATTCTCTCTTGATATATATCTATATATATATATATATATATATATATATATATATATATATATATATATAAAAGTGGACATGGAGGTCAACACACCAGCAGCAACTGTTTCATGCTTAAACACAATTGTCAGACTTGAAAGAAACTTGTCTGTGTTTATATTTACATACACTCTGTTCCTGATTTTGAGCATTTAACCATAAATATAGCCTACCTTAGAACTATATTTTTTTATTATATATATATATATATATATATATATATATATGTGTGTGTGTGTGTGTTTACATCTATCTATCTATCTATCTATCTATCTCAGCCTGATTATCTATATATGTATTTATTTATTTTGTTTTTATTTATTTTGTTTTTTTCAAATCTATCTATCCATCTGATTATTCATCAGTTCTCATTTATGTACCTACAAGTATATGAGTAGATGTTGAAAAGTTCAGAGTCTGATCTAGAATGTTCACCAAAAAGAAAAAAAAAATCTGATGTCTGGTAAGATTTCAGGAAGTGGGCCATACCCGAGAGCTTTTCCGCATCCCTTCATCATATCTTATCCCTGCTTTTTTTCATTTATCAACCAATCAATCAATTGCTTAAAATGAGCTATCAATCAACTTTTTCCCTCTTTATTTACATTATATCTCACTGGCTCAGTGTGTGTATATATATATGCATATATGCATATATGTTTGTAGGTGTATCTACAAATCTGTGTAACTTTGTGTAAAGGGTGGTAAGCAAACATGTGTATGTATTTGTTTATATATATATATATATATATATATATATATATATATATATATATATATTAAGACATTTTTATGTTTATACATTCTTTTTATAGATACAAATATTTAAGTAAATGCTCTGTTTATAATAAACAGTATTAAACAACATTTACCAGCCTGAATGTCCAAGAAATTATCACAGAAAATATTCTTCCTCTGACAGGATTCAAACCTGTATCCTATACGGAACCATCATTTAGCTTGACGTGCATTTAACCGATTTGGCCACAGAGGAGTGTTCGGTTATCAAGGTCGAATTTACTGTATTTGAACGTCAATCTTCCATGAATCTCTCACGTACATTCATATCTGCTCATGGCGTATCAAATGTAAACAAAAGACGTCACACATTATGAAATGGTTAAAGTCCAACAATTATTTTAAGACACACACACACACACACACACACACACACACACACACACACACATATATATATATATATATATATATATATATATATATATATGAATGTATGTTTATATACAAGTGAATTGAGGATTAAGGTTTTTCTGCCAACACAATTTCTCTAATACATTTGACTCTCTCTCTCTCTCTTTCTCTCTCACGCACACACGCACACAGACATATACACACACTGACACAGATGAACACATAAACAGACATGAATACAGACATACACATACACATACGGGGTTCAGCTTGTATTTGTTCATGCATAAATTTAGTGATAACAAAATATAGGTAAATATATTGATTCTCATGTACTGCAGCTATTCAAGAGCTGGTGTGTCTAGGGCAAGATGATATAGCCTCAGAAAGAAGAATTGCAAGGGATCCAGGTTCAATTCTTACTTGATGCTTATTCTTTATTTGTCACTAACAACTGTGGAATATCCCGCGGCAAGTTGCAAGATAGATAAGAAGAAATAATATTAAGATTAGTAAAATTCAGAAATTCAAATATCATTGCATCTACTAGTTTTGTCACTTAAATAATCCATCCAACTACAATTATGACTAGGCTCAAAAAAAGACTATTGAAATTTCTGGAATATGTAATGAGAAAAAGGGCTTAGAGAATATGATACTCACAGGTCATATTGAAGTTGGGGGAGAGTAAACTATATAAGGAGCTTGTGCAAATAGATGGCAGGACATGAACTGAGATGGATAGTAAGAGGAAAGACAATGCTTAAAATGATAGGAAGTTGTGGAGAACCATAACTATGCATGATTGCTCTGAATGTGACATGGCACAGATGAAATAGATTACTAGTTTATACAAATAAGTAAGACTGTGATATGCCCAGATTTTGGAGAAAATAAGTAAGAGTTTTAATTTAATGTAACCAGATGTTTTTATAATCTCATCAATAAGGCTTTCTCTTCCGTAAAAAGCTGACCCGAGGTATCAGGTTCAAGTTCTACCTAAATTTTTATTAACAATCTGTATTATAACTAAACTAATATTTACCTATGTTTTGTTATCACTAAATTTATGCATGAACAGATACAAGCTGAACCCCATATGTGTATGTGTATGTATGTATTCATGTCTGTTTATGTGTGCATCTGTGTGTCAGTGTGTGTATATGTCTGTCTGTGTGTGTGTGTGAGAGAGAGAGAGAGAGAGAGAGAGAGAGAGTCAAATGTATTAGAGAAATTGTGTTGGCAGAAAAACCTTAATTGTCAATTCAATTGTATATAAACCTTTTTATATATATATATATATATATATATATATATATGTGTGTGTGTGTGTGTGTGTGTGTGTGTGTTAAAATAATTGTCAGACTTTGTCCATTCATAATGTCGGACTTTGTCCATTTCATAATGTGTGACGTCATTTGTTTACATTTGATATGCCATGAGCAGATATGAATGTACTTATGCTTCTACCCACTGTGTCCTTTCAGGGTGATCATGGATCTCCACAATTTCTTGTTTTTTTTGTTTTTTTGTAGCTGTTACTGTTAGGAAAATTTGTCTTTTTGCTATCTCTCCTAATACCTGGTCTTCCAGCCACTTACATAAACTTCTTAGGTAGGATATTTAATGCTTTCAACTGTGTTTCTTGCCTTCAATATGTCATATGAGTATCAAATTTTCCAAGTCCTTTTCCCACTATTTCAATTTTCTCTTTCTGATTCTAAGTATGTCTCTTTCGTTTTGATTTTAACTAAAATTTTGTCAGTGCTTACATGTTCTGTCTATAGGATTCATTGCGACTTTAATAGAACTACATTTCGGATGCGACTTTAATAGAACCACATTTCGGATGCCTCAATCTCTTCTTCTCGTAATGAGATTGTCCAGCATTCACTCACTACCATATGTTAGGATTGATATGGCATTAAATTTGGCACTCTTTTCTTTGTTTCTAATGAAATTTTCTGTTTCCTAATACTTAGTTCTTGAAAGTCAACTTGTTGCTATTCAAATGCGTCTTCCGTTGAAAACAGTTTTTAGATATTAAAACCTTTCTACTAGCTAGATTTTTGTATCTCCAATTCATACATCACATCTTGAACTATTCCTTTTGCTGACAACATTGATCATGGATCTACACAATTTCCAGTTTTGCTTTTGTAGCTATTAGGAAAGATTGTCTTTTTGCTATCTCCCCTAATACCTCGTCATAAACTTCTTAGGTAGGATATTTCATACTTTCAACTGTCCTTCTTGCCTTCAATA
Source organism: Acanthosepion pharaonis (assembly GCA_903632075.3). Lineage (NCBI taxonomy): Eukaryota > Metazoa > Mollusca > Cephalopoda > Sepiida > Sepiidae > Acanthosepion > Acanthosepion pharaonis. Next base: position 3,916,775 of record CAHIKZ030002024.1, read on the forward strand.
TGTTATATGAGTATCAAATTTTCCACGTCCTCTTTCCTCACTATGTGCCCAAGGAATTTCAGTTTTCTCTTTCTACATTTTTAACTGTTAATCTGAGAAAACAGTATAGAGATGATAATTTAAATATCTGACAAGGCTATTTAAGAACATGAGTCAAATTTTCAAGTTAATGTTTTGGTTTTGTAGCAATTTGTGGTATTACGAGAAACTATCCCTAGCAAAGCCTAATCTATGTTCAGTTTCCTTATCACCTATATTATATCTGTAAAAATTATCCATACACCAAGATATTTAAAGTATTTAGTATAATTGAATGACAGAAAAGAAATTACCATCTTATTCATATCTCTATCTATAAAAGGCAGGATATGTGTGTGTGTGTGTGTGTGTGTGTGTGTGTGAGAGAGAGAGACAAATGCACAGCTGCTATTTTCGAGGGATTTGCACCAAAATTTACATGCACATGCTCCAAGTTAGCGGGAAGGCCAAGACCAATGTTGCATTTCCCAACTCCCATCGATAGTGGAAATAATTGATTTTTCATGCTTCTACGACAGTTTTCATGTAGTTTGCTGCCATTTTGTACTGGCCAGAGTGAGAGCCTATAGCTGACTGACATGAATGTTAACTAGCATGCTAGCATGCAAAAAACATTGATAGCTGCATTCGTCACAAGTGGGAAAAATCTAAATCTGCATGGCACTTTACTCCAATTGGCTTATTCGCTTGCTCAAACTCAACATTGATTCTGATTCCACAGAACTGGGTTGGGTGTGAAAAAGTATTTGTTGTTAACATTCTTTTTTCATTCGGTTTTTCCAGTTACGAGTCCTTTTTGAAATCTGATCATTTTGTATTCATTTTTAGTTCTTTTTTCATAACTGATTTAATGTTTAGTATAGAGCTTAGAAAAAATTTGCAGTGTGAGATAGGCAAGAAGTAAGGCATGTAGCAACATCAGCATGGCAAAGGGCACTCCTTTAAAGGCAAGGAAGGGCAAAAATGATAGCAATTGCTGTATGAGTCGTATGGTTTTTGAATCAAGCATGGGCAATGCTGGGCCATGATGCTAGTATTAAATATTTAGAGAAAGATTCATACCTTTTAATTGTTGATTTTTACTCCCGTGCATATAAGATATTTTATAACATTAAAATTTAAAATGCTTTTCAAATTGTTTTCAGATATGTTTAAATTTTTTTTCAAAAGCAATGTCAAGCAACTACTTCATTTTAATTTTACATTAACTTAATCGATATTTGGTTTACAAGTTTAACTTTATGCAAAAATGAAGGCTTAATTTCATTTATTTTAAAGGACAATAGTAATAATGTGCAGGTTTCATTTAAATAAATTTTTAATGTCATAAAATTTATGTTTTGTGGCCTATAAAATTCTTTATTTTCTCAGTTTTGAGATTAGATCTAGGTAAAATATCTGTCCGAGAAATATGTACATTTCTTCATTATTTTTCTTTCGTTATTCTTTCTTTCTTTCTTTCTTTCTTTCTTTCTTTCTTACTTTCTTTCTTTCTTTCTTTCTCTTAAACCGATGTGCTTCTTCTTCACTTTGTTTTAATTTTTCTTTCTTTCTTACATTCCCTTTTTCTTGTCTTTGCTTTAATTTTTGCTTCATTCTTTCTTTCTTTTTTATTTCTTTCTTCTTTCTTTCTTTCTTTCTTTCTTTCTTTTACACTGACTTGTTTCTTCATTTTTCTTTAAGTTTTCTTTCTTTTTCCATTTCTTTCATTCATTTTTTCTTTATTTCTTATACTTACACACATATTTTTTTTAAATTTTTTCTTTTAAGCAAGGCAGGAAGCCACTAGGACGAAAGGAGTTACAGAAGATTTGGAGCAAGATCAGATAGGAGTGATAGAAGAAAGGACGAGGAGAAGGATAGTGGATAGATCAAGGCATGCTTTTTTCTTGTTTTTACTTTCATTTTGTTTCTTTCTTTTTTCTTTCTTTCTTTCTTTCTTTATTTATTTCTTTATTTCTTTCTTTCTTTCTTTCTTTCTTTCTTTATTTATTTCTTTCTTTATTTCTTTCTTTTTCTTACACTGACTTCCTTTTTCTTCACTTTGCTTTCATTTTTATTTATTTATCTTTTTTACATTTCTTTCAATCATTCTTTCTTTGTTTCTTTCTTACACTTACACACACTTGCTTTTTCTTATCATTGCTTTTATTTTTGTATTTCATTTCGTTTTCATCTTTTTCTTTCTTTCATCTTTCTTTCTTTCTTACATTCTTTTTTCTTTCGTTTGCACCAACTTGCTTCTTCACTTTTCTTTCATTTTTTTTTTCATTCATTATTTCTTTCTTACACTTACACAGACTTGTCTTTGCTTTTTTCTTGTCTTTGCTTTGATTTTTGTATTTCATTTCATTTCTTTCTTTTTTCTTTCTTACATGCCCTCAATTCCATGCTTTCAAATTATATATGCATACATAAAATCTCTTTCTTATTCTTCCTTTTTTATATACACAGCTTATTTCACTCTCTCGTTCCACTGTACATTCTCTCTCTTTCTTACACTTATACAATTAGATTTTTCTTTCACCCACACACATAAATGCACAGGGACACAAGCATACTCTCTCTTTCAGTTTTTCTATATTTCTCTCCCTTTCTGTCACATTCTCTTTCATTCATCTATATCATAATCTGTTTTAATCCTCCTGATATATATATATATATATATATATATATATATATATATATAGAGAGAGAGAGAGAGAGATTCCTTGGCTTCTCTGACATTTCTACTTACATATACACACAGCCTTTTCTTTCTTACCAGCATACATGTATGCATAGTTATTCACCTCTTTGCTGTTTACTTCCATATTGATTCTCTGTCTTTCGTTTAGACTTCCATTTTACCAATGAACACCAGAAAGAATCACAAGCTTGAATTTGACACACTCACAAAAAAGAAAATCTTTAACATGGGAAGAAGCAGTTTGGTAAGTAGACACCAGGTAAGGAGCAGAGATAATTGATATTAAAAAGATGGCTGCCATCCTCATGCTTATTTGAATTAATAATTCCCTCTTTGAAAAAGTTCTCTCATTTTTTCAGACGTACGGTTGAACTAACACTGACAGTGGCATCGGAGAATCTGATCATTAATTATAGGAGAGATGTCTTGAAAAACAGGAACAAATCTTTGGAAGCCTTGAAAGTAACCTGTACAATTTAGTTAGATTCTATAAATATACACATGTAAGCACACACATGTACATATATATATATATTTTCTTTTTTTTAATCATTTCACCTCAAGCAAGGTGATAATGCTACTTATACACAAGAGGTTACTGAGAGTAGAATACAAAAAGAAGACTTTATTGAAAAGAAAGGGCTATAAAAGAACAGTATTCAATAAGATGTAAGATGGTGATAAAGCCACTAAGATGCAAGTGGTTACTGAGAGTGGAAGATAATGAGAAGATTTTAGTGAGGAGAAAGAATACTAAAAGAACAGATTTCAGGATGACAGAAGATAGTGATAAAGCCTTTAATATGCAATGAGTTACTAGGGGTGGAAGGTAATGAGAAGACTTTAGTGAGAAGAAAGAACAATAAAAGAACAAATTCCAGGATGAAGATGGTGATAAAGCCTCTAAGACACAAGGAGTTACTGGGATTGGAAGGTATTTAGAAGACTTTAGTGAGAACAAAGAACAATAAAAGATTTCAAAATGATAGGATGGTGAAAAAGCCTCTAAGACACAAGGAGTTACTGAATGTGAAAGATAATGAGAAGACTTCAGTCAGAAGAAAGATCAATAAAAGAACAGATTTCAAGATGACAAAAGATGGTGATAAAGTCACTAAGATGCAAGAGATTACTAGGAGCAGTTAGTAGTTGAGCAAAAATACATGGTACATGGCCTGATGATTGCATTTAGCATGAGACAGACTGTTGCCTCTGGAGGTTGATATCAATGTTCACTTTTGCACACACACACACATATATATATATATATATATATATATATATATATATATATATATAACGGATTAAATCTAACAAGTATTTAATACTTTCTCTGTTTATACTTTATTTTTTCTGGATACTCTTATTTAAGTAAATGCACTGGTCTTTAATTAAACAGCATTATTTACATTTACTGGCTTGAATATTCAAGAAATTTCATAGAAAATATGTGTTCTCAGGCCAAAATTGAATCTGCATACTATATGGAACACTATTAGGCCTGGCATGCTATAACAGTTTAACCACAGAGCCACATTAATTCGAGTTTTGCTTAACTAGAAGTCCTCTGTGGCTATAATGTATATAATATATATTCAGGTCGTTAAATTTTGTTTAATACTGTTTATTATAAACAGAGCATTTACTTAAATATTTGTATCTATAAAAAGAATGTTCAACAGAAAAAAGTCTTAAAATAATTGTCGGACTTTGTCCATTTCATAATGTGTGACGTCATTTGTTTACATTTGATACGCCATGAGCAGACATGAATGTCTGTGAGAGGTTCTTGGAAGATTGAAGTTCGAATACAATATGATCTTGCTAACCGAACGCTCCTTCGTGGCCAAATCAGTAAAGGCACGTTAAGCTAAATGATGGTTCCATATAGGATACAAGTTCGAATCCTGTCGGAGGACCAATATTTTCTGTAAAAATTTCTCGGACATTCAGGTCTGTAAATGTTGTTTAATACTGTTTATTATAAACTTAAATATTTGTATCTATAAAAAGAATGTATAAACATAAAATGTCTTATATATATATATATATATATGTGTGTGTGTGTGTGTGTGTGTTTATATATTATATTATATTATATTATATATATATATATATATATATATATATACACACACACACACACATATACATATATATATATATATATATATATATATTTTCACCCTAAGCAAGATGGGAGTGCCACTAGCATTCAATGGATTACAGAAAGTGGGAGCAAGGGTAAATAGGCTTGAGAGAGGAAAGGATGAAGAGAGAGAATTGTTTTGCTTGTATTTCTTTTCTCACATGGCAGGCTTTGTGTTGGTGGAGTCACAACCACAAACTTTACCAATACTTTTTATTTGCTGTGTCTATATATATATTTATATATATATATATATATATATATATATATATATATATATAGTGGTAATTGTATGCACTTTCCATTGCTAAGAATGCTGGTAAAATGGTTGTTTCCCTGTAGTGCTCCAGTAACTAATTGACCCTTCCTGCTATCCTCTCCCATTACAAGAGCCAGATCAGGCAAAAATTGTTTTCATCTTTGGGCAGCAGCTGCCCAGAACTCACTCCTCATCCTTGATAGAATTTAAAAGCATCTCCAAGCCCTTCTGGGTGCTGAACTATTCTCCACCCTTCAACCTCTCAACCCAAAGGAGGCTACGCTGAAGGGCGGATTCTCTTTCGGGGAGGTAAACCAACCCTGAACCTGTTTATACAGGTTCAATGGGCATATTTTTGGCCGATCTCACGGGCTCGGAGAGCACACGTTAAAAAGGCCTTGTGCCACATGACACCCTCGTGGGGCTGGGGTGACTGAATATCGTCAGTCTTGACCGGCTGTTTGGTTGAACTCTCTGCCTTCAGGCGGGGAGGAAACTGAAGGAGGCTACACCGAAGGGCGGATTCTCTTTTGGGGAGGTAAACTGGCTCTGAACCCGTTTATGTGGGTTCAATGGGCATATTTTGGGGCCGAGCCCACAGCCTCGTATATCCCACATTAAATAATCGGCCTTGTGCCACATGATGCCCCAGTGGGTCAGTAGTTCAAGTCAGTCAGTAGTTCATGGAGTCAGTAGTTCAAGTCAAGTCAGGAGTCAAGTCAGAGGCAGTCCGAAACAGAGTCGCGTTCAGACAATTACTGCAAGACATTGGAATAGTGATACTGGTCAAGACTACATTGTTCTCTTTACTAAACCTGATTGTTCATACTAAAACTTCTACTTCTCTGTATATATTTCTGTTTGTACTATATTTGTGTTATTCCATATCCGTGTTCGAGTTCTTCTTTATTGGTTCTATCTTGGACTATCACCCGGGGTACAAGGAACCGGACCATAACAGTTTGTAACCCGATATGTTTGTTAACTGAAACTATTTTTCCAATAGGAATCACAGTAAAATAGATTTATCCATTCCTGGTCCCAAGATGATTGCTTATTTAAATTTATGCACAAGTTTATACACAAAACTAATGAAAATCATTAAATCTAAGAAAAATAAATAAATCCAATACTAAATAGATAAAATAGAGATGAGCATTTTAATTTGACCATAACTGTATGTAGGAGAGTTGATAGTTAAGTGGAAGGTGAAGGAAAGGGATATTACTGTTTGTTTGTTTATTTATAAGAATAGTATAGATTGTTGATTTTGCCATATGAAACTGAGTAGGAAGAGACTATATCAACAACAATTGGTTTTCTCTAAACTTTTTCCTTTTATCAGTATTATGGGATAGCTTTCTTTGGATCCATGAATAAGTACTAATAAAGAGAAAAAAATGACACAGTGCAATAAATTGGAAAAGAAAAGCACAACACATGAAGGTATACAATATGGCAGTGAACTCAGAAATGATTCGATTTGAGTTAACTCAGTTTGGCAATGTTGTTCAAGAACTGAAATTTAGTTTGATAACCAAGGCACTCTCATCTTTAATTTTCTGTTCAAAAACCAATTTATTTGACATGAGAGATGTTCAAGAACCGAGATTGCTCTGTATTTGATTATAGTGGTGAAGGATTGTAGAGAACTATCCAAAAATTTTGGGAAGAATTGAATACAATTAACTGGTACATAGTGTATCACAAGGTTCCAAAACAACCCTCCTCAGGTTTTGAATTCAGAGTTGTCATTTTAACCAGTTTCTATCAAAGATTATAGGACTCAATCTGTTCTGCTATTTACCAATAGCTAAGAGAAGAAATGAATTCATACCTCTTGCAAAGGTATTTGCATGTAAGTAAATGTAACAAACTCAGCTGAAACGAGGTCTCTGATTTATCAATCTAAAGAAACACTTAACTGCAACAATGTTTAAAATTCCACTAAAGGAATGAAGAGTATGCCAGTATGCCAAGTTTTCACTGGATAATATTCAATCTATGTATATTTACCACAGAATTAAGTACATGGGAAAGGAAGAAGGTTATGTTTCAAAGTAGGTATAGATAATCTGTATTAGTAATTGGTGATATGTACATCTTTTTATTTATTCAAATATTTATAACATTTACTATATTTGCCTATGAATGTGCATAATTGTATAATTTATATGAATAGATATCTATGCCTGTTTTGCTATTAGGGAAACAATGTTGTTCACCTTCTGTTTTTAATACAATTATGTCATTGACAACTAAACTGGTTCCTCCACCAGGCTTTTTTTCCTAGACACCTAGCAGATTTAAAAAGAAAACTTTCTAAAGTGTGGATAAACATTCTTATTGTGTCAACGGCCATCTAGTCTGGGGTAGACCGGTATATATGTATGCAGTCAGTGAGGTAGGCGGGCTTCCCTGATGGAATCAATGGTGAGCCTTCAAGTCAGAGGACATCTCTTTTGGCTTGATCTGGAGAGGGATGGCTCCCACAAGGTCTACTTGTCCAAGACATACCTTGCATGAATGAATACATTTCTTGCTTTCAACCCATGTTAGATGACCTGTAAATCTTTCATTTTCAACCCAGTTATGTGGACTGTAAAATGCCTGAGGCAAATGGGCATCAGTAGAGATGCAAAATAGGCCCTGGATCACGTGTGGACATGTCTATCAAAACCAGTTACATCCAGGTTTTTCCTGTTAGCTGCAGAACAACTTGGCATGTACACATATAGGTCTCTGCAAATTGTCTAGATCCAGGTTTCTGTCAACACTCAAATGTCAATAAAAGCAATTGAAAAACCATTAGGCTTGGTGTCTTGTGAAGTCAGTCCCATGGGTATTTGTTTCCTAAAGTTGCTGTGCCGCCTGCTGTGCTAGGTTTCTGAGGCAGTGTTATTTTGTTACCTCTCATCTCTTTCCCTTCTTTGCTTGTTATATCCTTAGCTCTTGGGATAGCAATCAGTTATTTGTTTCCCCTAACTTCAACACACCTTTTCTGTATTTTACAATAATACCTTACAATCACACCTGGTCACTGAACTGATGATGATGATGATGATGATGATGATGTGCTGATTTTGTCAGACTCTATTTAATTAATTCTTTACTTATGCCATAGAAATGGTTCTTTCCTCTTCTGTAAGACTCATTAACAAGTTGTCATATCTTACTTGAACTTTCAGTTGTAGATTAAAAATCGTAATTCCTAGAAAGTGACTGATGCCTTTATAGAACTTCAAGAATCCTTACAGTTACGCGATAATTAGAGGATGACAAATCTTATGTGAATATTGAAAGGTATTCTTTATTAATGAAACAATGTTCTTTACTTTTCTTCTTTATAATACAACCATTGACAAAAGTTATAAAATCACTACATTTTGAAGATGTTCATTCAACTTCCTTACTTCAAAACAGCAAGGTTTTATAGAAAAATACCTAAAATGAATTAAATGCAATTACTTTAACTTATCCATTATCGCTCTCTGACTTCACTTGCTGTACAAAATGTTTATCCTGTCTCTGAAGGTAACTCTGATCCCTGGATGTTTTTGAATTTCATGGTTGTGCTGCCATATCCTGCTTTGGCAAAAGAAAACAACTTTGAGTGAAACAGTGAGGATACTGCAATTGAGAGGCCTTGAAAAAGAATGCAGTTGGAAATGGAAGTCATATTAGTGTGCTAAAAGTTATATAATACTTTCTTTAAATAGAAGAGATAATTATAGAAATATCAACAATCTAAAAATTACTATTTGTACTTTGTTACCTGGTCTTTTATGAATATCCAGATGCTTCGAGACATAGACTAATGAAAAGCCATATTCTCTGTCAACGTGATTCTATCTTTCTTGAATACTAGTTGACTGATCTGATTTCCAGCAGGATGAAAATTTCTCTTGGAGCATATTTTAAAAATGTTTAGAATAAATTTCCAGTTACATTGACTGTTTGATGGCCATATCATTCAGCTAAGATATCTTTTCCTGAAGTAAAGCTATAACATTGTTTATTATATTGCGAAATACATTCTTTTTCAAAAAATAATTGAAATTAGTATTTTATTACCTTTCATTGACCTTTTTATAAAAGCCTGAATTATTTGAGTCATGAACCTCACAAATAAAAATGCTATATTCTCTATCAAGATTGTTCCATTTTTCTAAAAGTAGCAGTCAACAGATCATCTTTCTAAGAACAAGCCTTGAAATGGACCATTTAAAAAGAATTCTCCCATCAATTTCCATAGGATTAAGATCATCTTTATAGGAATAAGCTTTGAAATAGAACATTTAAAAAGAATTCTCCCATCAATTTCCATAGGATTAAGATCATCTTTATAGGAATGAGCTTTGAAATAGAACATTCAAAAAGAATTCTCCCATCAATTTCCATAGGATTAAGATCATCTTTATAGGAATGAGCTTTGAAATAGAACATTTAAAAAGAATTCTCCCATCAATTTCCATAGGATTAAGATCATCTTTATAGGAATGAGCTTTGAAATAGAACATTTAAAAAGAATTCTCCCATCAATTTCCATAGGATTAAGATCATCTTTATAGGAATGAGCTTTGAAAATAGAACATTTAAAAAAAGAATTCTCCCATCAATTTCCATAGGATTAAGATCATCTTTATAGGAATGAGCTTTGAAATAGAGCATTTAAAAAAGAATTCTCCCATCAATTTCCATAGGATTAAGATCATCTTTATAGGAATGAGCTTTTGAAATAGAACATTGAAAAAAGAATTCTCCCATCAATTTCCATAGGATTAAGATCATCTTTATAGGAATGAGCTTTGAAATAAAAGACATTGAAAAAGCATTTCAAAAGAATTCTCCCATCAATTTCCAATAAAAGGATTAAAAAAGATCATCTTTATAGGAATGAGCTTTGAAATAAAAACATTTAAAAAGAATTCTCCCATCAATTTCCATAGGATTAAGATCATCTTTTTTATAGTTTTGGAATGAGCATCAATTTGAAATTAGAACATTTATAAAAAGCTTTGAATTCTCCCATCAATTTCCATAGGATTAAGATCATCTTTTATAGGAATGAGCTTTGAAATAGAACATTTAAAAAGAATTCTCCCATCAATTTCCATAGGATTAAGATCATCTTTTAGGAATGAGGAATGAGCTTTGAAATAGAACATTGAAAAAAAAGAATTCTCCAATCAATTTCCATAGGATTAAGATCATCTTTATAGGAATGAGCTTTGAAATAGAGCATTTAAAAAAGAATTCTCCCATCAATTTGAAATAGGATTAAGATCATCAATTTTTGTAGGAATGATCATCTTTGAAATAAAAACATTGAAAAAGAATTCTCACATCAATTTCCATAGGATTAAGATCATCTTTATAGGAATGAGCTTTTTGAAATAGAACATTTAAAAAGAATTCTCCCATCAATTTCCATAGGATTAAGATCATCTTTATAGGAATGAGAATTAAAAAGAATTCTCCCATTTCCAAATAAGATCATTTAGGAAAAAAATTCTCCCATCAATTTCCATAGGATTAAGATCATCATTTTATAGGAATGAGCTTTGAAATAGAACATTGAAAAAGAATTCTCCCATCAATTTCCATAGGATTAAGATCATCTTTATAGGAATGAGCTTTGAAATAGATTAAGATCATTGAGCTTTGAAAAGAATTCTTCCATCAATTTCCATAGGATTAAGATCATCTTTTGTAGGAATGAGCTTTGAAATAAAACATTTAAAAAGAATTCTCACATCAATTTCCATAGGATTAAGATCATCTTTATAGGAAAGCTTTTTGAAATAGAGCATTTAAAAAGAATTCTCCCATCAATTTCCATAGGATGAAGATCATCTTTATAGGAATGAGCTTTGAAATAGAACATTTAAAAAGAATTCTCCCATCAATTTCCATAGGATTAAGATCATCTTTATAGGAATGAGCTTTGAAATAGAACATTTAAAAAGAATTCTCCCATCAATTTCCATAGGATTAAGATCATCTTTATAGGAATGAGCTTTGAAATATGAGCTTGAACAGCATTTAAAAGAATTCTCCATCAATTTCCATAGGATGAAGATCATCTTTATAGGAATGAGCTTTGAAATAGAACATTCAAAAAGAATTCTCCCATCAATTTCCATAGGATTAAGATCATCTTTATAGCAATGAGCTTTGAAATAGAGCATTTAAAAAGAATTCTCCCATCAATTTCCATAGGATTAAGATCATCTTTGTAGGAATGAGCTTTGAAATAAAACATTTAAAAAGAATTCTCACATCAATTTCCATAGGATTAAGATCATCTTTATAGGAATGAGCTTTGAAATAGAACATTAAAAAGAATTCTCCCATCAATTTCCATAGGATTAAGATCATCTTTATAGGAATGAGCTTTGAAATAGAGCATTTAAAAAGAATTCTCCCATCAATTTCCATAGGATTAAGATCATCTTTATGAGGAATGAACTTTCAAAATAGATCATTTATAGGAATGAAAAAAATTCTCCCATCAATTTCCATAGGATTAAGATCATCTTTATAGGAATGAGCTTTGAAATAGAGCATTTAAAAAAGAATTCTCCCATAAGAATTTCCATAGGATTAAGATCATCTTTATAGGAATGAGCTTTGAAATAGAACAAATAGAACAAAAAGAATTCTCCCATCAATTTCCATAGGATTAAGATCATCTTTATAGGAATGAGCTTTGAAATAGAAACATTTAAAAAGAATTCTCCCATCAATTTGCATAGGATTAAGATCATCTTTATAGGAATGAGCTTTGAAATAGAACATTTAAAAAGAATTCTCCCATCAATTTCCATAGGATTAAGATCATCTTTATAGGAATGAGCTTTGAAATAGAACATTTAAAAAGAATTCTCCCATCAATTTCCATAGGATTAAGATCATCTTTATAGGAATGAGCTTTGAAATAGAGCATTTAAAAAGAATTCTCCCATCAATTTCCATAGGATTAAGATCATCTTTGTAGGAATGAATTCTCCTTTGAAATAGAACATTCAAAAAAGAAATTCTCCCATCAATTTCCATAGGATTAAGATCATCTTTATAGGAATGAGCTTTGAAATAGAACATTTAAAAAGAATTCTCCATCAATTTCCATAGGATTAAGATCATCTTTATAGGAATGAGCTTTTGAAATAGAGCATTTAAAAAGAATTCTCCCATCAATTTCCATAGGATTAAGATCATCTTTATAGGAATGAGCTTTGAAATAGAACATTTAAAAAGAATTCTCCCATCAATTTCCATAGGATTAAGATCATCTTTATAGGAATGAGCTTTGAAATAGAGCATTTAAAAAGAATTCTCCCATCAATTTCCATAGGATGAAGATCATCTTTATAGGAATGAGCTTTGAAATAGAACATTCAAAAAGAATTCTCCCATCAATTTCCATAGGATTAAGATCATCTTTATAGCAATGAGCTTTGAAATAGAGCATTTAAAAAGAATTCTCCCATCAATTTCCATAGGATTAAGATCATCTTTGTAGGAATGAGCTTTGAAATAAAACATTTAAAAAGAATTCTCACATCAATTTCCATAGGATTAAGATCATCTTTATAGGAATGAGCTTTGAAATAGAACATTTAAAAAGAATTCTCCCATCAATTTCCATAGGATTAAGATCATCTTTATAGGAATGAGCTTTGAAATAGAGCATTTAAAAAGAATTCTCCCATCAATTTCCATAGGATTAAGATCATCTTTATAGGAATGAACTTTGAAATAGAACATTCAAAAAAAAATTCTCCCATCAATTTCCATAGGATTAAGATCATCTTTATAGGAATGAGCTTTGAAATAGAGCATTTAAAAGAATTCTCCATCAATTTCCATAGGATTAAGATCATCTTTATAGGAATGAGCTTTGAAATAGAACATTTAAAAAGAATTCTCCCATCAATTTCCATAGGATTAAGATCATCTTTTATAGGAATGAGCTCCCATTTTGAAATAGAACATTTAAAAGAAATTCTCCCATCAATTTGCATAGGATTAAGATCATCTTTATAGGAATGAGCTTTGAAATAGAACATTTAAAAGAATTCTCCCATCAATTTCCATAGGATTAAGATCATCTTTATAGGAATGAGCATTCAAAAAAATTTTGAAATAGAAATCATCTTTTAGGAATGAAAAAGAATTCTCCCATCAATTTCCATAGGATTAAGATCATCTTTATAGGAATGAGCTTTGAAATAGAGCATTTAAAAAAGAATTCTCCCATCAATTTCCATAGGATTAAGATCATCTTTGTAGGAATGAGCTTTGAAATAAAACATTTAAAAAGAATTCCTCATCATCAATTTCCATAGGATTAAGATCATCTTTATAGGAATGAGCTTTGAAATAGAACATTTAAAAAGAATTCTCCCATCAATTTCCATAGGATTAAGATCATCTTTATAGGAATGAGCTTTGAAATAGAGCATTTAAAAAAGAATTCTCCCATCAATTTCCATAGGATTAAGAGATCATCTTTGAATAGGAATGAGCTTTGAAATAGAACATTCAAAAAGAATTCTCCCATCAATTTCCATAGGATTAAGATCATCTTTGTAGGAATGAGCTTTGAAATAGAGCATTTAAAAAAGAATTCTCCCATCAATTTCCATAGGATTAAGATCATCTTTTATGAGGAATGAGCATTTAAAAAATTTTAAAATTAAGAACATTTAAAAGAATTCTCCCATCAATTTCCATAGGATTAAGATCATCTTTATAGGAATGAGCTTTGAAATAGAGCATTTAAAAAGAATTCTCCCATCAATTTCCATAGGATTAAGATCATCTTTATAGGAATGAGCTTTGAAATAGAGCATTTAAAAAGAATTCTCCCATCAATTTCCATAGGATTAAGATCATCTTTATAGGAATGAGCTTTGAAATAGAACATTTAAAAAGAATTCTCCCATCAATTTCCATAGGATTAAGATCATCTTTATAGGAATGAGCTTTGAAATAGAGCATTTAAAAAGAATTCTCCCATCAATTTCCATAGGATGAAGATCATCTTTGTAGGAATGAAACATTTAAAAGGAATTTTGAAATAAAACATTTGAAAAAGAATTCTCCCATCAATTTCCATAGGATTAAGATCATCTTTATAGGAATGAGCTTTTGAAATTTAAAAAACATTCCATGGAAAAAAGAATTCTAGAACCCATCAATTTCCATAGGATTAAGATCATCTTTATAGGAATGAGCTTTGAAATAGAGCATTAAAAAGAATTCTCCCATCAAAAGGATTAAATTCTCTTTGAAATAGAACATTCAATTTCAATTTCCATGGGATTAAGATCATCTTTGTAGGAATGAGCTTTTGAAATAAAAAACATTTAAAAAGAATTCTCACATCAATTTCCATAGGATTAAGATCATCTTTATAGGAATGAGCTTTGAAATAGAACATTTAAAAAGAATTCTCCCATCAATTTCCATAGGATCTTTAAGATCATCTTTATAGGAATGATCAATTTCCATTTGATCAATAGAATGAGCTTTGAAATAGAACATTAAAAGAATTCTCCCATCAATTTCCATAGGATTAAGATCATCTTTATAGGAATGAGCTTTGAAATAGACATTTAAAAAGAATTCTCCCATCAATTTCCATAGGATTAAGATCATCTTTATAGGAATGAGCTTTGAAATAGAACATTCAAAAAAGAATTCTCCCCATAGGAATGAGCTTTCCATAGGATTAAGATTCTCCCATCAATTTTATAGGAATGATCATCTTTTGAAATGAAAGAGCATTTAAAAAAGAATTCTCCCATCAATTTCCATAGGATAAAGATCATCTTTGTAGGAATGAGCTTTGAAATAAAACATTTAAAAAGAATTCTCCCATCAATTTCCATAGGATTAAGATCATCTTTATAGGAATGAAAGCTTTGAATTCTCCCATCAAATAGAGCATTTAAAAAGCTTTGAAATAAAAATTCTCCCATCAATTTCCATAGGATTAAGATCATCTTTATAGGAATGAGCTTTGAAATAGAACATTTAAAAAGAATTCTCCCATCAATTTCCATAGGATTAAGATCATCTTTATAGGAATGAGCATCTTTTGAAATAGAGCATTTAAAAAGAATTCTCCCATCAATTTCCATAGGATTAAGATCATCTTTATAGGAATGAGCAATTTTTGAAATAGAACATTTAAAAGAATTCTCCCATCAATTTCCATGGGATTAAGATCATCTTTATAGGAATGAGCTTTGAAATAGAACATTTCCCATCAAAAAGAATTCTCCCATCAATTTCCATAGGATTAAGATCATCTTTGTAGGAATGAGCTTTGAAATAAAACATTAAAAAGAATTCTCCATCAATTTCCATGGATTAAAAATCATCTTTATAGGAATGAGCTTTGAAATAGATCATTTTAAAAGAATTCTCCCATCAATTTCCATAGGATTAAGATCATCTTTTTTATAGGAATGAGCTTTGAAATAGAACATTTAAAAAGAATTCTCCCATCAATTTCCATAGGATTAAGATCATCTTTATAGGAATGAACTTTGAAATAGAACATTCAAAAAAAAATTCTCCCATCAATTTCCATAGGATTAAGATCATCTTTATAGGAATGAGCTTTGAAATAGAACATTTAAAAAAGAATTCTCCCATCAATTTCCATAGGATTAAGATCATCTTTATAGGAATGAGCTTTGAAATAGAACATTTAAAAAGAATTCTCCCATCAATTTCCATAGGATTAAGATCATCTTTATAGGAATGAGCTTTGAAATAGAACATTTAAAAAGAATTCTCCCATCAATTTCCATAGGATTAAGATCATCTTTATAGGAATGAGCTTTGAAATAAAACATTTAAAAAGATCAATGGGAATCTCCCATCAATTTCCATAGGATTAAGATCATCTTTATAGGAATGAGCTTTGAAATAGAACATTTAAAAGAATTCTCCCATCAATTTCCATAGGATTAAGATCATCTTTTAGGAATGAGCTTTTGAAATAAAAACATTTAAAAAGAATTCTCACATCAATTTCCATAGGATTAAGATCATCTTTATAGGAATGAGCTTTGAAATAGAACATTTAAAAAGAATTCTCCCATCAATTTCCATAGGATTAAGATCATCTTTATAGGAATGAGCTTTGAAATAGAACATTTAAAAAGAATTCTCACATAAATTTCCATGGGATTAAGATCATCTTCACTCAAGCTATACTGACTCAGCCTTTCTTTCACTTCCACTCAATCCATTGTCATAACATCATCTTTATAGGAATGAACTTTTAAATAGACCATTTAAAAACAATTCTTCCATCAATTTCCATGGGATTAAGATAATGTTTATATGATTGAACCTTGAAATAGACCATTTAAAAAGAATTCTACCATAAATCTCTTTAGGATGCAGATCATCTTTATAGGATCAAATTGTGAAATAAACAGTTTACAAATAATTCTACCACAACTTTTCATTTGTTAAGATTAACATTCATACTGGTTACTGGTCATTTCATTAGGATGATACTCTTTTCCTGCAGAATATTTTTAGCACTCTTTCCTATGATGCAAAAAGCCTTAGCATCCTAATGTCTTTATCATCATAAAATTTAGCATGTATTTTATATTGAAGAATCATCAATACTACTGGTCTTGATCTGGCATCTTGGCTTCAGTCACTTTCTCAACATTGTAAAGTTGTCTCCCTGTGTCTTTTCTATAAATACTCTCATGACAATTGCTTGAATGAGCTGTTCACTATGGTACCTAGACTTTATGAATTTAAGTGCAGTAATACACCAGTGATGAGATCTCATCAATTTACAGTTGGTTAAATTTAACTGTAAGTTTTATGCTAACAGTTTCTTTCTCACATTACTCACTTGTGAAACTCTCTTCTGGCTTCCATGCTTTCAAGCCAACTTTAATCTTCAAAAATTTAAATACGATGTCAATCCCTATCTACTCTGCTCCTAGTTACTCTTCTTTTGTTCTCACTCCTTAATAATGTTTCGGCTTTTAATTCTTCTGCACCCAGTAGCCCCTTCTGTCTTTACTGCCTTTCTTGGGGTGTACATAAAAATAAAAAAAATGGTGAAAATAAAAATATTGAAAGAATGAGAAAGTGTCCAAATTTCAATGTTCATTTGTTCATTGATTAAGGTAATGAACTCCATTTTACTTGGTCTCTTAACTGAATGAACTAATCTCTTTGTTTTTCTACTTGTAGTCATTTTTAATATATTTTACTGGATCAGTATAAGACAATGTTCCAATGTTGGCAAACACATATTCATAATTCATCATTCAATATCATTTTCATCCAATCATCTACACTTGCTGATTGATTCTTTGCAAACCTTTGTAAACTACATTTTTCTGCTTTTCATTTGTTTTGTTTTTTATGTAAATCCTATTATATTCAGTTGATTACATTTTCTGCCAAATTGTTTTTCATTTGTTTTGTTGTGTATATTTCTATTCCCAAGTCATATTGCTTTCAGTTTCTATTTGGATGCTTTGAAGTCTTCCCAGGTCTACCTCTATGTTTTTCCCTTTACAAACTACATCTTCTCATCCATTAGAAAACACCTTCCAAGCTCTGAATCCACTGAATTCATCGATCTAATAGAGGAAGTGTATCAATCTACAAAATCTTACATGTCCAGTGAGGACCGCTATACACAAACATTTTGACCTCATTTTAGATTTAATCAGGAGTACGACATGGAGATGCTAATTTCCCTTCCAAGAACAATGTACTGATGATGAATGTGGGTATTCCAATGACATATATATTTATAGATGAATGATCTTGAACTGAAAATCAACATCATATACCAAGTATTCCAAGAAATGAGACTTAGGATAAACCTTTCCTAACAGATAATATGATCTGGAACTGGAAGGAAAGCAGTGATGGCACCTATACTGAATCCATCAAAAAAATTCAGGATATTGAATTAGTAAATACTAAACACTTCAAGTAAGTCAGCGTATGGATCAGCTATAAGAAATTAGGATACTGAACATAGAATCTATAGTGCCAGAGATAGTTTTGCCAAACATTGCAACTTGCTACAAAATCAAAACATCAGCCTTAAAGCTCAAGTTATTTTCTCAAATAGTGTTGTCAGCATATGCATAAGCTGTAACAAATTAAGTATAGGGGAAAAAGAAATTGAACTTAGAATAGTCTGCACCAGAGGTACATTTGCAAATTGCAATGCTGGATTTCCATATTGAAGGTGTTTTAAAGTCATTTCCACTATTTTAATTGACAGATCTCTTGTTGGAGCCGTGTTTCCTTTCAGTTGAAAGATCTCTTTTTAGAAACATTTTCCTTCCAATTGGCAGGTCTCTAGATGGAGTCATGTTCCCTTTCAATTGACATATCTCTTGTTGCAGCCATGTTTCCTTTCAGTTGAAAGATCTCTTTATAGAAACAGATGGAGTCATGTTTCCTTTCAACTGACATATCTCTTGTTGGAGCCATGTTTCCTTTCAATTGACAGCACATTTTTAGAGATCATGTTTCCATTCAATTGACAGCTCTCTTGTTGGAGCCATGTTTCCTTCCACTTGATAGATTTCTTGAAACCATGTTATATTTTCAATTGATAGATCACTTGTTTGAGCAATGTTTTCTTCCAATTGACAGATATCTTCCTCGAATTATGTTTTCTTTCAATTGACACAACTCATGTTGGAACCATGTTTCCTTTTAATTGGAAGATCTCTTCTTGGAGGCATGTTTCCTTTTAATTGACAGATTTCTTTCTGGAAAGATATGTTTACTTTCAATTGATAGATCTATTCTTTGGGACTATGTTTCCTTTGAATTGACAGATCTCTTCTTGGAGCCATGTTTTCTTTAAATTAACAGATTTGCTGTTGGAACAATGTTTTTATTTCAACTGAGAGCACTCTTCTTGGGACCATGTTTCTTTCAGTTGGAAGATCTTTTGTTGGAGTCATGTCTACTTCCAAGTGATGGATTTCTTACTAGAGCAACGTTTACTTTCAGTTGACAGAACTCTTCATGGACCAATGTTTCCTTTCAGTTGCCAGATCTCTCAGTGTAGCTATGTTTCCTTTCAACTTAGAGATATCTTCTTGGGACCATGTTTCTTTCAATTGGAAGATCTCTTTCTGGAGCCATGTTTACTTTCAATTGACAGCCATCTTCTTGGATTCAGGTTTCCTTTCAATTATCCAAGTGTCCAATTGCTTGTTAAGGTCTGCAAAGATTCTCATAATGGGGGGTTAATTTTTAAATGGAGATTTATGCTGTTACTTGATGAGAAATTAAAATTCTCAAATTTTTTTCCACTGCTTGACCCAGAAAATATAATTAGATTTAAATATAGATAGATTTAAATGATTTAAATATTAATGAATTAAATAATTTCAGTATATTTTGTTTTTTATTTGAAGTAAACATGCTGAGTGAATATTCTTCAAACGTGATAATTACATGATTTTTTGTCCAGAGATTTTACAAAATCAAATTAAAGTAGGTAGTTCTATTTCATCCTCAAGTGAATTTTGGAATAACTAATTTTGAAATTTCAAAATTAGTTATTGCAAAATTCGCTATGTATTTTAATTTAATTTAATTTCTAAAATTGAATTGAATTTCTTAGCTTCTGGTTTTGAAACATGAGAAATCTTATGTAGTGATTGAATCATATTTTTAAAAAAATAATTATAATAGAGACTCTACTTGTGTATCAAGCACTGTTTTTTAGAAATAAAAACAAAAATACTAAAAAACTTTGTATTATTAATCTAACGGTTCTTTCCTATTTTTCTATATATTTACACACACATACACACACACGTATATATATATATTCATATATATATATATATATATATATATATATATATATATATATATATACTGAACAACGTTATACCTATAAAAGATGGCTCTTGTCATAACCTGAGTTCCACACTTATGCAATCCTAAGATGACTTGCAAGTTTTTTTGTGGAGTCTAGGTTATCTAGCATTTGAGCACCTTACTTTGCAGAGTAGGTAAGTTTGCTTTTAGACCTTATGTCCTTTTCTTTTTTCAGTATTGTTGTTTTTATTTGAGACTTTATCTGGATGAGAGTTTTAGGCTTTGGCAAGTTGTCCATCAACAATCACAAAAAGAGCTCAATGTATTCATTATAACAGAGCATATAAATTACAAATCCCAAATTACTTGATATGGTGGGGGTATATATCTATTTCAACCAAGGAGAAGTACAACAGTCTTTATATGCAATCCCAATGTAGTATTGACTGTTTGTGTTGCAATTAGAAATTTAAAACTTAACTTTGATATATATATATATATATATATATATATATATATATATATATATATATATATATATATATCAGTTTGTTCATATCTATCTATCTAAGCCTACTTTTTATATATATATATATATATATATATACACACACACACACATATATATATATATATATATATATATAGTAATACGTTGGTATAATCCAGGCATGTCCTATTAACACAACATAGAATTTGAAATATGTTAAAACTGACTTAAAAAAGAGCCCTCAACGTTTATTTTCATTAAACAGAGAAAATTTTCTTTACAATTGGAATTTTAGATACCTTTAGTAAATGACCATTTTCACGTACAAATTTTAATTTTAAAATTTGCAGGTTAAACATTTTGAAAAATCACAGGGTAAACATTTTGAAAAATCCTGCAAATTTAAAAATTAAATTCATAGGTAAAATGGTCATTTACTGATGGTATCTTAATTCCAATTGTAAAGAGTATATATATATATATATATATATATATATATATATATATGATGCTAACATGTCACATTGTTGAAAAGTGCCTGAAAACCATACTATGGTTTGACCAAAGCCTTATGAGTGAAATTGGGTAAACAGAACTGTTTGGAGGCCATCAATTTATTGTACTAGCTCAAAGTCACAAGTCCTCATGACTGAGTTTGTGAGCATATGGTCCTCGTTCAAACTCTTCTTTGCAACAGATGATACCCTCTCTACCAGAAACAGTAACTAAGGTCCACTCAGCAAATTTGGCTGTGGCAATTGAACAAACAAAAATGTGCCAGAAAAGGCATCTTCAACAGTTGCTGATTAGTTGCCATAGCAGACAGGTGTATTCAGAAATGAGGAGCTAACCATTTATATTAACACACACACACACACACACACACACACACACACACACACACACACATATATATATATATATATATATATATATATATATATATATATATATGTATGTATATAAATTACAAACATTATGTCTACTTATTTTTAGCATAATCTATTCATATTTATGGATATATTTTTGCAATTACAATACATATCTGTGAATATGAACGGATTATGCTATATATATATATATATATATATATATATATATATATATATATATGAAAAGTTTCTCAGTGTTAACCTGTAAAAAAAACAATATGTATAAAGGTAAAAGACAACAGGAAAACTGTATTATTAGCCGACATGTTTTGTCCAATGTGGATATTTTCATGGCAAAAACGAAATGAATTTATTGAAAGCAAAGTAACTATTAACAACAGACAAAATGTCCTTAGCAACTAATTAATTTAGAAAATACTATTGTATTAATATTGTCAACTTGACGTAATTTTCAGTTGATAATATGAATACAATAGTGTTTTCTAAATTCTTCTCTTTGCTGAGGACATTTTGTTTGTTGTTAATAATTACTTTGTTTTCCTATTGTCTTTTACCTTTATACATACATACATACATACATACATACATACATACATACATACATATATATATATATATATCATCAGATTCATGGTCTAAATAATTAGCTAAGAACAAGCATACAATATAATAACTTTCATAATCCATAGCCCAAATAAATAATTTAAATAACCTACAAAAAAGATTACCCTTTATGAAGTCGTCAAAAAACAAACGTTACGGCAGTTTTTTATATGCACAACTCCCTTTCATCATAAAAAAAAAATAAAAAAATAAATAAATCTCCATAGACATGCATGCCAGACTAGGGTTAATACATCTTCCATTTCAAATTTAGACACCCTCACCTTTCCCTAACTTGACATCCATGAAAGTAACTCTATATTGATACTTATTGTTAACACCCAACACACGCCTACCCAATTTAAACAATTCGCCCTAGCTGTTACCATGGAAATTTTGATTTCAATTATTAAAACATGTAAATTTCAGAAATACATTATTCCAAAAAATATTTCGCTTGAAGATGGAACAGAGCTTATTTTAACTCAATTTAATTCAAATAATTATATTGAAGTTTTCGGCTCTTGTTTTGAAACATGAGACCTCTTATGTCGCGAGTTGGAATCATATTTTTAAATAAATAATTATATTTATGCTCTACTTTTGTATCGAGCACTATTTTTTAAAAATAATAACTAAAATACTAAGGAACTTTGGATTATTTACCTAACCCGTTCCTTCCTATTTTCTATATATTTTCACATATATATATATACATATATATACATATATATATAAAAATATATATGTTAAGAAATGGACAAGGTCCGACAAATTTATTTATTAAAAGACATTTTTATGTTTAACGTTGTTATTTTATAGATACAAGTATTTAAGCAAATGCTCTGTTTATGATAAACAGTATTAAATAACATTACCGGCCTGAATGTCGAAATTTTCATAGAAAATATTTGTTCTTTGACAGGATTCGAACCTGCATCCTATAACGGAACCGTCATATACGCTGACGTGCCTTAACGCTCGGCCACAAAGAACCTATACGAATCCTGTCAAAGAACGAATATTTTCTATGAAAATTTCTCGGACATTCAGGCGGTAAATGTTATTTAATACTGTTTATCATAAAAGCATTTGCATTTAAATATTGCATAAAATAACAACTTTTTAAACATAAAAATGTCTTTAATAACAAAATATATATATATATATATATATATATATATATATATTTATATATAGTATGTGTGAAAATGATGAGACAAAGTGGAAAATTAATGACAGATTTCGCTGAGAGTGTTCTCTTTGGTTTCTTCAGGTTAGAATGAGAGAAAGACAAAACTGTATGTAAGGAAAGATACTTTATGATCTCTGACAATATGTGATAACCATAAATAAAATTCAAATAGATTACCTTATCATCTCAAGAGAGTGTCTCTTTGCCTGTTTGTTTGTTTCATCTATATCTATATAAGAACCCAATAGCTACTAAAGGTAGATAGTTACAGAGTAAGAGACATAGTTTATAAGGATATGTGGGGATGCTAATTGTTAACCCTAAAATTGAATTGGTTGAGGTTATAGTGATCAGGGAAGCATCCTTCTCAGATTTAGTTCTCAAAAAAAAGTAGCAGTTCATGTAAAGGAACTGTTCAAGTGGAACTTACATCACACAAATGGAATATGAACGGAATGGGGGTTGTTCATTACAATGTGTATAGCATTGCAGGCTTTAGTCATATAGGTTGGAACTGGTAGAACTAAAGAATTTAGTTCATTTGAACACTTTCCATGGAAATAACAACAGCAGTGTTTCATCTATGGGAAAAGAGTTGCAGAGTGGAAAATAATTTTTCACCACAAGGGCATGTAGACACTTTGAACTCTATCAAGACTTGAAAATGAAGACTGTGTAGCTCCAGCCCAGATGTAGTAGCTCTATTCCATTTTCTTGTAGAGGGGTAGAGGATAGCAAGAAGAGTCAAGTACTTGATAGAGCAGCACAGGGAACCAACTATTTTTCTGAAATTGGAGAGGTGAGTTCCAATTCCAGTCGAATCCATTGCATTCACTTACGTGCTAATACTGTTGGGAAAGGTATGAATCCTTTTCTTCTCCCCCCACCTGTGGGTAAGTAGCAGGACAGACCAGGTTCTATAGCCTTGGATGGCAACTGGTCTACCGCAGAAAGAAATGGCAGCCTACTATTGGAAAAAAATCTGCCTCATCAGTCATGTATTGAAAGATAAATGATTGCCTAAGCATGTATAAACATGGCACATAACTGACTGATTGACATATGTGCCAGTTCTACTTGAGCTCTAGAGTGAGCTTGAGTTCCACGACCTTCAAGTTTGAGGATATTCGCTACAGTCTTGCCAAAAGAGTGATGGGATACACCAAGTCTTTTTACCCAAGATATACTATTTATGAACCGTATTCAATTTTACAGTGACTCAACGATTACATACCAAGCCTTGTGAACCGTATTCAATTTTACAGTGACTCAACAGTAGGAGAGATGGTTAATAGAGATGTGGTTTCATGCCTTTTAAACAGTCTATGTGAATATCTTCTACATGTAGTGAGTTCATAATTTTTTACATGGTTTGGTACAATTATCGATGTGTTAAATTTCTCTGACTAAATCACCTTTTTTTTCTTTAAATTCCATGGGTGTATTTATTAATAACTACATTCTCATCCCAAAAATTGCCTATGGTAATGTTTGTCTTTGTTAACACAAAATACAAAATTGTAGTTTTGGTAACTACATTTATTTGCCAGCTAAATTCCCTGTATGGCATTAACAGAAATAATGAAGACATTTTTGCAGAGAGACCTGTCCAAGAGAAAAGTTATTCCTCTTGAGTAAAAGGCTAAAAGGGTTAATAGCTCTCAACAATGAAAGGATGAAAAATCACCTTGAACACTTGTCATGATAAAATATGGGATACAAGCTTACATATTTTATTAGAAATCTTAAATTCATGATAGTAAAAATCTGAGGCTAAATAAAACTGACAAGAAAATAAATGAAGCCTGTGTATATTTGTGCAAACCAACCCAGAGAAAAAGAGAGAGAGAGAGAGAGAGAGAGAAAAAAAAGAATGTGGCATAAGAGAGAGAAAGAAAAACAGAGAGAAAAAATTGCATATTCACACACAAAGACAATGTCCTTGCATCTGGAATGAATCAAGTACACACAGAATCAAAAATGATTGACCAAACTTTTCTCTCCCTACAAATGATGCTTTTTTTCCGTCTCTGTTTTGAAATTAGAGTGTTTGATGATTGGAACAGAGAATAAACAAAAATTGTATACAGGTTCACTGAGAATGGTAGTAGGTCTCAAGGATGGGACTGTCTAGAGCTCTCAATAGGAAATATCTTAGGGTGTATAAGCTATACCTTAACATGCGTCTGGGTATAAAATTTATTTTTATACTAAAGTTAATCCAACACAATACTCAAGATACAGTCAAGCTAGAGGGTTACTGTTAAAATAGTTATGATGTGCATAAATGAATAGGGAGCTTGTTGGAAGAGAATTTGATGAAGATTAGGAGGATAGATAATGATTGACACTTGAAGAGGTTAACATTATATTCCTTAGGGAAGCATCCAAGCAGATTTCTGTTCTCCAAAGTAGCATTTCTTTGAAAAAGGTTTAGTGGAATTTTCTCCATATATCTGGAATATAGAAGAAATGATAGAGGAAGTAGCATGTTGTGTATGAGGTCTGAACTGACAAAGCTAAAGAATGGATCTCATCTAAAATCTTTGCCATGAAAAACTATTTAGATGATATTATTTTTATGGTTTCTTGCCTGTGCTTTAATACCAATGCACTAAATTCTTTTTCTCAACTTTCTCAGTTGACCTGTCTGCACTCCAGGATTTTTTTATCTGAACATCCCCATAGGTAATATTTTTTTCAGACACAATGTACCTCAAGCAGAAGCTTTGTTTTATTTCAAATCAGCAATTTCTTTTGGTTTTCAATTTACCAAATCCTGACCCAAATAGTTCCTTTGTCCATTTTCAAAACACATACCAGGTTATTTACATTTCTCCAAAACATATTTTGGACTCCATATTCCTTTCAGCAATTTCTTTTGTTTACATTTTTGGCTTTACCGAAATTCACTTCCAGGTCTTGAATGACATTCAATTAACAAAACAGGCAACTGCAAGAATTTCTCTTTGTTTGCCAAACTCCAATATGACCTAAATATTCCCTGAAACTAATCGGTTGTATTTATCAAAAAATTATTTCAAATCGGCAAAAAAATTTTCTACTGTGTTACATTCTGGCCTTTTTCGGGAACTCATAATTCTTATGTGCACTTCTGTTTATCAGAAAGGAAAAAAAAGATTTCATTTTTTTCCTCACTTCATATTTCAATTCTTGTTTCTCACTTTAACGTTTTTTTCAACCCTTCCAATGTTCCAATTCTATACAGGGTTTTCACATGAACCCCTTTAATTCCTAAATCCAAACCAGCATTGTCACAATAGTGTCAGAATCCTTTTAACTTCTCCTTTTATAGTATCACAAATCTATTGATAGTTGCTGAATAAAGGTCTTAGTAGTTGACATGAATCTATCTACTGTCTATCTGTGCCATGTCCCTTCAGGAATTTGGCAATCATGGCTCCCCACAACTACCTGTTTTTCGTCTTTCTCAAAAGATTTTTACTTTTACCACCTAAATGGTGGGTCTTTCTGTCTGAATTTCTTGGATAAGGAGTTTTCATTATTTACACTGAACAAGGCCAGCAGACACAAACACTCGATCATGATGACTTGTGATTTTGTGTCTGCTGGCCTTGTTCAGACTTTGATCATGCTAGATACTGTAACAAAGGTCTATTCAGCATAGTTGTAGTATAAACCACAGGTGGGCTCTGTGGGTGTTGAGCAAACACAAATGTGATTGAGCAGTAAATGGGCATCTTCAGATATATGTATTAAAGCCACTATAAAGACTAAAGGAAAACTTATCTTAGCCAATGTATTTCATCCTCTGAGGAACTTTATTCATTTGACTTGATGAGGTGTCTCAGAGGATGAAACATGTCAGCAAAAATAAGTTTTCCTATTGTCTTTATTCCTATTGTCCTTTTGCAAATATTCTCTATCTGAAATTTTAAAACATACACACACATAAAAATACATACACGCATATATATATATATATATATATATATATATATATATGCATATATGTGTGTGTGTGTATGTGCGTGTGTGCGTGTGTGTCAGCAACTCAAACATACCTATCAAAATACAATAGATAGCCATTTCTAACAATTTAAAATTCTAAAATATATATATACATATATATATATATATATATATATATAATGTCAGTAACTCAAACATACCTATCAAAATACAAAAGAATTACTAGAATTTAGCATATTTTAAAAGAAGCAGAAAATATGTTCAATAGATAACCATTTCTAACAAATTAAAATTCTAACTGCTTATAAATATTTCAATATAATTCTCTTAATTTTGTTCATCTGACTACTTTCCATGCAAATAGCAAGATGCATGCAATGTTTTATCTGTGGAAAAGAGGTTGCAGAGTGGAAAATAATTAATCATACTTTCAAGCCCAGATATGGTAGAGGTACTCCATTTTCTGTCTGATTTTGTAAAGATAGAGCAATGCACATGAGATTAAGATGAAAAAGTGCTTGTCAAAAAGGAATAATTACATGGAAAGAATAAATTATGATTTTCAAAGTTTCAGGTTAAAGGTGGAGCAAATATTACCTGTAAAAGGACCTAAATTTTCAGGGATTATGCACAATGAATTTTGACTGTATTGCAGCTGAAATTTCTGCCGATAAAAAAAGAATGACAGAAATTTGTCAACAGAATCAAAAGGCACATTGGAATAGGAAAAGATGCCTTCCAAAAGCTAAGTAATGGAAAATTTCATCAGAAACAAAGTAAATGGTACTGAACTTTTATGTAATGTCTGTTCTCCTATAGTACATGCTTGACAATCTCCTCAAAGATGAAGAGACTTGAAGCAACAAAACGTGGTCTACAGAAAAATGTTGAGAACACCATGGACTAAATATGTGAGCAATGAAACAGTTTGGAAACAAAAAGGACACATACTTACAATCAGAAAAAGATAGTTGATACAAGGTAACCAAAAAAGTTCTGTCCGTTTTTTGATTAGTCATTGAATGAAGTTGAAATATATATGAAATGCGTGTAGCAGTTGTTTTCAAATTGAGACAGCCAGAAGTAGGAACATCAGACATTATAAAAAACATGTGCACCATGCCTGGCCATCAGTTATAAGCTGAACAGCTGTGAGAAGGATGGAAGTGTCTAGAGATCTCGTTCGGGGCTGTTTGCTCTTAGACTTCAAAGTGGGCTTATCAGCAGCTGCATCAAGTCGCCGCATATATCAAGCGTTTGGAGATAGTGCTGTGGATGAACGTACTGCAAGGCGTTGGTTTCGAAAATTCAAGTTGGGAGATTTGTCTCTCCATGATGAGCCTCGCAGTAGATGACCACAGGTCTTGAATGACAGAGTCCTGAAGGCAGTCATTGAAGAGGACAGTAGTCTAATGTGTGGTGAACTTGCAAGACAGTTCAACGTTTTCGATGAAACAGTTAGACTTCACCTGTACCACCTTGGTTAGAAGTACAAACTGAGCAAGTGGGTTCTGAAAAAAATGTTGCAGGTCCACAAGGGACAACGAGTGACAGCCTGCATATCGCTGCTTTCTCGCCAGCATACCGCATCCTTATTCAATTGAGTGCTTACCAGTGATGAAAAGTGGGTTCTGTATGAAACTCCCAAGCGTTCCAGATATTGGTTGTCTCCTCAGGATGCTGTCCCTCACACCACAAGACCGCCTATGCACCCACGCAAGATTATATTTTGTGTCTGGTGGACAGGTCATCAAGTGGTTCATTATGAACTGCTACCAACGGGCCAAATGGTCACTGGAGACTTATACTC
Organism: Acanthosepion pharaonis; assembly: GCA_903632075.3. Taxonomy (NCBI): domain Eukaryota; kingdom Metazoa; phylum Mollusca; class Cephalopoda; order Sepiida; family Sepiidae; genus Acanthosepion; species Acanthosepion pharaonis. The sequence continues at coordinate 3,945,724 of CAHIKZ030002024.1, forward strand.
ACATCAATTGAAACATGTGCAACAGGCATCGCGCCAGAAGGAGCCAGCACTGGTGAATCGCAAAGGTGTGCTTTTCCTCCATGACAACGCCAAGCCGTATGTTGCGCGAGTGGTCAGGGATACCATACAGCAACTTGGGTAGGAGACTTTGTGTCATCCACCTTATTCACCTGACCTTGCACCATCCGATTCCCACCTCTTTAACTCTCTGGATAATCATCTTTGTGGGAAATCCTTCACCAATGAAGTAGACTTGTACTAAGCCCTCATGGATTTCTTTGCATCACCCCCCCCGAGTTCTACTGCAAGGGCATTGAACAGCTGGAGACACGTTGGCAGAAGGTACTGGATGCTGATGGCGATTACTTCGAAGACTAAATATAAGTTACACATACTGTGAAGTGTTTTTTTTTTTTCCTTGAAAAATGGATAGTACATTTTTGGTTACCTTGTATTTCTAGTGCCCATAATAAGGATAGAAATCTTAGAAAATTGTACACATGCAGAACATATTAAAGGCAAGAGGGACAAGGGGAAGCAGCATGTAACATACTTAACGAGCATGTTTAAATGGTTGGTAGAACAGGGATTAGGAGAGATAGCAAAAAAAGACAAACATTGCAAGAAGAGCTACAAAGGACAGGAAGTTATGGAGAGCCATGATGGCCCTGAAGGGACACAACATACAAAAGTTTGACTACGACATCATTTTCACATGTTCACAAATCAAGATGATCCTATCCGCTTTCTCTCTCTCTATTGACTCTCTGTCACATATCTCCACTTTAACTCTTTCTCTCTCTGTTCTCTTGGCTACACTTATATGGCAAAACCTTGTCACCCACTGTCATTCTTAATTTAACTCTCTTGGGTGGCAGTAATACTTAAGAAGCCTACCTGTGGAGACAAGACAGCTGTTTGTCAGCAATGTCTCTTCTATTTAGTCTCACTCACCTCTGTATGCATATTCACACAGACACACACGTGTGTGTGTGTGTGTGTGTGTGTATGTTTGTGGATGGAGTTGTGGGTGGGGTAAAGAAAAATGGAAGTTAAGAGCAAGGTTGTTTGCATTCATTTCATAATAAATCCCATGCAAAAGACAAGAATACATTTTCTCCTTCCAGATATGAATAAAATAGTAGAGCAGATTGGGCTCTGTAGACTTAGTAGGGCGATCTGTCTAGACAAAATAGCTCTAGATTTAAAACTCTAGATTAAACTTCCTTTTATATTCTGATCCATATTTGATCTGAATTTGATCTTTAGCTCATATATATATATATATTCATGAATTATTCATACAAAAAACAAATACAAAAATGATTTAATTGGCGAGAAATCCATCGTCGCAAACAATTCAAATAATATATAAAAACCCCGAATCTGTTTATGAATGAAAAGATCCTTGTTTCTATAAATTCCTGTTGCATGAGTTCTTATTATTTTTACAAGCATTCGTCTGTTCATACAGACATCCTCAGGTATGGAATAGATTTTGTTCTTGTTTTTTCTCTCAGTAATAAGAGGACAACGAAAATATATGTACTGTTGTACTGTCAAATATATGAAGAAATATAGTTTTAAGGTATGCTATATTTATGGGATAAAGTGCTCAATATCAGAGATAGAGCATATGTAAATATAAATATAAAAGGTGACCTGACGATTGCATCTAGCATAAAACAGTTTATGAGTGTTGACTTCAATGTTCACTTTTTCATATTCAACATATATATATATATATATATATATATATATATATATATATATATATATATGCATGTGTGTGTATGATTAAATATCAATTAGTCAGTTAAGTGTCACATTGTTTTTTTTTAAATAAGCATAATACCTCATTATTCAAACTGTTATCCTCACCTTCATTGCCATATTCACAATGTTTCGGCTATTGTATGCTCTGGCCTTCTTCAGGTGAATGGAATTTTGAATAATGTAAATAATGTAAATAAACTTCCCTTATATATATATTGTTGTATAGCTTGAGATTTTGGACAGAATTTAGCTTGCAATATGGTTGATCCTGCCTTGGCATCTTAAATGTGGTTCTTTTCTCACTTATGTGACATGGCATCCATCTGTCTTTTCTATAAATATTTTCATCAAAGTTATTCTGATGAACTCATTTCCCTAGTACCTCGACTACATGAACTTAAGTGCACTACTCAATTGGCAGCTAGGTCTCACCATTTTATTGTTGAAGTAAACTAGATGCGACTGTCATTCCCATTCTAAAAGGTTCTTTTCTTGGACTTGTGACTTGCGGAAGTCACATCCAAATTCTGGCTTTCTTACCATCTATGCCCTTGAAAGGATTTAAATGCAATGTTAATCGGCTGTTTAACTGAACACGGCTGATTTATTGTTTTTTCCTTGCTTCTTGTCATTAAAGTCTTGTAATTCTCTTTCACTCACTGTAACCCCCTGCATCCTAGAGGCATTGTTACCTTGCTTGGGGGTGAAATGATTAAAATAAAAACAGAAGTGTGTGTATATATATATATATATATATATATATATATATATATATATATAAGAAAATATATAGAAAATAGGAAGGAACTGGTTAGGTAAATAATCCAAAGTCCCTTAGTATTTTAGTTATTATTTTTTAAAAATACTGCTTGATACAAAAGTAGAGCATAAATATAATTATTTATTTAAAATATGATTCCAAAATGCTTTGGAATCATATTTTTAAATAAATAATTATATATATATATATATATATATATATATATATATATATATATCTGTTGGATTGATGTGAGTTTGTGACCCTGGGTTTCATGCTTTTTGCGATTACAAGACAAACACACACACACACACACACACACACACATATATATATATATATATATATATATATATATATTATTATGGTGTTAATAAAAGTGAAACATGTTAGATTGAAATGCATTTCCTGTTACTTTTATTTTATCATCCTGTCTAATTCTGATCCATATTTGATCTGAATTTGATCTTTAACTCATATGTGTGTGTGTGTGTGTGTGTGTGTGTGCATGTGTGCATGCATGTGTGTGTGTGTATGATTAAATAACAGTCAGTCAGTTAAGTGTCACACGTAATACACACTTAGGCAATTATGTATCTTTCAATACATGACTGACGAGGTAGATTTTTCCTGCAGTCGGTTGGCATTACTTTTTACAGTAGACTGGTTGCCAACCAAGGCTAAAGAGCCATGCCTGTCCTGCTATTCAACCCATAGCTGAGAGGAGGGGTAAATTTATACAGTAAATGATAGAGCATATATAAATATAAGAAGTGTGGACACATATGGGTAGCATTATCTTAATGCCTAAAAAGACTAACTTTTATAAATAGCCAAGCTCTAATCCAAATCACATGACTTGAACATTGTCTTAAAACATAAAACAGGCTGTCATTACTCAGTGTTGACATCAGTGTTCACACTCCTGATATATACACACACACATACACACATATATATATACATATATATATATATATATATATATATATATATATATATATGAATTATAGAAATGAAACTATATCACCCCATTCAGATGGTCATTTTAGACCAGGATATTCTCCCTGGGGCTTGTCAATGCAAAAACGTTTTTGCACTGATGAGCCCTAGAGATAATATCCCAGGGGTGAAATGGCCATCTGAACAGGGTAATTGAGTTTAATTTTTAGGTAATTCATCTATATGCTCTATAATAAATATATTGAGCTCTCTTTTGTGGATCAGTTTTCGTATTTTATATTATTAGGATCTACTTAGCCACAGATTTTTATATATATATATATATATATATATAGATATAGATATAGATAGATATAGATATAATAAGGAAAAGACTTAATTAGCCATCATATAAAATTATTTCAACAGCTATACATACATACATATATATATATATATATATATATATATATATACCTGCCTTGTCAGTCCAACTACATTTTATTAAATGATATAAATACAGCCAGACAATTTGACAAAAAACAGACATTTAAAAAATATAAAATGTATCGATTATAAATTGACCTTTTATTTTTTTTTAAAGAGGGTTGGTCTGAGGAGCATCCCCTGGGGGACACTTGCACTGGTTGCTAGAGCCCTGGAGGACTTGCTGTTAACAACTATCTTCAGAGACATACCCATCAGGAAGGACTTTATAATAGAAAAGTCTCTTCCAGTGATTCCATAGCAAGAGAGCTTGTGCAGCAGTCCTTTATACCACACCTTGTCAAAGGCCTTTGAGATATCTAATCCTTTAAGATATATTTCTTGTCTAGTGCATCCCTAATTCTGTCAGTAATGGTAGTTATGACATCAGCAGTGAACTGGGCCAATCAAAACCCATACTGCTTGTCAGACAAGAGGTTTGTCCTATTAAGGCTACAATCAACAAGTTTGATTATAGCCTCAAAAATCTTGCTAATGACACTAAGATGACTATTCTATACTGAGAGGTGAATAAAAACTGGCATAAAAATATGGTTGATACCTTCAATAGACTTGGGAAGGATTTCTCTTTCACACATCAGAAAAATAATTTTGTTAAGATGGTATTTATCAATCCACCCACAGGATCGAATGTGGCACAAGGCCTTTTTAATGTGGGTATCTCTGAGCCCGTAGGCCCAGCCAAAAATAAATAACCATCAAACCACTTGAGGCAGGCCAGTTCCGTCAACCTCCCAACTTAAAACCCTACCCTTGGCGGAGCTTGTCCGGGTTCCTCTGCCAGCAGAGAGTTCGACAGACACCCGACCCGGCAGCTCACAAAGCACAGATACTACACTTTGATCCTTGCCACCGGGCCGAGGGGGTATTCTTTTTGAGATAATTCCAGCTTGATATTCTTAAGGATACCTACTGGTATTTTATCTGATCCAATGCTTTCTTCTGGTTAAGACGTTTGATAAATCTTGTGACTTCCTGGGCAGTAATAAAAATATTGCTGAGATTGTGCTTAGTGAGACAGAGGAAGTTGGGAAGGGCATGTGCTATGTCATCTAATGCTGAATCAGATGTAAATATTGAGGCAAAGAACTTTGCATTATTTGACAAGGAAGAGATGACCTCAGGGCCATTTATAATAATGCGCATAGACACTTTGTATTCAGAATTGGTTGGAGATCAGAACTGATTGGAGATCTTCCAGAACTTTCTCGGTCCAATTTATTTGTTTTCGACCTTGACCTGGCTTGCTTATGCATAGCTACACTCCACATTTACTGGAACTAATGCAGTGGTTACAGGTAGTTCTGAATTCAGCAAGTGTCCAACTACACCTCTTCTTGCGATATATATTGAGGTAGTCGTTGCGGTGAACAAGGGCTGACTGTTTGGTTTTTGCTGTAATTTTATTTGAAGGGTATAAAACTCTCTATTCCAGAAAGGATCCATTCTGAGATGAGGGCAGCAGTTTTGGCAGCATCATGTGAGAAAAAGGTTGAGAGATGTAAGATCTAAAGCCATCTGTTTCTTATTTGTTTTGGCATTAACTTGGACACTGACATGTCCGAGGGTGGGGGGGTGATCGAATAAAACTTTCATGAAGCATTTTTTAGCACAGATGTGAGGAAGAGGCAAAGGAGTTTCAACTGATGCCCTGTCTCATCAGGTGCGTTCTTCAATGACCTGAGTTAGTGTATAATCAACGGAGAAGTCTCTGCAGTATCTACCTTCTTCATTAGTTTTGTTCAAGTGGACTAATTACTCTTTGTAGTGGATATTGAAGTCATCACAGATATGAAAGCTAGTTGAGGGAAATTCAGTATGGATATTATCAATATGCTAAATAAATAACAATTTGTAAAAAAAAACATTTTTGTTGACATCAGGTAAACAATTTTTATTTTAACTAAATCTACACTATCACAAGTGAAGAAAGAATAATGTAGATTGAGTCAAAATAAAATCCTTTTATCTGAAGATGATGTTTGATTGGTGAAATAGTTCAACATAAAAGTTTTTCAAATCGTCATATATTTAGCGCACACACACACATGCACACAGACACAGACACACACACACACACACACACACACACACACACATACATATATATATATATATATCTATATATGTGTATATAAATAAAAAGAAAGAACAGTAAGATATAAAATCCGGTGTTCTTATAGATATTTTTATTTTTACAAAATTGATTTAAAATATGTTTTTTTCCGCTACACAGTTCCAACCATGTTTCAAAATAGAAAAAAAACCCCGAATTTAATTTTGCAATTAAATTAAAAGCATTAGTTCCATTTCATCTTCAAGCGAATTTTGGAGTAACTTTTAAAAATTACCGGGTTTTGAAGACACAGCTAAAATCACGTTTCCATGGTTACAGAATATTCTACTTAAATTGAACAATTGTGGGTTTTTAGCTTCTATTTTTGAAACATGGTTGGAACTGTGTAGCGAAAAAAAACATATTTTAAATCAATTAATTTATAATATATATATATATATATATATATATAAAACAAATGAAAACTACAGTCAAAAGTTCATTTTCTCCATCAAGACATTCATTTCTGTAGTTTACTGCTACCAGCAAGCAGAAATATTTCTCCTCCTGATGATAGCCATTTTTGGGTCGAAACTAGTCGAGGAATCTAAATGAAATAATAATAATGAAAAAGGAAGAATATTAATCTACAACCCAGTGTGTGTCTGAAGATTTTAATTTTTAATATTTTTTATTGTTCAAAATATATATATATATATATATATATATATGAGGACAAATATATATATATATATATATATATATATATATATATATATATATATATGAGAAAAAAATATATATATATATATATATATATATATATATATGAGGACAAATATATATATGGACAAAAGTTCATTTTTCTCCATCAAGACATTCATTTCTGTAGTTCACTGCTACCAGCATGCAGAAATATTTCTCCTCCCGATGATGGCCATTTTGGCCGAAACTAGTCGAGGAATCTAAATGAAATAATAAAAGAAACGAAAGAATATTAATCTACAACCCAGTGTGTCTGAAGATTTTAATTTTTTAATATTTTTTATTGTTCAAAATATATATATATATATATATGAAATATATCAATATATATATATATATATGTGTGTGTGTGCTAAATATATTTAGCACGCACACATACATATACATATATATGTGTGTGGGTGTGTCTGTGTGCTAAATATATTTAGCATATATAAGTGCTAAATATTCTCCTAATATATATATATTAGGGTAAAGAATTTTTGACAATGTGGAAAAAGTTTATGTGTGACATATATTATTAATACTTCATCAGATTAAATTTATGTTTATGTTGATGTGAGCAAGAAGAAAATTTGAAATTTTATTTCTTTTATTTAATATATATTTTACATATATAAGATTATATATAATTTCATTTAGTTCCATTTACTTTTTGCTTATATTTCTATCAATTTTTATTAAATATCAATATAAATATGATAATAGAAGAATTGCGAAATGTTTTAACATTCTTGATGTAGTGATTAAAGCATTTCTAAACATGTTAGTCATTAAACAGAACATATTAAGAAAGTCTGTTTTATCTTTTGGAAAGTTTTAAAAAGATCTTATATAGGATACACAACCAGTACATTTTCTCAGAGATTCACTTGTCATAATTCCACAAAAATTGTCTGACACAAATATTTACTGTAAATATGCAATCATCATTTAATATTGGGAGGCACATTGGTTTATGACTTCCAAACCAATTCACCATTGCATGGATACTAAATTATGAATAGAATATATGTTTGTCCATGTTTGCAATGTATGCAAAAATTCTATCATGGTTGACCAGGACTTCATTTTTAGCTATAAATACTTCCATGATTCAAAATTAGAATATAAAAAATACATTTATATTACATAACTGTTATATAAGAGTTGAGCATATTAACTAGGATTTGAATATTACATCTCTGAGATGGTTACCCCTATGAAGAGTCCCACACAGCTGATTGCAGCCATTTCAGTTGATATGCTGAGCTGCACAGTTGAGCTCTTGTATATTAGTTATGTCATAAATATATTTGTACTTTATGACATTTTTATAATTCAAGATATTTGCATTTAAAATGTCTCCCATCATTATGGGACACCCTGTATATGCACATAAATATATATCTGTATGTGATATGTATATATCGGTTCAATTTAGATATTTGAAGGTAAACTTTCAAATACACATTGTTTGTAAAGCAGTGCCTTTTAGTAAACTGGTTTAATTAATTGCGTCTGAAGTTCATTAAATACATTTTCTAAAGACATTAAATTACCATGAGATTTTAGCTGAAAATTGACCAAGCATGGCTTCCATCCAAAGAACTATGTCTGCATGAAAGTGGTAAAGAGGCCATCTCCAAGCTGCGGAAAGAATTCTAATGACGTCTTTGAATCGATTGCATATTATAAAACCAATCAATCAGTTTTTATAAAAATGTTATGATTGTTAATAATTCAAATTTATTTCAAGCTGCAAATATGTATATATATATATATATATATATATATATATATATATATATATTATTATTATTATTATTAAAATATCTCAACAGTAAATAACAGACATGTAAAATGTGTACATTTCAAGATCCACATATATAAATTGATCCGTACTCAGGCATATCTTCTGTTTCTTATGAGGTTCTTGGTTCTCCACAAGTTCCTGACTATATACTCCTTCTGAAATGTTCTCAAGATCTCACCAAATCATAAAACATTAGAATTTTGTTGGATAGTGATTCATAGAAAAATTTTCAGCCCTGCCCTCATGCTTATATATATATATATATATATATATATATATATATATATATATATATATATATATATATATATATATATATATATATATATATATATATATATATATATATATATATATAAATATATATATATATATATATATATATATATATGTATATATATATATATATATATGAATAAACAAAAAAGGATAATTTTCTTTACCAACGTGGTTTATACACTGATAGACTTGATCAAGTCATATGCATGTATTTTATTTTTCAAAAAAAGTCCATCAGAGGATGAAATGTGTTGATGAAGAAAAGTTACCCCACTTTTTTTACATTTATTATTTAGTTATATCTCAATTTTTATATACATACATACATACATACATACATACATATGTAAATGTCCAGGCAAAATGCAACACTTAAAATGAAATAAAACCATCTAATATATAAAAAAATACGAAAACACACAAATATATACAAATTTCTTATATGTGCATGTGTACATATACATGAGTACAGACATATAACAATATATATAAATACATATATATGTATGTGTATGCACATGCATCACTACAAATAGATACATACATAAATATACATATATACATATATATATATATATATATATATATATATATATATATATATATATATGCATATATACATGCATATACATACACATATGAACACGCATATGTACACACACATAGAAATAAATGTAAATATACAAGAATCTAAGTATATATACTCATAAAAAATAAGTAGAACCAAATTAAAATAAATATATATATATATTGGAAAACAATATATAAATTTTGATATATCAAGAACAGATTTAAAATATATATATATATATATATATATATATGTGTGTTTGTGTGTGCGTGTGTGTGAAATCTGTGTGTATATAAATATAAATAAATATATATATATATATATATATATAATTATTTATATATTATATGCGCAGTACTTATTAGAAAGCGCTCAATATCAGAGATAGAGCTAACATATTTGGTTGGATTGATGTGAGTTTGTGACCCTGGGTTTCACGCTTTTGCGATCGTCAGACAAACTGATCAATTTTTTAAAATTTTGGGTTTATGTAGATTGCGTGTATTAGTGTTATTATGGGAGTGGGGGGAATTGTCGTCATGATGTCATCGTGCTAATGCAAACATAGATGCATGTCCATACATCAGAGGAGGTACAGAGACACATATACACATTTGTATGTGACAATCGCAAACCCAGGGTCACAAACTTACATCAATCCAACCAAAATATATATATATATATATATATATAGATATAGATATATTTAAAATATTTTCTTGATATATAAATCTTTATATATTGTTATCCCATATATATATTCATTCACAGACAGATTGTTTCCCTGTATCACAGCTCATCAGTGTGGCTAGATATGTGATTGCTTCATGCCAGGATTGAAACCCGAGCAATTTGACATCAGTAGGAGACTCTCACTCTTAGGCCATCAGCACATGTTACAGAGAAAAGGAATTTTTAACACAACATATAAGAGATATAAGTAGTACCAACTACTAGAGGGCACAATTCATAGTGAAGAACTTTTAGCAGTAGCCGATAAATTCCCTTTCTTCCAAAGTGCTCAGCCTATGAAAAGGAGCATATCGTCATCTACAGACAGACTGTTTCACTGCATCACAGCTCATCAACCTACAAATATTTTTGCTTATGTTCCATATTTCCTGTCAATAATGATTTCTGCATGGAAATTATATTTTCTCTACAAGAAATATCTAGTTCATGGATGAAAGAATTTAAAAAAGTGTTACACTCAAAAAATTTAAATGGATATTAATGCAGATTGTTTCTTGTAAATGAAGGAAGGGGAGAAAGATAAAAAGCATTCCCTGACATCTGCAGTATTAACTGAAAGAATCAGGCATATTCTATCATGAAATGCATTTTTGGATGTTTTGCCATTTTTGGATGGTATACAGTCTTCCACATAACCAAAAAATAAAGAACTTTCTTAAGGTTCTGTATTGATTCTTCTTGGCTTTGGTTTTTATCTACAGCTGAATATTCTTACTTTTTATTAACTGAATTTGGCTGAAACTGAAATGGTATGGTGCCATTGAATAGCACCATTTTCCCATTATTTGTTTTCATCATTCAAAGAATTTATTTACTTTTTTTTCATTTCTTGTCTTCATTGCTTTTTCTTTCCAAAACAATAATAATTGTTTGTAAACATTTGTATGACAGTCATGTTCATCAAATTTAACATCCTGAGATGAGAAATGTTTTAATGAAGGCAGTTACTTGGCTTTACGAATGAATGGTTTATTTATTTATTTATTTATTTATGGCAGACTTCCAATTCCTGTTCAGTCAGACTCTAATAACTTTTCTAATTTACAAAATCCAAACCAAATTTCCAGAAAATTGAACAAAATTTAATTCTTGACTTGCAACAAAATCACAAGAATTAACAATTAAATCGATGAAATTAAAATTTTCTATTTTCTACAGGCGACTGTACTCTTTTGAAAATATTTTGACAGTATTCCAAACCTTTGAGCTATTTTAAATCATTATGGGTTAAACGTCTTCCCCTATTTGATGAGTTAGGTCATTTTTATTTCCATCATTGTTATCTTCATATATCTGGGAATGTTGAGGTCTATTTTCTATCCCATAATTGGGTTCCAAGGTTGATCAACAAATGGTGGAATAATTCAAAGTGGAAAAAAAGAAATATATTTCAAAGAGATAAACAAAAAAGAAAAAAATAGTAGGTATATATTTTTTGTATTTTTGGAGTGATTTATAATTTTATGTTAAAAATTTACATATGCTTGTTAATATTTCCGGTTCTGTAATTGTAAAACACTTCTATATTTTATTTTTACTAATATTCACCCAATACAAGGTCCAAGAGTCACTCAAAATAGAGGGTCACTGTGTTTTGTAGTATTACCATAAGTAAGGACATGCGTTATGAGTATAGAGCTGGAGTAGACTTTAGAAGTAACAAGAAACCCAATCCTAAACAGGAAACAAGGGATAAATATCTACCCCCAGTTTGAAAGACTAAGGAGCAGTGTGGACTTGAGAACAAATAATCCAACTTGTGGCTTATCCTTCATCTGGGATGTTTTCACAGTAATCAGTAAGGAGCATTCACCTGTAGAGAATAGAAATACACTTTTGAAAATATTTTGACAGTATTCCAAACCTATGAACTATTTTAAATCATTATGGGTTAAACGTCTTCCCCTATTTGATGAGTTAGGTCATTTTTATTTCCATCATTGTTATCTTCATATATCTGGGAATGTTGAGGTCTATTTTCTATCCCATAATTGAGTTCCAAGGTTGATCAACAAATGGTGAAATAATTCAAAGTGGAAGAAAAAAAAAAGTATTTCAAAGAGATAAAAAGAAGAAAAAATAGTAGGTACATATTTTTTGTATCTTTTGGAGTGATTTGGAATTTTAAGTTTTAAACTTGTTAGTATCTGGTTCTGCATTTGCAAAACACTTAAATAATTTGACTTGAGCCTCATCCTTCACCATAGATTTTTCACACTAATCAATAAGGAGAATTCAGATTACCATGTGAGTGTCCTTGAGACTATTTCTATTAAGTCTAAACAGCCTTCCCTCACTAAGCAGGCAGAATGGCTGTTGAGTCTAAATGTAAATTTTTCTGTGATGTATATTGCTGATTTACTAGTTATAATTCTTTTCTATTTTTTTTAATCATCGTGTTTCAAATGGTAGTGTAGAGCAAATAGGGATAACTTTATCAGATAGCTAAATTTTGTTTGCATATACTTGTTAATATTGCCTGATCTGCAATTGCAAAACACTTCTTTTATAAATGTTTACCCAACAAAAGGCCAAGCAGCCACTCAAGGTAGAGGGTTACTGTGTGGTGTTGTATTAGCGTAAGTAAGGACATGCGTTATGAGTATAGAGCTGAAGTAGACTTTAGAAGTAACAAGAAACCTGATCCTAAACAGGAAACAAGGGATAAACATCTACCCCCAGTTTGAAAGACCAAGGAGTAGTGTGGACTTGAGAACAAATAATCCAACTTGTGGCTTAACCTTCATCTGGGATATTTTCACAGTAATCAGTAAGGAGCATTCAGATTACCATGTGAGAGTTCTTGAGACTATTTATATTAAGTCAAAACAGCCTTCCCTCTGTAAGAATGACTGTTGGGTCTGAATATAATCTATCTGTGATTTATATAGCTGATTATCTGGTAGTAATTTTTCTCTGCTCTATTATTTGTTGTGCACATATTTATAAACTTTTGTCTTCAATTGGTTCTGAAGAGTGAAGAGGAACAACTAGTTTGCCCTTTTTTGTTGTTTCACCATTTTATAGAGTTGACGTAAACTAACCCTCCAGGAATTACTTCATCCACTCCTCAAGGGGTATCAGCAGAGTGTGTTTAATATTCTTAGATGCCCATGATACTGTACCAGATCTAATGTTCATTAGTCTTCTTTCATCTGGAATAAATTCTTTGTTATCACCAAGTGTTTTCTTGCATTTTACACCCTAAATAGGGTAGGTTCATTTTTCACTTTGTTGAGAAAATCATTATGGAAATTGGTGTGAATGCTGAGATAAGTACTAACACCAAATATTAGATTAATAGCTTTCACTAATTCTTGAGCATTTATTTTCAAATATCAAAACCTAATTTCTGCAGGTATTTGCTTACAAACTGACTTCAAAATGTTACTATTCCAAGAATAAATCCAAATAAAGTTGATATATTTTGTATTATATACATTGAATGGAAAATGTATTCCAACCAGAATTCTAATTATGAATTATGACAAGCAGTTTTGTACTGTATTCAATAAGTAAAAACTGTGTAAAAAATTCTAAAAGTTTACAAAAATGGTTATTCAATGAATAAGATTTGGTAGACCATTTGTTATATCATTTGACAGTTCTTCATTAATAAAAACAAAAAATAGATAAATGTATATATAACACCATAATACTGCTGGGCATATATTATAAGACAAATATTTTAAATTTGCATTGTCTGTTGAAAATCGCTCTAAAACAACTGCATTGTATAATATATTACACCATAATATAGCTAAATTGTTCAGTATAATTTTCCTTTGAAGTAAATAAAGGTCTTATTTGATTACACAATGATTTAGTTATAATGCACTTGTGCCATGCATCTTCTTCATATACAATTTGTAAAGCTTCAGTAAATTATAGATTTTATAAGGCTGTGCTGTAAGACTTTTAATGATCAGCAGAATGAAATTCCAATGGTAAGATTATACCTAGTCTTTTAAATTCATTTCCTCAAAAAGTTATGATTTGAAAAAAAAGTATTTTGTGTTATTATTTCTCATATCAAAACCCAACTTTAAAATTGAGTGCAATACCATGCTTCTAAAACTAATCTGCCTTAACCTACAACTCCTTTTCCACAGATGAAACATTGCAAGCCTCTTGCTACTCTCTTGTTATTCTCATGGAAAGTGCTCAGATGAACTATATTCCTTAGTTCCACTAGTTTTAACCTTCACATCTATGACCTGTCATGCCATGCAATTTATAGTGAAACCACTCTCATTACCTTTATATTCCATTGGTGAGACTTAAATTCTTGAGAAGCTTCTATCAACAAACACCTGCTTTGTTGAATCAACTCCCCAGAGAGTGCTTCCCTGATCACTCCAATTTTGACCTATTCAAGTCTATGATTAACAGTTGTCCTCCTTACATACCCTCATCAATTGTGCTTCTTACCTCTTAATCTGTAATCCTCTACCTAGAATGGCACTTGGGCCTTGTTCAGGGTGAACATTATGGTAAAGAAGAAAGATATTCAACACATACCAAGTAGAAATGATAATATCCAGGCATTTGACATTTAGCCTTTGACAGTTCTGTAAAATGTTGAAGGTCATGAAAATTTGGCATTGAGTAAATTTTATCTTTGAGGAAACATTGGCAAAATTCCACTTCACTTTGTTGACTGCACAAATACAAGAAAAAAGATACAAATTAACATTCCCTGTTAATTGATTTGAATGTAAGTGCATTTTCTGCACTAAAATGGCACATTTAAAATTTAAAAGAACTTTAGAAAAAAAATTTGTTTGGCAAATATTAATTTTTGATTAAGTAATTAATGGAAGCATTAACAATAATCAATGAAAACTAATATTTCTATTTTTTATTCTAAAATTTACCAAATGCAAGGACTAGGGACAAACCACCTGCATATATATAGAAAATGAATTCAGTAAATATACAAAAAATAAAAAAGTGTGAAAGACAAGTATGTGTCTTCTCACCAGACTTATACAACCTATGCAGTGAGGCAATTCCGAGAGAATTAAAAGTTCTATCCTACAAAGATTCGTTATTGGTGGCCACAATCTTAACAATATAAGATATGCAGGTGACACAGTGTTGATAGCAGACACAGAAAGGAAACTACAAGAACTCCTAGAGAAAGTAGCAAAAGAAAGCAAGAAGGAAGGACTAAATATAAACTAGAAGAAGATAGAATGCATAGTTGTCAGCAAAATGGAACCAACTAAAATGCAAATTACAAATTGGAGATACTAAAACCAAACCAGCACAAAAAGTTAACTTGGGAATTTGAAGGCATGCTGGGACAGCAAAAGATACCTTCTAAAAGTGAAGCAATGAATTATTAAACAGGAATATTTTGTTAGAAACAAAAAGCATACTGAACTGTTATGTAATATCAGTCCTTCTATATGGCAGTGAATTCTAGACAATCTGAAGAAGAGATTTGAAATGAAATGTAGTTCTACAGAAGGATGCTGAGATTACCATGGACCAAACATGTGAGCAACAACAAACTTTTAGAGAAAATGAAAACAAAAAGGAAACTTATACCCAACATCAGAAAGAGACAGTTGAAATTTCTTGGACATATAATGAGGAAAGAGAGCTTTGAAAATCTGATACTCTCAGGACATATTAAGTGCAAGAGGGACAGAAAAAAATCAGAGCATGAGCTACCTAGCAGTCTTGTGTAAATGGATAGAGAACTGGGTTCCGGAGAAATGTCAAAAGGACTAAATTTACAAGGAACTACAAAGAACAGGAAATTTTGGATAGGCATAATAGCCAATGTCCTGAAGGTGAATAGAAGACAACGACTTGGGTTCCACTCAAAGTAAAAGCATTGAAATGGTAATTATAGGTGAGGTGTATGATATAACCGGAAGAGAAGGTTGTCTGAATGGAATATGAGGATACATTCTTACATCTGGAATATGAGGATAGTACAACACCGTAGAAGTGGAATGGTCATGTCTTAGTTGTAAATATTTGAACTGTTGGAATGAAAAATGCTATGGAAATAGCAACAGAGTAGCAACAAGCTAGCACTATTGCATCTTTAGAAAAGAGGCTGCAACCAAACATGCTTGAATGAAGATACACTGCCTAAACACACACACGCATATATATATATATATATATATATATATATATATGTCTATTTAAATTTATGTCAGCAATGACAGTGTTTTTAGGAAAAATGGAAACAAGAAGTTGAAAGAGAAAAGTGGGCATAACTTAACTAGTGAACTGGTGTAAATAGCTGGCAAAACAGGGTTTAAGAGAAATAGAATATATATATATATATATATATATATGTGTGTGTGTGTGTGTGTGTTTGTTTGTTCAGAAAATAATATTCGATTTTGGAATCAAATTTTATTCATGAATAAATGTATTTAAACAGTGTTTACATCAGTCAAAATAGGAACGCTGAACATCAATACATTTCTGCTATAAGTTACAATTTTATTTGTGCCTTTACGATAAGACCCTAAAGGCTTGGTCACAAAGAAATCTTTGAATGTAGTTTCTATATCTTCTTTGTAATAGAATGTCTTTTGGCTTAAAATATTATCAAGATGCTTGAAATGGTAGTAATCAATGTGTGAAAGACCAGAGGAATATGGTGAATATGGCAAAGTTTTGTGTCCCGAGTCAGTTCAATTCTGCAGTGACACCCTGGCAACATGTGGCCGAGCATTGTCATAAAGCAGAATTGGATCTCATTGATTAACCATTGCCAGTCACATTTTGCTTGACTGAATGTGCATTTCATCTAGTTGATGCCAGTAAACTTCAGTAGTGATGCTCTGGTTAGATTCCAGAAAGATGGAATGGATAATGCCAATGACAGACAACCAGTCATAATAATCTTCTGTTGGTGCAATTTCGGTTTTGGAAAGTATTTCGGTGATTCAACATTTTCAAGCCATTGAGCCGAGCATTTATGATTGTCATAAAGGATCAATTTCTCTTCACAAATAATTATTTGATCAAGAAATGGATCAGTTGAGTTTCACAGAATCAGCATTGAACACACTTCAAAACATCAAACTCTTTCACATTCACTGAGTTGATGTGGAATACATTTATCAAGTTTCTTCACCTTGCCAATTTCCTTGAGATAGTCTGATATTGTTGAAATGTTGACACCCATTATTTCAGACAGTGTTCTGACACTTTGATGTGGGTTTTATTCATTTCAGTCAGTTATGTGCCATGCGTGATACACACTTAGGTAATCATCTATCTTTCAATACATGACTGACAAGGCAGATTTTTTTGACATTTCTTTCTGCAGTAGACCTAGGCTAGAGAACTCAGTCTGTCCTGCTATTCACCCATAGCTGGGGGGAGAAGAAGAGGATTCATACCTTTCCCAAGGGTATTAGCACATAAGTGAATGTTATGGATTCAAGTGGAATTCGAACTCGGCTTATATACTGAGTGCACAATTGCAGATGTTCTCTACTACCTTGATCTTCAAGACTCATGCCCCCAGTGTGGAACTTCAGAAACCAGCACCATACTGTCTGATCACAAGTGGATCCTTCTCTCATGCTCTGTTAATGTTGACAGTAGAATGAGAAGAATTATGACCAAACTTGCACTCATGCAAATAAACAACCCCTTCCTTTTTATGTTCAAGGAAAGTTAGCTCCTTGTGCCGCGCCAGGAAATTTTTCTCCCCGGAATCGATCCTCCAGATTTACAAATCAACAATTTGCCCTTGCATGGAGTATTGCTGCTATATATGGTCTGGAGCCCCTTCTGTTTGCCTTGGGGTTCTTGATAGGCTCCAGAGGCGGATATGCAACATAATTGGACCTGATCTGGCATCTCATCTACAGTCACTTTCTCACAGACACGCTGTCGCCTCTCTCTGTCTTTTTTACAAATACTTTCATGGCAATTGCTCCGAGGAGCTGCATTCGCTGGTTCCCAGACTTCATGAGTTCAATGTAGCCGTCTCTTCTACTCCAATAGCTTCAGGTCTCACACCTCTCGCTTGTGGAACTCCCTTCCCTATAATCTCCAGCTATTCAAATGTAATGTCGATTGACATCTCCAGTTGCCTTGATCTATCCACTACCCTTCTCCTCATCCTTTCCTCTATCACTCCTATCTGATCTTCCTTTAAATTTTCTGTAACCCCTTGCATCCTAGTGGCTTCTCGCCTTGCTTGGGGTGAAACGCTTAAAAAAAAAAAAAGGGCGAGGCATGTATAATATTTTAAGTTAAATTCTAGAAGAGATTCATATAAAATTAACAAAGAGGATACTTAAATCATTAGGAATGAGTTGTAGACTAAACCTTCCGGGTTTCAAACACACTTCAAATTTTCAGTTTAAAAAATGATAAATAGCCAATAAAATCAATTCCTGCCAATAAATAAACACAGGCTTCTGAAGCCTACAGGAGACCATAAAAACCAAACATTTATTCAACTTGGCAGAAGAAGGAGATATGTGTCAAACTTGTTCTGTCTTTTTCGCCAACGCATCAGCAGACTCCCTTTGATCTTGTCTCACAACTCCACTTTCTGTCTTCCTCACTGAAAGACTATTCATGTTCATTTCCTTACAGTGAAAAAGAAGAGATTTCTGACTGTCATTTCATGATAAGTAATTACAGTTAAAATTTGTGTATCTTACATTTAGATAAATATCATTTTATTTGAACATACAACAATCTTTTCTTTCATTTTTTTTATTTAACAAATGGGGACCCATGGAATCTTTCTCCAACATAGTAATGTATTTTTGTGTAACTACAATAATATATTAGATCATAATTAAAATCAGAAATTATTTTTGTGTAACTATTATATGTCAGCGCACAATTAAATGGGTTATTCTAAAATCAGATTCTAAAATGCTTTTTGCAAAAAATTACTATTTATCTATCTATCTATCTATCTATCTATCTATATATCTATATATATATATATATATATAATAATAATAATAATAATAATAATGGACTCTCCCGTCGGTTTCAACGTATGAGGATCTGCCAGCTTATTGATTCAGTTATGAAAGTTTATGCGTTAATCTTAAGTGACATTTAAGACCCGCTAGTGATTTACAAAGGAGGTCGCATATGGAGCAAGTGTGAGGATTGTGAGATGAGATCACTGTTAGATTGGTTGACCTTTTAGATCTTGCTCTTGCTTCTTGAAGATGATTCAGACAAGCAGACTGAAAATTGCTGAGTCCACTAAAACACGTTGATCTCCATTCTACCTGCTCCAAAGCTAAGCGCTCAAGGGTGTTATGTGGTATATTAACTGCTGAAAAGTTGCTTTTCAGCTTGTCTTTGTATCTTAGCCATGGGCGTCCTTTATTCCTGTAACCCTGATCTAACTGGCTGTACATTAGGATATTGGGTATCCTGTCCTCAGACATTCTCAAGACATGACCAGTCCACTATATAATATATATATATATATATATATATATATATATATATATTTTATCAAGTGTCGGATTTTGCTGCAACTACACTGCATTTGCTTTTTTTATACATTTTTCAGTATTTTCTCCAGAGACCCTTACTATCAAAAAGTTCAAATTTTGATTTGTCTGTCCACAATACATTTTGCTAAATTATGAATATTTTGTATTAGAAATGGTATATCTTGTTTTCATTAAACCCTCAGAACACTTTTTGAGATTACTAAAAGTGCTGGAAAATTGATTCAGGTCAAGGGAATCATGAAAAAAGAACAATATCATTCAATTTTGCAGACTTGTTATAGCATCTGGTTTATGCTCAATAGGAAAAAATTCTCTTTTCAACAAGATAACAATCCAAAAAACTCTTTTAAATTATGTCAGAATTACCTTGAGTTGAGCAAAAGGAAAAAAAATTTTTGAAATTATGAATGGGCCGCCTCAATCTCCTGACCTCTTTCTCACTGAGTTAGTATTGGATGAATTGAAAAGGAGAGTTTGAAGAGAATATCCAAAAAGTGAGAGTGAGCTTTTTCAGTGCTGTCTACATTTTTAAAAAATTGTTTGAAAGAATGCCAAGAATTAATGTAAGTTGTGATTTGTAAGGAAAACAAAATATGCTGTTGTATGATAAATTCTTTATTAATGCTTATTTTTTGTCAGAATAAAAGCAAATACACTGTAGTTACTGAAGTTTCATGTTTTACTTTAGAAAATACAAACATCTCATTTTAAGTTGTTTTAAGAAATGCAGGGTTGACACAAACTTTTTTTTCCTGTAGTGGACATATATTTGGGAAGGATGTCAGAATAATCTGTACTTTATACTGGATGCATAATGCCTGTACAGAGAATAAATAAATGAATTCAGTAAATACACAAAATTAGAAAAATAGTGTACGACAAGTATGTGTCTTCTCTCCAGATTTATTTACCCTTGATAATGAGGATATCATAAGGGAGTTGGAGGCCCTATCAGGATATATTATCAATGGACCAAATCTTAACGACATAGGATATGCAGATGTCACTGTGATGATGATAGACATAGAAAACTACAAGATGTCAAGGCAAGCTATATTGCTAGATAAGCTGCTAAGAAACCTGCTTCACTGTGTCATATTAGACAATTTTTCTTTCCAGTATCTATCATATATATCTACTACCAGCATGGCCCGGCATTGCCCATGCTTGATTCAAAAATCGTATGACTCATACATCAATTGCTATCACTTGACTTAAAATATTTTTGCCCTTTCTTGCCTTTAAAGGAGTGCCCTTTGCCATGCTGATGCTGCTACATGCCTTATTTCTTGCCTATCTCACACTGCAAATTTTTTCTAAGCTCTATACTAAACATTAAATCTGTTACAAAAAAAGAACTAAACAAAATGAACACAAAACGATCAGCTTTAAAAAAGGACTCGTAACTGGAAAAACCAAATGAAAAAAGAATGTTAACAACAAATACTTGTTCACACCCAACCCAGTTCTGCGGAATCAGAATCAACGTTGAGTTTAAGCAAGTGAATGAGCCAATTGGAGTAAAGTGCCATGCAGATTTAAATTTTTCTCACTTGTGACAAATGTAGCTATCGATTTTTTTTGCATGCTAGTTAACATTAGTGTCGGTCAACTGTTGGCTTTCATGCTGGCCAATAGAATCTTCCTGCCTATTTGTGGCAGCCAGCTATTGGCTCTCACTCAGCCAGTACAAAATGGCTGCAAACTACATGAAAACTGCTGTAGAAGCATGAAAAAATCGATTATTTCAACTATCAATGGGAGTTGGGAAATGCAAAGTTGGTCTTGGCCTTCTTGCTAACTTGGAGCATGTGCATGTAAATTTTGGAGCAAATCTGTCGAAAAATTGCGGCTATGTATTCGTTACACACACACACACATCCTGCCTTTTGTAGATAGAGATAAGTCTACCATTCACCCATGCTTAGAATATTGCTGCAACATATGGTCTGAATCCCTACTATTTACCTTGAGCTCCTTGATAAAATCCAAAGAAGATTCAGCAATATTATCGGTCCTGATCTGGCAGCGTTGTACATTCCGGCCTTCTTCATGTGATTAGAATGTCGAACTGAACCCTTTATTTCGCTCGCTGGGGTAGACTGCTCTAGTTCCACATGCCATGTTTTAGTGGATGTCAGTTATCAGTTATCTCCTGTTAATTCAACTCTCCAAGTTCTACACTGCCTTAACCCAGTATTGAACTCACACCTTTTGGGTCCTGTCACTGGATCTAACTAACTCTAAATGCTCCCAGATTTTTAAATGACATCCTGAAAGTGAAAGATTCATATGTGTGAAATGGTACTGTTAAATATAGCAACTTTTCAGCCCCCAATATACTGTTTTTTCATGCATACACCATCATTGGCTGTGCATTTTTGATGCACACTTCGTTTCATGAATTGGCGGTTGTGCCAGACTGAAAGTTAATTAAAAACAAGGTTGATTCTACTTTTTTCCTTGTTATCGCGCCTTAATAATATTTTTCTTTTTCTTATTCTTTCACATTCACACTCAGTAATCCCTTGTGCCTTAGTGGCTTTATTGCCTTCTTTGGGGTGAAATAATTAAAAGAAAATATGTATTGGTCAGCATATATACACTCACATGCATATACATATAGACACACATATTAATGGTTGGCAACTTGTATTCTAGGGTGGTTGACCAATCCCTTTTGCAAACAGCTGCTCAGGCAGATTTATGTTTGTTTAAACCTGTAGTATACATTACAACTATACTTACTTACAATTTCTGGGAGGGCACACATAATCTGGCATAATCAATAGTTAGAACAAGGCCAGTACATTTAAACCCTCAGTCACAATGACTCGTGACTACATGCTGGTTTTACCATTGATGTCTTTCAAACAGTTCTGTCTACCTAATTTCATTCACTAAACTTGGTGCAACATGTGGTATGGTTTTCTGGCAATGTTAAGCTTTCCTAATGAACTCGAAAGTTTATCAGCCAGTCTGTCGATGTTAATATACATGCACACATATACAGGCAGAAACATACACACATGTGTACATGAAGATGCACTCACACAGATTTGTTAAGCTTTCCAAATGACCTGTAAAGTTGATCTTCATGTGTGTTATATATTTGAGCAGATGAACCTAACTTGATCTTGAGTTTTAGCCTTGCTGCTAATAAGAGAATCAACCAATATTGATCCTGACATTTAATAGTTGGCCTGTGCCATGCTCAGACCAGCGAGGCATCAATTGACTTTAAGAGCTGCATTTAAAGGTCCATGATGGGCACCTGTCAATATTGACACGTATCAATTTGGCTGTCCATGGACACTGTGCCCGATGAAACCACTGCTTGGCTCATTCACTTAATGGGACATCAGGATTTATGAATCCTAAAACAATATAAACTTTTCGGTGTTGGCTTTTGCGTTGTCATATATCATAAAAATAGCATGTATTCAAGCCAGAGGAGAACTTGAACCTATTTCCTCAGTTCCCATCTCAGTTTAACATGGAGAGTAAATTTTAGCTGTCCATTAAGGCTTGTTAACCTGAGTAATGGAGTCACTATCAATGGCATGCACTAATATTTATATTATTGATTTTGATAGTAAAATAAACTGACATAATTTAACTCCCTTGCACCTCATTTGAAATTGGAATTTTTTTCATATTAAATACTTCTGGTAATATATATAGCTTTCAAATATATATATATATATATATATATATATATATATATATATTTGAAAGCTATATATATTATATATATATAGGGTGTTCCAATAACTTGGACTAATTTCAAATGTGAATTTAAAGTTTAATTGTTTAATGATTCTTTTTTCTTTTTCTTTCAGATTTAACAACTTAAGTCTTTGGCAATTTCAAACATGGAAAGATTAACAATCAAACGTCTTAAAGTTATTGAAGTCTATTATGAAAATGGATCATATGTCAGGAATAGAGCATATGTATATGTAAATATGTAAGTGGAATTGAAGTCAACACTAAGTGGCGACAGTCTGTTTCGTGCTTAAATGCAATTTCCAGCTGACAATTGCATTTATGCACAAAACAGACTGTTGCCACTGGGTGTTGACTTCAATGTCCATGTTTATATATATATATATATATATTTAGGATAGAATAAAGAAGAAAATGAGAAATATTTATGATTTTAACACCTTTTACTTTTATTAAAGCTTCAACAGTAAATTAAATATGGAGAAGAAAGAAAAAAATCAGCTATTTTTATTTTTGTGTTTCTCACTTTTTATTAGTTAAGTTGTCCACAGATGTATTTCTCTTGTTTTGGCAGCATTCATATGCATAATTGATGTGTCGATGTGCATCATAATCAGTTGAAAATGTGTGTGTATATATATATATATATATATATATGTGTGTATGTGCATGTACATGAAGTGGGTATTTTTTTATTTCTGACTGGTAAGATATTCATCTTGTTGACTGAGGTAAGTTTTAAATGACAAAATTAACACACACCGGCTATGGTTGCATGTACATTAATCTTAGATTCTTTGAGCATGGATTTTATAAAAGTTGGTGATATAATAAAGTGTGTTTGGTGTATGTTTATTGATGTGAAGATATTTATCAGGATTCCTTCTAAGAATTTTCTATGTAATAAATTGTATTCTTCTCTTATCATGGTGGCATTTATTAAACCTGACAGACATAAAAATCCCCACTCATGGCTTTTTATTATATATATATATATATATATATATATATATATATATATATATATATATATATATATAAAAGGAAATCGAGAATGTGAGTGTGTGTGAGAGAATATTTGAACAGAGGAATAAATCTCAAGAATCAATGTGGTGTCTGTGTGATAGGCTGAATTACTTTGTTTATCTACTGATATTCTTTGAAAATCTGGAAGTTTCAAATAGTTTATAGTGACATCATTTATTGTGAATGTGGCTGCGCCAAAAAGAATGTGTTTTTTTTCATTTTCATATTAGTTGTTATTGAAAAACTTAATTTTTGTTAAGCATTCACTGCGATATAGGAAAACTGATATTACATGCTTTTCTTTGTTATTAACCAAATTATTTTTGGCAAACATTACTGCAATAAGATGTAATGTCAAAAGGACAGTTTTTTCAATGACACCACATTTTAACTTTCCACACTCTTCGGCAATATTTATTGTTTTAAAAAGTGATGCTTATAATTATAATAAAGACCAAAGATATCTGAATGAATTCATACATTTTTTGTTCTTGAGAATTTACAACAAAAGTTTTAAAAACTATTTATTAGATTGCTTATTTACAAGAATAATTTTATATTTACAACATTCTAAAAACTAATATGTTTAGAACTAATGCAATGAAATATTTATCATTTCAGTCAATTATGTATCATGCATGATACACGCTTAGGCAATCATGTATCTTTTGATATGTGACTTATAATGCAGATTTTTTCCCGCAGTAGATTGACATCTCTTTCTGCAGTAGATCAGTTGTCATCCTTCTATTTACCCATAGCTGGGGAGAAAAGAAAAGGATTCATACCTTTCACAAGGGTATTAGCACGTAAGTGAATGTAATGGATTCGGCTAGAATTCGAACTCGGCTCTCCAATTCCTCAATCTGAGCCGCTACCCATTACTCCACCGTGCCTCCTCATCTACCATTACCAACATGTAAAGAAATCAGTGTAAAAACAAAGTTTTATTTATAAATTTATAAAAGTTTACTAAATTATTAAAATATGTGAACCAGTAAGGAAATCCTTATCATTTAACATTTTATAGAATTTGACTCAATTGGCAATTAGCCGATGTTTTGCCCGCTAATTACCAATAAACCAATATAATACCAATAAACAATATAATAAATAAATAGTGTAAATAAATAATATGATAAATAGTGTTTATTATTTTTGTTGTCAAAAATTTGCTTCATATGATTAAACAATTTTATATCTTTAGGTTTTACCACAATTCTAAACAACACTTTTTAAAACAATAAACATTACTGAAGAGTGAAGGTAGTTGAAAAAAGTGTCCTTTTGACACTATGTCTTATTGAGGGTATATGTATTCCTGTTTGCCATTGTTTTTCTAATGAAGTTTTTGTTGTAATATTTTCTTTACTTTCTTGAAAGATTTGACAGCACAGCAGTAAAAATCTCCAGTATGACAAAGCAATCTGAATATTTTTCAACCAATCAAACTCCTTATTTGTCCAACTTCTAATTGTCTTTGTGATTGAAGAAGGCAATATTTTTCACATAAATGACAAAAGTAAATATTTTCAAGGAAGAAGTTGATATAATAATTTTAAAAAATTATTCAGTAATTTAAAATGTTTATTCAATAATTAAAAAAAATATTTTCTTTCTTTCTATGTGCCATGTCCTTTCAGGACATAGGCGGTCATGGCTCTCCACCTCCTTCTATCCTTTGCAGCTCTCAGTAAGTTCCTTCCCTCTGATACCTCTACCAGACCACCTTCTCTCATCCACTTGCTTAAGCTCGCTAGGTATTTCATGCATTGTTTTCCCTTTATTCAACCCGTGAGTATCCGATTGTCCAGGCCCTCCTTTTTCATGTGTCCCAAAAACCAGCTGCCTCTTCCTGATTTTAAGTATAAGCCTCCTTCTTGTTTGCAACCTCTCTAAGACCTCATCATTGCTCAGCTGCTTGATCTCTGATGTCCTTAGCATCCTTCTCTAGAACCACATCTCAAGTCTCTTCTTCAGGTGGAAAAAGAGGTTTTAGAAGAAATAATAAAAAGATCAAATTTATTTAGAACAAGAAATTTTGGAGAGCCATGATTGTCGATGTCTTCCTGATTGTAAGTATATGTGTTCTCATTTCCATTTTCACAGAACATCATTGCTGCTCTCACATTTTTGGTTCATGGTATCCTGAGCATCCTTCTGTATAACCATATTTTTCTTGTCTCAAGTCTCTTCTTCATCTGTGAGGAGATTGTCCAGCATTCAATGCTATATAGGTGGACCAATATTATACTTTTCTTTATTTCTACTGAAATTTTCCTGATCAGCTAACAGCAAAGGTTTTATTCAAAATAGAGGACTGCCAAACAGTAGTACTCACAGTGTAGCTGATTTCAATCAACAACCCATTTTCTTCCTAACAGGAGCCATGATAGTGAAAAGCATTATGGATCTTTCATGTGTCTGCCTTAACTGTCAGTGTAAAATGACCAGTGGCCATCCCTGATGTGTGCCTCAGTAAAGAAAGGAGGATGAGTGTCATGCCAGACAAGAACATTAAACGAACCAAAGATCATAACCCTTGACTCTGGCGCCACCAGAGAATATAATAAATTCTATGTTATTGCCAGCTGAAATAGAGAGTGGCAAATAAAGCTGAAGAGATTGATTGCACGGTTTACAATTGATGGTGCCAAAAATTAGGAAGGATCAGATCTGAAGAACAAATGAAGAATTTAAAGAAGAACATCAATCATGCAGGCAAATGACAAAAGCATTTTATGAAAATCAAAAGACTTGGTTATTTCTTGGAGAACGACAATTTTGCTCAAGATTACATTTCTTGAGAATTCAGTAGAAATAAATATTAACTCTTTAGGTCTGTTGGGGTAGGACAAACATGGTTGCAGTCAGTGTGTCTAGAGAAAGATAGCCTGATTGAACCCATCCCTTTTCAGACTCTTAGTGGTAGTTTATATCTATCTATCTATCTATCTATCTATCTATCTATCTATCTATCTTTGTCTCAACTTATTCTTTCTCTTTCTTTCTCTATCTTTCTCTTTTTACCTCAGGTCCTTTACCAAGGTGCCTTAATGAACACAGATACTGTGTATCTGTGTTCATTAAGTTTCAATCTATCTATCCCATTCCATTCATATCTATCTATTTATCTATCTATCAATTTCTATCTCTTTCCCTCTCTTTTTCTCTCTCTCTTTCTCTCTCTCTCTCTCTCTCTCTCTCTCTCTCTCTCTTTTATATATATATATATATATATATTAACCTGTTCTACACATTCCATTCTGAACAGTGTATAGAGCACTTTTTTAAATATCCATGTTTGGTCTGGAGTCGTTTCTCTCCCATTGATTTGATGTATGATGGTCAAGCAGATCAGTTTCTAGGAACCAACAGCCTGACACCAGCACATGAAATTTGATTATGGTGGTGAAGATTTTGTACAGAAACATCCACGCTTTTTGAAGGGCTGAATACAGAGACCTAGTGCACTACGTGCCACATGGTCCCCAAATAACTCTCTGCAGGTTTTAAATTCAGAGTTGTCCTTCTCCTAGACAAGTTGTCATCAATATAGGCCTGTTTTGCTGTATCATAGCACATCATTGTGGCTAGACACCCAGGTGCTTCAAGTTGGGATTGAAACCTACCAATTTCACATCAATTGGAGATCTTACCCCTAAGCTATCAGCAGATGGCTGAGAGGAAGGGAAATTCTAATGTATTGTATATGAATGTAAACAAACGCCAGTAGCCAACAGTGCTCAATTCATTAATGAATATATATATATATATATATATATATATATATATATATATATATATATATATGTATAGCATCCCTAATAGGAGACATGTTGCAAGTTTTCGAGCTTTTACGAAAGAACTTCAGCATGCTTGCAAATACAAACTTGACCCATACGGGCGAGGTATAAATTTAAGTAATAATAAATTTTCACTAAACACATTCAGGGTATTAAATAAAGGACTAAGCTTTTGCCCTAGTCCCCCAAGGTTTGATAAAGACACCTTGACAAAGGACCTGAAATCCTTCTTCAGAAGAATACAGCTAAAAGCCCACTACAGGCACAATGATCACAGACCTTCCATACTTGATACATTAAAAGAGAAGGATACTACCTACACCCCACAAAACACAGGCATTACTATACAGACATTTGAACTAGCCATAGTAAATGACATAAAGAAAACAATTGCATGTAAGCTGCCACGTAATAATGTTACTGAAGGGGAACGTATAGCCCTTGACACATAGAGATGACCTAATCATAACACAGATTGACAAAGTGGGTGCCATAATGATCTGGGGAATCAAAGAATACATTAAAGAGGCCAACAATCAACTAGCCAACAAAGAAATCTATAAAAGCTTACCTACAGATCCTCTTCTCGAATACCAAAAAGAATTAACTAGCTTCGCAACAATCTAATTGACAAGGAAAAATGCACAACACTTACACCCACAAACATCACACCTGCTCGCTTCTATATTATTTTATTTCATTTTATGTTTATTAATATATATATATATATATATATATATATATATATATATATATATATATATATATATATAATTAAGTTACGAAGAACTTGGTAAACCAAATGGGTAATTCTAAGGAGGATGAAATCCTGAGAGCTCAATGTGAATACAGAGTAATATTTTTGAAAACAGACCACTTTAAGGTACCATTACAATAATTTATTTCTACAAAATCCTTTTTAAAGGACTCCGGATCATCAGGTAACAATTCCAACAATGCAATGAAAGGAAAAAATGCTCCTTTCATTGGATTGTTGGAATTGTTACCTGATGATCCGGAGTCCTTTAAAAGGATTTTGTGGAAATAAATTATTGTAATGGTACCTTAAAGTGGTTTGTTTTTCATTAAATATATATATATATATATATATATATATATATATATATATATTTAAATATGTTTGAAACAGTACAGAAATGTATTATGGCATAAAATGTAAGAAATTTTATATTATAGGCCATGATAGATTTAAAATAAAAAAACAAAAACACACACCAGTCGACCGGTTTCATCCCCTCTCATCAGAACTGTTAACGGGGAACACAAATTATGAAGAGAAAAAAAAGAGAGGAATCTTACAAAGAGGCTAATATCTTCTTATTTCCTGGATCCTGGGATTATTCATGGTGAGATAGTCATATTTTTTTTAAGAGAATCTAACACCATCTCTCAAGTTCACATTAATACCTCCCACATGAATGATGCAATGCAAGACAGCATCTGAAAAGAAGACCAAGGCCCATTGCAAGACCTTACAACTTCCATCAAGAAGTCGAAATGATATGGACATGACAAACTAAGCATCTAAGTATCTTTCCCCCTACCATCCTACAAGGTATTACTTTAGGTAAATGAAGACGAGACAGAGAAGAGAAAATAGGTTGATAATGTCATTAGTTCAACTGGAAAATCCTTCACAGAGATTCAGACATTGGTATGCAACTGCTATTGGTCCATACCTAGCAGCTCAGATTCATTCACTTCTCCACCACCATAATATGGCCTCCCTGTGCCTTTTCTATAAATACTTCCATGGTAAATGTTCTGATGAACTCTCTTCTATCGTACCTAGCATCTATGAATGAAAATGAATCGCGAGATTGGCAGAAATGTCTCATCACTTTACATTTGAAATATCAAGCTGTAACCATAAGTTCTATTCTAACAGTTTCTTATGTACTTCTCGCTTATGGAACACTTTTCTCACTTCTTGCTTTCCAGTCAACTTTGATCTTCAAAAATTTAAATGCAATGCTGATCGTTATCGTCTGTCTTCTTAATTCCTCTTCTTTTATTGTTTTCTCTCTTTAACAATGTTTTTCTTTTTCTCATATTCTTTCACACTCTATAAACCCTCATTTCATAGTGGCTTTATTGCCTTGCTTAAACTTAGATGTTTAAAAAAAACATGTGACATATGGCTGAAACTCTTCAAGTACTCAGCTGTGCTTTGACCCTATGACTACAACAAGTCAAGGAACTGAAGAAGAAGAAGATGATGATGATGATGATGATGATGATGATTGTTATATTAGAATGGTAGATTCCTAGATGACACTGGAAGCATCCAAATCTACAAGTTTTCTTTAGGCCTCATTTTTTTTTGCTGTAAGTAGAGTTTGTAGCAGACAACTGATAGTAGGTGTGGTATTCTATGCTGGAAAAATCTTTTATTTGCTTTGGGTGAAATAGAATATTGTCGATAAGTTGCAAGTGCTTGGCATGAGGGTATGACCCCATGATCTTTTGTCTGTCATCTTACTGAAATAATGTGTTTGTAGTACAAAAGCTCTGTTAATTACCATTACACTTATCTCCAGGAGCTGGCATCATGACCTACCCTTAATTAAAGTCTTCAAGGATAATAAATTTATCAGATGTCAGTTTATTCAACAGGAAGTTGCATAGATTGTTATAAAATTTAAATTCTTCCTTTAGATTTATCTGAAGCTTTGGACCATATATGCTGAAGAACATGACATTAATGTTTGTTCTGAGGGATGTTCAGAATGATGGAGGAACTGATCCCCCCCAAAAAAAATAAACTGTGATTCATGAACTTCTTTCAGCATATTTTAGCAACACATTACATTAAAAGTTTCATGATTTAAATACATACTGAGCCAGTTAGACACATGCTGTGTTTATAAAATGACAGTTTTCTTTTCTGTGGATGTTTTCTTTATCATTTGCAAGCATTTTTTGGCAACTGAATGGCTCAAATAAAGAAGACTCTCTTGTTAAAATTTTATGTTCTTTGCAAGAAAAATACTGTTGAATATTTAATCTTTTGGAAAACATTTAAAGAAGTTTACGGCAGAACACTTGAATTCAGTAAATATATAAAAATAGAAAAGGGTGTAAGACAACGATGTGTCTTCTCACTAGACTTATTCAACCGATACAGTGAGACAATTAGATTCATTATTAGCAACATAAGATATGCAGATGAGACAGCATAAGATATTCAGATGAGACAATTTTGATATCAGACATAGAAAAGAAAAGAAACAGAAAGTGAGAAACTACATCCAGCAGCAACGCTTCCGATCAGGAGGTTGGAGGTTTTGAAGATCGTGGAACGACATCTTAATTGCTGTTGTTCCTACATCCAACCTGGCAGGGTGTATTAGCATCTGTTAATGGCCAAGCTATGGATAAATATTGAAAACCCAAAAACTATGAAAGTATAAAGATACATTTTTATAGTAAAAATACCGGCAATACATTTTTATATAAAAAAGAATTACCAAAAAATCATACTTATAGTAAAATTATCAATAATATTTCTTTAAAGCAGAATTACTAACAATACATTTTATATCAAAATGGCCAACAATACATTTTATATCAAAATGACCAACAATACATTTTATATCAAAATGGCCAACAATACATTTTATATCAAAATGACCAACAATACATTTTATATCAAAATGGCCAACAATACATTTTATATCAAAATGGCCAACAATACATTTTATATCAAAATGGCCAACAATACATTTTATATCAAAATGGCCAACAATACATTTTTATATCAAAATGACCAACAATACATTTTATATCAAAATGGCCAACAATACATTTTATCTTATTTAGTTGAAGCAATAAAACTATGTTCAAAATATTTAGATTTTGGCATTATATTTAATAGAGGTTGGTATGCTGCTAAACAAAATCGACCAAACCAAACCAATCAAAAGATTTAGATTTTGGCATTAAATAACCCATAGATGTGTTGATATTCAATTAAACGAAAATCAACCAAACCAAACCAAACCAAACCAATTAAAATATTTAGATTTTGGCATTAAATAACCATAGAGGTATTGATATATCACTAAACAAAATCAACTAACCAAGCCAGTCAAAATATTTAGATTTGACATAAATAACCCATAGATGTGTTCATATGCCACTAAAGAAAATCAACCAAACCAAACCAAGACAATCAAAATATTTAGATTTTGCCATTAAATAACCCATAGAGGTTGATATGGCACTAAACAAAATCAACCAAGCCAAACCAAAACAAATCAATCAAAATATTTAGATTTCAGCATTAAATAATCCATAGAGGTCTTGATATGCTGCTAAACAAAATCAACCAAACTAAACCAATCAAACAAGTGCAAAATTTAAATATTTGGAAAGTTTTTAACAGAGGACAAAAATTTTCGTTAGAAACAAAGAAAAAAGTTCTGAACTGCTACATAATATCAGTCCTTCTATATGTCAGATGAAGAAGAGATCTGAGGCAACAGAAAGGCACTTCTACAGAAGGATTCTGGGAATACAATGGACTGAACATATGAGAAACAACCAAATTTTAGAGAATATGGAAGCAAAAATGACACATTCTTAACATCAGCGATAGTTGAAATTTCTAGGGCACATAATGAGGAAAGTGTGCTTAGGGAATCTGATACTCACAGGATAAATTAAAGACAAGAGTGATAGATGAAAACATTCTTATCCTACATTGTGAGCTTGAGTAAATGGATAGCTGAGCAAGTTTTAGGAGAAATAGCAAAAAGATAAATTTATTAAGACCTACAAAGGACAAAAAATTGTGGAGAGCCATGATTGCCAACATCCTGAAGAAGAAGTTTTTCACCATAAATACTGATGTAAATAGATTTTTGAAGATTCAGATATATATAAATAAATAAAAGGAATCAAGATATTGTAAGGACATCGAATGATAAGAAGACAACATTGGAAATTTTGAAAAAGTTAAACAAAGATTATAGAAAACATTATCAAGATAAGAACAAAAAAAATGTCTTTAAGAATATCATGAAAGAAGAGTTAGGAAACTTTCAAAGGCTAATATGCAATGTTGCATTTCATATACGCCACTGACTTCTTGTGATCTATCAGCAGTTCTTCAGACACCA
Organism: Acanthosepion pharaonis; assembly: GCA_903632075.3. Classification (NCBI taxonomy): domain Eukaryota; kingdom Metazoa; phylum Mollusca; class Cephalopoda; order Sepiida; family Sepiidae; genus Acanthosepion; species Acanthosepion pharaonis. The sequence continues at coordinate 3,979,121 of CAHIKZ030002024.1, forward strand.
TTGTTTCTTGTAGGGAGCAAAGAGATAGAGAGGATAGATGCCAACAAGTTTGCCGGATATCCATCACCACATGGTGACCTGTTTCACAAAGTAATATTGGAGTGGTCTTCACACTTCCATGCTAGCAACTCTCCATGCGTTTTTTAGTCTTATATGAGAAAACTAGTGTTGTTCATTATATTGTACATAAATATTGATGTTTATTTTTTTGGTTTCAGATATATAAAATTCCTTATAGGTCATCAGAAAGATATATGCTCAAAAGAGAAGCAAGGTATTATAAAGTCACTGAATAAAGAGAAAACAACATTGGAAATTGTGAAAAACATTAAACAAAGATCACAGAATGATCAAAGAAGAAATTGAAAAGATTGGCAAGATAAAAACAAGAAAAAAATGGCTTTAAGAATATCATGAAAGAGAGTTGAGAAACATTTCAAAGGCTTTTTTATTTAATTTGTTAACATCCATCCTCCCTATCTCTTTCTTACATTAGCCATGAAACAATACAATGACTGCTATGACTCCCCACAAAAATAAAGTGAGGTAAAAACTAACAAAAGTTTTGTGTTTTGTATTGTCTATGGTTTCTCGTGGTCTGTGTCACAAATTGAATAAACAATGGACAGTTTTGTTAGTTTTTACCTACATAAAAATATTACATAACAGTTCAATATTTGTAAGTGCAACAAACATCTGTTATTTGACAATAAATCCAAATAATACAGGCCATAGAAACATTTGACTAACAAAATATTCCATATGCACTAATAAATTATTATTTTATTATTTAACATAATTTTTAGCATTGTTGGCATTCTATAACCTTCATCAATCTTTCATTCCTTGATTTTATTAAATTTTCTACTCTTTTGACTTTAACAACAGTTTTTATTGCTTCCACGATATCTTTTCTTGAATATTGGTTTCAGTTCCCATATCCATCACTTTTAATGATGGATCAGAAATTTTCTATTAGATTAATATCTGGAGAAGATGAAACCATTTCATTAATTTGATGCCAGTGAATCTTTTTTGGCAATATGTCAGCTTAGAAGAATGGGAAGATGTATCGATTTAGATAAATGTTCTATTCCCTTTAATGTTTCTTGGTTTTGTTTCTTGCCACTCAAAAAAAAAAAACCAAAAAACTTTACTAATAATTTAAAATTTTCATTTTTCATTACTTCTAATGATGGATTGAAAGTTTTGAGTTAGATTAATATCTGGAGACACTAGGTAGCTATTCCATTAATTTGGTGCCATTGAAATCGTTTCTTTTCCTTTTGCAAGTTGGACAATAGACAAGTGTGTAGAATGTGATGGAGCATTGTCTTCCACAAATGTACCTTTTAACTTATTTACAATTAAATCAAAACAATATAAGTAATCGAAATATCTATTTAATAACACATTATTTTGTATATACTAATAAATTATTATTTTATCAATTCACATGTTTTTGGCTTGTTGATATTCTATAACCTTCATCAATCGTTCATTCATTGATTTTATAAAAGTTTTTTACTCTTTAACTTTAACAGCAGTTGTTATTGCTTCTGCAAGATCTTTGCTTGAATATTGGTATTCATTTGCATATCTATTACTTTTAATGATGGAATACAAGTTTTCTATTAGATAACCTGAAGGAGATGCTGGCTTTCAGTACACAAAAAATAAACTTTGCAATGGGATCAAACATATATCGGCAGGATGAAGGCTTAACAATGAGCTCACCATTATCACCAGCAATGGCTAAAATATACATGGAATACTTTGAAGAAATGGCATTAGGATCAACATTGCTAAAGCTGACTCTGAGATGGCTGAGATACATAGATGACACCTTTGTATTCTGGTCAAACCAGAAAGAGCTCCAGTTACTACTGGACCATGTGAACTCAATGAGATCATTGATACAGTTCACAATGGAGAAAGAAAACAAAAACAAATTAGCATTCCTGGATGTACTAATATTTTGAACAGGGCATGGGTTCAAGACATCTATATACCACAAACCAACATTCACCAGACAATATCTCAACTTCAACTCCCACCACCCATACAGTTTAAAGAAAGGGTTCATCCACTGCTTACAACATCAATCAAAAAACATAAGTGGTGACCCAGAGACATATGAACCCAACAATATAACAACTACCATCTCAGACACACCAAAACTGTCACAACCAGAATTCACTCCTACCTCAATATTCATTCAATGTACCTACTATAAAACTCCATCTGTCTTAATGAATTCTAATTAATTAATTAATATTCTTAATTCTAATAACTTTTCTCAATGTTTGGACTTTGTTGTTCTTTTTCTTTCACCTTACTATGTACATTTAACTTAATTCCTAGTAGTATTTTTCCTCTTTTGTTTTCAGTCCCTTTCTTTGTTTTAAACTTTCTGCTACTGTTGTTGTTATCAGTTGTGATTGTATAATTATACTCCTCCTGGGTCATGCCTTCAATATGTATCCCAAGGCACCACATGACCAGCAGTTCTTAAATAACTTCAGTAGATCAAAATTTTGTCATTATTTTCTCTTCAAGAAACATGTGATATCCATTTTTGTTATTGCCATTGTTGAAAGTTCTCAAGTAATTTGGTTTTTGTACAGTACTTTGTGATTCTATAACACCAGAATGTTCTAGAATGTACAAAGAAGTATGATGTTTGCCAAGACCCTCAGGCCTCTCTTGATCAAAGCCTTTTTACACCTTTGATCTTGAGAAGCGGTTCTATAAAGGTGAGATAGTTTAGATATTTATGAACAGATTTGGAATTATGTATGACATCCATATGCATGTCTGATCTGATGAGGCTGTTTAAGAACATAACTCATTTTCAGGTTGAAATTTTCATTTTGTAGCAATTTTCAGTATTGGCTGAACAACCTTCTCACCTCTAGCACAACCAAATCTATGTTCAATTTCTTTTTCTCCTATACTTTATTTCTTACAAAGGATCCATAAACTGAGGTATCTGAAGTGTTTATCCTTTACTAATTATAATTTTGTATGGCTCAGTCGTGGACTCCATACAGGTTCCATATACACCAGCTGTATGTTTTCCATAAAAGCTGTCTGCGAGCAATCTGTGGAGTTAACCTCCAAGATAGGACATCTAACATAGACCTGTTTAACAGGTGTAATATTGGAGTAATGAGACTTTTATCATACAGTCTCAGTTACGATGGACTGGTCATGTCTTGAGAATGTCTGATGACAGGATACCCAAGATCATAATGTACAGCCAGTTAGATCAAGGCTACAGGAATGTAGGACGCCCATGGCTAAGATACAAAGACAAGCTGAAGAGAAACTTGTCAGCTGTCAATATACCACATAACACCCTTGAGCGCTTAGCCTTGGAGCAGTTAGAATGGAGATCAGCATGTTTTAGTGGACTCAGCAGTTTTCAATCAGCTTGTCTGAATCATCTTCAAGAAGCGAGAGCAAGATCTAAAAGGTCAGCCAATCTAACAGCAATCTCGTCCCACAATCCACACTTTTGCTCTATAGCGGCCTCCTTTGAAAATCACTTTAGATGTCTTAAGTGCCACTTAAGATTATTGCACAAAATTTCATAACTGGATCAATTAAGTTGTCAGATTCTCATACATTGAAACCAACGGGAGAGTCCATTATTATATATGTTTACAGTAAAGGTAAAATAAATCTGTGAGTATATAATCTGAGTGGATCCTAGTAATATAAAAATACTAAAACTGATTCATAAAAGAGAGCTTGATGTATTTTATTTATACAGAGCAATATGAATGAATAATCAAAGAAATCTTTTTACCTCATGTGGGGAATAGACTATTTTGGCAGATGATGGAAGTGGTTGTATGTCTTTTCAAACCCGAGGTTTTCAAGAATGAGGGCATGCAATCTTTCCCTCCCAATACACACCCATCAGCCTCCATAGTATCATCAACAAGCTTTTTGAGGCTATAATCAATAAGAATATCATCAAGTATTTAGAAGAGAACAAACCCCAATCCACTGAAAACATTCTATCATCACTCACAGAATCAGTGAGGCTCTTGACGATAAACCCACTTCAAGAACCATAGCACTAGATACCTCAAAGTTCTTCAACAAAGTGTAGCACAAAGGCTTATGAAACAAGCTCTCCAGTTATTAAATCACAAGAAGGGTTTTCACAATCATAAAATCCTGTCCAACAGCTGTAAACTCTGATATTATGGTTAGTGTCTCAATATACAGGTAAGTGATGTGACCTTATGTAGTTTTGGCACAAGTTATTGTATACTGTAGCCTAATTTCATTTACTGGTAAGCCTAAGTTTTAGGCCACTGGTATGGTAGCCAACTGTATGTTTTGGGACAAACCTATAGAGTAGGCCTAACTCTTGTAGTAAAAATCTTGAGGTTTACTTGTATGCAAGGCTGAACTGTATGCTACAGTTTATGCTATTTCTTCTTTACACACATATATAGTATTTCTGATAGCACAAAGTCACAAAGTCATCATGACCATGTGTTTGAGCATATTGTCTTTGTTTAGACTGTTCATCACACCAGATAATGCACTCTCTCCCAGAAACTGTAACTAAGGTCTGCTCATTCAACATATCAGCTTCTTCAAATATTTTCTTGTTGCTCAATCAACTTTATTTATTTCAATTTCACTGAAATCTCTTTTTCCTGACATTCTTGAGGTTAGTACTTTTTCAAACTCTCCAAACCTACTTTCCTCATGTGCTCAAGGTATTTCAATTGTCTCTTTCTGATTTGATATATAAGTGTCCTTTTCATTTATATTTTCCATGAAACTTCCTTGTCACTCACATATTCAGTCCATGGTATCCTCATATGTGGTGGCATCTGTCAGTTTCAAGAAACATTGGATCTGTACCCAAAGAGTTATGTCTCAGCTCCTGATGGCAGTGCAACATCTGTTATAGCTGTACAGGCCCACACAGGAGTGACAGTATTTATTGCAATGAATGCATGTGAAGATGTTTTCCTCCCCGATATTGCTTTGTTGTTTTCTTTCCATTGAGTATGCTTTTCCTCAGTGGCATGCCTTTGTTTCTTCTAACCTCACTTCAGCCATCGATGTAAATCATGTCTCCTGCATGAGTGATTGCCGGCAATGTCTTTCCACCTCTTAATGTCCATGTTCATTGCCCTCATGTCCTTTTTGTAGACGTCCCTGAAGTGGAGATGAGGTCATCCTCATGTCAATGGCCAGTTCTCTGTAAAGGAGGACATTCAGAATCCTCCCATCCAGCATATTTTGTACATGTTCAAGCCAGTGGAGCCAGGAGTGTTGATGAAAGGTGTATAATTAGGATAACTATGCATGGGTAAAAATTATGGCAATGGTGATCTGGTCAGACTAACTGATGCCCAGAATACATCTCAGACAATGAGCTGACAAAGGCGCTGACAACACAAACCCTATAGACTGCAATTTTGGTGTTCATAGTAAGCTTTCTGTTCTCAAGGTCAGCCTGGCAAATGTAGCAAGGTAGCAATTTGTCTGATCCATCTGTTGACCTCAGTAACTAGGAAGAGGCAGTCTGAAATGGTGGAGCCACACTATGTGACGAGGAAGATGTATTAATATTTAAAAGCTTTAAAATGATAATTTATTTTGTTATACAAGATATTGTGTCAATCAAGTAGATTGTTGTGTTATCATACGCAGACATATAAAATTAATCTCTCATATGTAACATAAGATTTGATTTAATTCCAGACCCTATCAATTACTATTACCTGTTGGGTGTGTAGCCATAAGGCTCTCTCTGAATGCAGACCATACATTCTTGAGTAGATCTAAAAGACAATAAATGAAACTAACCATAATAAGAATGTGCTTGTTTGTGTGGGGGTGCATAGCAAGCATGTGTGAGAGAATACGAAAGTAAAGCGAGAAAACCATGAAAGTGGAGGACACTTTACCCACATACAGCTACATCTGAAAGCCAGAGCTAAAAAGCTGTAAATGAATCTAGGGAGAGAAATGCATGCCTTTTTATAGAGTTAAGGAGTGTCCCCTAGTGGCAGTTTTTCAACAAAGATAAGTGGGTGTTGAATTCCATACTAATAGGAATATGGAATGGACAAACATGGTGGATAAATAGTAACAGGTTTATTGTAGAAAGCAGTACACCAAACAAGGACGTAATAGTTATGCGCACAGTCGTTGCAAGTCAGTACAGTTGTGTGCATGCTGCTATCAAAAGGCTGCTAGTCTCGCAGATCCTAGCTTGACTCTGCTGTCCACTGTCCTAATGGATACTTATAGGTGGTTACCACCTATAATGCTGCCACTCATGGGGGGGGCAGGTTATTCCATTACATCAGTGGGATAATCCACACTTCATTCTCCATTGTTTATCATTATTGCAACAATATCTTTCATTATTATTATTTACATTGTACTCATATCATATTAATACAAAGTATACATAATTGATAATTATTCAAAATAAATATGTAAAATGGTTAATAATTCACAAGAAAATTGCATTCATCTGGACATGGCCATTTAGAGGACATCTGAAAGGAGAAAGAGAATCAGTGATAATAGTAGTCTTAGCAAAGAGCATTAGATTCAATTAAATAAGTAATGAAATCTGACACTGGAGACATCAAGACAAGTATGATAGGGTTGTAGAGAGACAGCAGTTGTTTCCCTTTGGGTTGAATGCACGGGAGTTCAGCCCCTTTAGAGACAAGAATTTTTCTTCCCTTTTTTGCTTCAATCTTGGGAACGGTTAATACCTTCTTTACAAGCACAGCATCCTGACATGTTGAAAATGGACAAATGTACACAGGCTAACATAGAATAAAAAGTCATTTTGATTCACCCTTGCTAAGAACAGTCAAAGAACATATGGCTTGTATATTTATTTCTTTTTTGTTTCTTCTGTCAAACATTCTCATCGTTTGAACAATCATTTGTTTTGGGACGGTTTTTTTTTTTTTAAGCATTATGCCCCGAGCAAGGCATGAAGCCACTAGCATGCAGGGTGTTGCAGAAGATTTGGAGCAAGAGCAGATAGGAGTGATAGAAGAAAGGATGAGGAGAGGGATAGTGGATAGATCAAGGTAACTGGAGATGTCGATTGGTATTATATTTGAATAGTTGGAGATTATAGCTGTCAGGGAAACAGTAATTGGGAAGGCTGTTCCACAGGCGAGAGGTTGGAGTAGAAGAGATGGCTACATTTAAAAGTTTCTACAGTGTAAGGGTGGGAGGTAGGGCGCTTGAATTCATGAAGTCTGGGAACCAGTGAAAGCAGCTCACCGGAGCAATTACCATGAAAGTATTTGTAGAAAAGACAGAGAGAGGTGACTGCGCGTCTGTGAGAGAGTGACTGTAGATGAGACGCCAGATCAGGGCAAATTATATTACATATCCGTCTCTGGATCTTGTAAAGAACTCCGAGGTGAACAGAAGTTGCCTCAGACCATATATGGCAGCAATACTCCATGCAAGGGCGAATGGTTTATTTGTACCATATATGGAAATCTTTTTGAACATGTGTATGTAAGTTGTATTTGCCTTATTAAATGTTTTGTTTATTATGGGCAAGTATATTGTAATTCCACATTCATATTTAGTGTTAGTGTATCAATGGCTACACTAATGCTAATATTATTACTTGCTGTACAGGAAAACATTATTCTTCCTAGCACTAAATAGGCAGTAAATTTTTGAGGGACAGTCATTACTTTTCTAACCACTAGGGTGTCCACACAAGTGAAAAATGGACAACATGTGCACAGCTTGACGTGAAGAATAAAGTAATTTTGATTCACCTAATTACGAACGGTCAAAGGCCATAAAGCTGGTAAGTTGTTTCTTTGTTTATTGTTCTGTTAAATAATATTAGTACTTGGTGTGCAGGAAAACATTATTCTTCCTAGCTGGTAAATTATGGCTGGCTTATAAACAATACTAATAGGGTAAAAACAATGATTTACTTGAAAATTCACAGAACTGTGCAAAAAGAACTCGCATTAAACTATATGAAATAATGTATATCAGCCATAAACTTCCAAACTTAAGAAAATTAAATAAAATGTTCCAGTGAATCAAATTATGGAAATGGGAGTGAAAAAAAGACCTTACTCATAAACTGTAAAAATATTGAGAATTTTGATTACTGTTTTGAGAAGACTTGCTCTCTCTCAATCCTTTGTGTTAAACAACAAATTTCTATGATAAGATGTTGTAAATAATAATTAGAAGAAAATGACGATCCAAGGTAGAAAGATAAAAATTAAGACCTCAGCATTGTTAAAGTTGACAATATACTGATGAGAGATTTGTTGCCTCTTGATTCTTTGTGTTAACCAACAGCTTTCAACATTGCAAAACATAATTAGCAAAAGAGAATGAAGAATTAGTAGAAAAAAAAATTCAAAGAGCAGAATCTTCAGCATTAGAAATCATACAAGAAACAAGATACCATTTCAGCTTTGTGAGAAATATAACCTGGGTTAAAAAATAATAAAAAAAGAACATTTGCTGATAACAGAAAATATTTTCAAAAATATGTTAAATAAAAAATAAGTACTTTTCTTTTTTTTTCTTTTAATAATAAACAATATGTCTATCAATCTTTTCTGAAAACCAATTACTTATCTGTTAGCTGCCAAGTAAAATGATTCCATGTGTTTGAACATAGTTTTTTTTCAAAAAAAGCTTGATTATCTTATTCTTTCGAAAACAGAACTACTTTTAAGCAGAAATTGGTATAACCTTAGCTTTTTGTTCATCTTGCACAGATAGAAATTTCATAACACAGTTGGACGGTGGAACTATACTTTTTGTAATGGACTTTGCACAATGTTTCACTTGACCTATATTATAGCCTTCTTCAAGTGTTTAATAATTAGAGAAAGGGATGGTTGGTAGCATAAAGTAGAAAATGGGAGCAGACGGCAAATCCATTTCAATAATATTTATAATACAAATTATTCGATTTTCCACAATACGTTCAGTAAGCTTGTTCCATAATTTTAACATGGAGATCTTGTTTACTAAACAAATAATTCATAAAATGGCTTTGTTGAGCAATGAAAAAAATCCACACTACATTCAAATCAAAACTAGAGTGACTTGAGTTGGTACATATTGATTCATATATATATATATATATATATATATATATATATATATATATATATATATATATATACATATAATTGACCAAAATCCTCTGAAGATACTGAAAGGTCGAAACCAAGGTAGCAGAATTGGCTGATTTTCTAATTTTCTATACTTAAAAGCCCTACATGTTAAATTTTATCTTTTTTATATGTGTATTTACCATTTTTCCATGCTACTGTTTCCTGATCTAATTCAACTCTGACCCTGACCATTAACTAATTTTATATATATATATATATATATATATATATATATATATATATATATATATATCTGTCGATATTTCTGAGATGAGGTATTATGTACATTATTTACATTATTCGGACTATTGTCCTGATCTTCGTCCCCATATTTATTACAATGTTTCGGCTGTTCGGTTATATTTCTTAAACCTTCATGGATGAAATAAAATTTAGTATCAAAAAGATGGGGTTTCTAAAGATGTCACTATTATTTTAACTACGTTTACTCCTCAGCATGTTTATTGTTTTAAAAAGTAATGATTAGGATTGTATTAAAACCTAAATATATGATGAAAATGAATTTATACATTTTTACAATATAAACAATAAACACTATTAATTCTATATATATGCATGTATATGTATACATATATTGTGTGTATCTAGTATAACCAACTCAATTGTTCACAATGATTCTTTTCCCCAAGTTAGCAATTTGCAAAAAACCAACATAGTTTACAAATTCAAGTGCCCTTTGGAAAATTGTATCTCCAATGAATTAAATAATATTTATGTTGGTCACACCACAAACTCACTTTCACGATTCTTGACACTACATTTGAATGATAACTCTAACATTTTTAGGCATTTAGAACAACATACCTGGCTGCATACACAATTCTGTAAAATCCTTGTAGAAAACACAATTATACTTAAACATGAAAACAATGAACAAAAACTAAAAATTCTTGAAGCTATATACATAAAACAGTTGAAACCTAACATGAACAAAATAAACTATGAAATCTCCACAAATATTCTTAAATGTCTATAATTGGTAACAGAATCCATTGGTTTATATCAATGGCTTCCCATACTTAGTACTTCTCGTATTCACTCTCGTGTGGTCAAGTGTGATATCATGAGCTGTGGTGCGATTTTCGCTTCCAGCGTCTTATATACACGTGTTTATCATTGCTTGGAAATCATCCATGTAAGCAGAAACAGACTATCATCACATTCTCCTCCATGTATTGCTTAATATATTGTACAGTAATTGTCATCTTTAATAATGGCTTATGTAAGCCAAAAGCTTAGATTGTATTAAAAAATATGTATCAATAATGTGATTTTCTTTCTTCGTTTAATGATAATGTTATTAGGCTTATCAGCCGTTATGAAAAGAATTTACATAAAATAAATAGACAACACTTGTCTATATTATTTAATGAAACATGTATATATATATATATATATATATATATATATATATATACATACAGAGTTGTTCAGTTCTTTGAGGATATGTCTTTTAATAGCTCTAACTTTTATTCTAGCTTGACATTAATTATCCGTTTTCAGCAAATGAACAGTCAAACTGCAATGGTTGCTGCAAAGGCAGAGCATAGTCACTTAGAGGTTGCTTATTTTCTGAAAGTTGCACGATCATTTGTTGCCAAAGTTCACAAAGAACTAGAAGCCATCAATAGGCATTCTACAGCAGTAGCCAAATGTAGAATGCCTTCTAAATGTTCTAATATAATCAAAACATTCAAATTTGTATGTGAGATGCAGAAAATTATTGATAAGGTTCACTGAAATCAAATTAACACCACTGCTAATGAGTCAACGTATCAAGGCATTCTGTTAGAAGAATACTTTGTAAGGAACTTCAATGCAAGTCATATGCGATGCGGTTTAGCTGATTTGTATCTGCAAAGACAAAAGTTAACTGTTTGATCTGTGCAAAATGCTTGTTGAGTAAGTTGAGACATCAATAACCTGGAATGTTTTGGTTTTTATCAGATAAGAAAACTTTGATCAGGACAAAAAGGTCAACTGAAGGAATGGCAGATGGGTATTCAGAGACAGTCAGGATGTTCTAATTGTCATGCACACATCGTTTCCGGCCACTGTGGTTCTGGGAGTTATGAGCAATGACAGAAATATCATAACCCCTCACTTCTTTCCTAACAGCTTAAGAGTTGATGCAACTGATTATAATGAGGTGTTGGAAAGGAAGGCATTGCATCTCCCAACAACATTGTGCTATCTTATAAGGCCAAGATGACCCAAAAATGGATGAGTTACAATCTCTATTATCACATCACCTGAAACATATGGACTCCCAGCTTTCCAGATCAATGCCTCCATAACACCATAAAATCTCTGGAGTCTACCATAAGTAGCCCAATGTCCAAAATAGATAAAGATAATCTGATTTGCCCATGTCAACATTTCAGAGCTTGTATTAAAGTGGTCTTTGTTGATAACAGTGGATCAATTAAGAGGGGTATCAAGAAGAGTATCAAGATTATTTGTGCCAATTTTCTCTCAAATAAATCTCTTCTTTCATGACTTATGTGTCTTTTACTAAATGATCCAAAGAACTGAGTAAACTAGTATGGATGCAATGCCTGGTGCCAAACTTATTCAGAAATTTCTAAACTGTAACCAACTGAATTGTAAATAGGTATTGTTACTAATTTTACTATATAAAAAAATACAGCTGGTATTTTTGCGATAAAAATGTATTTTTCTATTTTCATAATTTTAGTGGGTTCACAATTTGTCCATGGCTGGGGCTATCATCCTAGATCAAGGTGGACCTCGGAACAACAACAATCACCTTAAATATATGTGCTCCTCTAGTTCTTCATATCTGAATCCATTGGACTAATCTATATGGACTGTAGCTGAGAGGAAAGAACTCATTCACTCCACCTAAAACGTTATAAAATTTCTGATTTCCGCAATAACTAGCACAATGACCTACAAAATAAAGATCAACTGATTCGGGCATGTCAACATTTCATAATTTGTATTGAAGTATCCATTGATTCTAATGGCGGATTCATTAAAAAGATGCATCAAAAGTCTGAAGATTATTCATGTCGATTTTTGTTTCAAATAAAATTTTTCTTTCATGACATATGGGTCTTTTACCAAAGATATATATATATATATATATATATATATATATATAAAAAGAAAGAACAGTAAGATATATAATCCGGTGTTCTTATAGATATTTTTATTTTTACAAAATAGTGCTCAATGTAAATTTACAGAGCATTAATATTATAAATTAATTGATTTAAAATATGTTTTTTTCTCACTACACATTTTTAAAGTGAAAGTGGATTTATCTGTAACCTTGGAAACATGAATTATGATTTTAGCTGTGTCTTTAAAACCCAGTAATTTTAAAAGTTACTCCAAAATGTCTTTAATTTAATTACAAAATTAAATTCGGGGTTTTTAGCTTCCATTTTTGAAACATGGTTGGAACTGTGTAATGAAAAAAACATATTTTAAATCAATTAATTTATATATATATATATATATATATATATTAATATATATGTTTCTTAAGACATTTTTATGTTTATACGTTCTTTTTTATAAATACAAATATTTAAGCAAATGCTCTGTTTTATAATAAACAGTATTAATGACATTTACCAGTCTGAATGTTCGAAAAATTTTCATGGAAAATATGTGTCCTCCGACTGGAATCAAACCTGATCCTACCTGGAACTCTCATATAGCCTGATGTGCTTTATTGATTTAGCCACAGAGGAGAGATTTGGTTAGCAAGGTTGATTCTACTGCTTTTAAACTACAATTCTCCATGATATTCTCTTGTACATTCATATCTACTTGATGCATATTCAAATGGAAACAAATGACGTCACATTATGAAATGGACAAAGTCTGACAATTATTTTAAGACATTTTTATGTTTATAAAAACATAAGTTTTTTGATTATAAAAAAGTTAAATCAACCTTGCTAACCGAATGTCTTAAAATAATTGTTGGACTTTGTCCATTTCTAATATATAATATATATATATATATATATATATATATATATATATATATATATATATATATGAAAGTGTGTGTATATAAATATAAATAAATATATATATATATATAATTATTTATATATTATATGTGGTACTTATTAGAAAACGCTCAATATCAGAGATAGAGCTAACATATTAATCAGTTTCTCTGACGATCGCTAAAGCGTGAAACCCAGGGTCACAAACTCACATCTATCCAACAAAAATATATATATATATATATATATATATATATATATATATATATATTGGCCACAGAAAGATGAAAGTAATATGAGTCCAAAATTAATAAGAACAATAATGCTTTTTGTTTAAGAAATTTAGGATAACTCTGAAATGTGATATGTCTCTGTCAATTATTCTATCTTAAATGTACATTCTTTAGCAAAGGATGCAGTATATGTGGTTCCCTAACAGCTATAATAGGTTACATGGATTTAAAGTACAAGGATAGGCTCTAAAGTTCATAGGTTGACTATGAAGGAGTGATGCTAGAGCTGTGAAGCTTTGTATGCATTAATTTCAGTTTTTCTTTTTAATAACTGCATTGTTTCTTTCCAGGTCAACTGACTTGTAAATGTTCAAAGAAAATTGTTCATACTATTGGTGGAAAAAAACGTCATCAACAGCAGATATGACGTCATCAATAGCAGATGACATCAACAGCAGATATGATGTCATCAACAGCAGATATGACGTCATCAACAGTAGATATGATGTCATCAACAGTAGATATGACGTCATTAACAGCAGATATGACGTCATCAACACTGCAAAACTAGTTCCCAGCCAAGTTTTTTTCATGTGTCAAGAAGAATCTCAGGATTTTTTATGCCAATTTTTTCTCAAATAAAGCTTTTCTTTTATGACTGATGCATTTTTTATGAAATTCATGCAAATGTCCTTAATGAATTGGTAAACCTGAATACATACACACACACACACACACAAACACAAACACACACATAAAAAAAGTGGATTGCATGTCTTTTAAAAAATAAAATATCTCCAGCAATATATTTTTTTAAAATATTAGTAACAATACATTGTTGAAAAAAAAAGTATTGTCAGCAATCCATTTTTGAAAAAAAAAATATTACCAGCAATACATTTTTGGAAAAATATCAACAGCAACACATTTTGGGAAAGAATATTACCAGCTATACATTTTTGAAAAAATATTACCTGCAGTAGATTTTTGAAGGAAAAATATTACCAGCAATAAAAATTTTGTTGGTATTAAATAATCTATTGAAGTTGATATGCCGTAAAATCTAATCAAACCAAACCAAGCGTGTCTTTTATGACACGGGTGATGATTGCTCTCCTGAACATCCTCTTTTCATTGCTTTAAATAATTCTTGAGCATTTACAAACCTGTTTATCTTTATGGTCTTTGTCTGTCATCTATCTACACAAAATTGTCAAGTAATCTTCTGACTCTTTACCATGTATTCAATTGCCCTTAATGTCTCATGTGAATGTTAAGTTTTCCAATCCTTCTTTCTTCATTATGTTCCAAATATTTCAAGTGACTTTCTGATTGTTAGAAGCAGTTTCCTTATTTTGCATGTCTTCTGCCCATTGTATATTCAACCGTTGTTCATAGAACAACATCTCATTCATTTTAAGTCTTTCTTCTACTGCCCAGCGCATAAGTGATTAGATATTACATGGAGGTTTAGCATTACTTTTCTTTGTTTCTAAGGCAATTTTCTAATCCTTTAATAACTTCTCCAGTTTCTAAAAGCATTCTTCTCAGTTCAAATGGTCACCTAATTGTTTCTGACAAGGTTAAAGCATTGTTTCATTTTAGTTATGAAGATGGAAAATTCACCAGGCAGGAATGATCATTATCTTAAATTAAGATTAATTTGCTTTACTCTCTCAAGACACAAGAGATATTATTGATATTTCATCGAGAATTCAATATATTGATGTTGTCTTATCAAAATATAAAACAACACTTTTTTTCTCTTTTTGTTTTCATTTTTCTCTCATCATGAAATTTTCATTTCTTGACCTCTTTAAGACAAAGGTTCATGATGGGTCTTGTTAGACTCCTGTTTCTGGTTAGTAAAATATATATATATATATTCATCAACAAAATGAGACATTTATAAATATATATATAATCAGAGGGATTTATTATCAGAAGGATTTGGTGGTACAAAATTGGTAGATCACCACAGCTTAATCATTACCTATCTTCCATATCTATATAATCCTCACTTCCTACTCTTACATTTGTATCATATACCGCATTCAGCAACTTTCTACCTTGAGTGATTCTTGAGCCTTATATTGGTTGAATGCTTGCAAAAAAAATAGAACTTCTCTCTTTATTTCTTATGATTACAGATTAATTGAATATGGTCTTTCTTGATCTTTCTTGCTTCCGATTATGGGTATTTTCTTTTCTTTGACTATTTTCATTTTATTATTTGCTTTTATTTTTCTCTTTTGTTTTATTCTCGTTCAACACCTCCTCTTGTTGTTCTTCTCTTTTTCACCTTTACATTTTTCCTTTTCTTTTTCTATTATTTCACTTTTTCTCCTCTTCCACCTCCTCTTCCACCTCCTCCTCCTCCTCCTCCTTCTTCTTCCACCTTAATCTTTTCTTTCTTTTTATTATTTGCCCTCCTCCTCCTCCTCCTCCTCTTCCACCACCACCTCCTCCTCCTCCTCCTTCTTCTTCCACCTTAATCTTTTCTTTCTTTTTATTATTTCCCTCCTCTTCCTCCTCCTCCTCCTCCTTCTTCTTCTTCTTCTTCTTCTTCTTCTTCTTCTTTTTCTTCTTCTTCTTCTTCTTCCACCTTAATCTTTTCTTTCTTTTTATTAGTTTCTCTCCTCCTCCTCCTTCTTCTTCTTCTACTTTAATCTATTCTTTTTCTTTTCTTTTATTTTCCTTCCTCCTCCTTCCTCTTCTTTGTCTTCTTCTTCTTGCATCTTAATCTTTTCCTTTTCTTTTTCTATTATTTCTCTTCCTCCTTCTACTTCTTTCTCTTTTTCTTCTTCCTCTTATTCTTCTCCTTCAAAATATAATGCAACTCTTTTTTCTCTTTGTGTTTTCATTCTTCATGAAATAGTCATCTCTTGACCTCTTCAAGTTAAAGGTCAATCATTACCTATCCTCCATGTCTATATAATCCTCACTTTCTACTTTCAACATTTGTACTCATATCACACTTCTCATTCATAATCCTCTACTTTGAGTGGCCCTTGAGCCTTATACTTTTTGAAAACTTGTAAAATAAAAAATCACATCTCAGTTTTTATTTCTTACAATTACATATTAATCTAATATAGTCATTCTTGAACTTTCTTCTTACTGACTTTGGATATTTTCTTCTTACTCTTCTTCTTTATGTTCTCCTTCTTCTTCTTCTATATATATATATATATATATATATATATATATATAGAGAGAGAGAGAGAGAGAGAGATAAATATATATATATATATGTGTGTGTGTCTGTCTGTGTGTATGTGTATGTATGTATAGATGTGAACAGAAACCAATAGATAAACATGAGAAGAATAAGACAGAAATATAGATATATAGATTGATTGATAGACAAAAATTAAACTGATTAAGATAGATAGATAAAAAATTAAGCTGATTAAGATAGATAGAGAGATAGATAGACAGACAGACAAACATATTAATAGATTAAAATTAAGCAGATTAAAGATTTTTCAAATATATTAACTTCTTCAGAGATGTTTAAATTGGTGGAAGTGTAAGGTTTAAGGTTTTTAAAGGATTTATCCCAAGATCTGTTACATCAAGAATGTTTATTAAGGCACATGAATAAGCTTGGAAATGTATGTAAAAACATTGGTGTTGTTCTTATGGCATAAATAGGCAGGACTTGTACGCCCTAATAATCAGTAGTTTGTTTTTTATGAAAGTGCTGATTAAGTCACCTTGTATATTTATAAATTCCAATATATGGTAACTCATAATTATTTTTTTCTTTACCCTTATTCCATTGTTTATTTTTGCTTTTGTTTTCTTCTCTACTTACACTATTTACAATGTTCAGAGTGTTGTCCTCATCTTTACTGTCATATTCACTACGTTTCGGCTGTTGTACGCTCTAGCCTTCTTCAGGAATTGTCTAAATTTCTGAGACAAGGTGTTGTAACTATTTACACTATAGACATTGTTTAGACTGTTGTCATCATATTTATTGTCATATTCACAGCGTTTCAGGCATTGCATGCTCTGGTCTTCGTCAGTATTTGTCTATATTTCTGAGATGAGGTATTGTAACTATTTACATTGTTCAGACTGTAGTCCTCATCTTTATTGTCATATTCACAATGTTTTGGCTGCTGTATGCTCCAGCCTTCTTCAGTATCTGTCTATATTTCTGAGATGAGGTATTGTAACTATTTACACTATTCACATTGTTTGGATTGTTGTTCTCATCTTTATTGTCATATTCACAATGTTTCGGCCATTGTACGCTCCAGCCTTCTTCAGGATCTGTCCATATTTCTGAGATGAGGTATTGTAACTATTTACACTATTTATGTTATTCAGACTGTAGTCCTCATCTTTATTGTCATATTCACAATGATTTGACTGCTGTATGTGCCAGCCTTCTTCAGGATCTGTCTATATTTCTGAGATGAGGTATTGTAACTATTTACACTATTCACATTGTTTGGATTGTTGTTCTCATCTTTATTGTCATATTCACAATGTTTCGGCCATTGTACGCTCCAGCCTTCTTCAGGATCTGTCCATATTTCTGAGATGAGGTATTGTAACTATTTACACTATTCACATTGTTTGGATTGTTGTTCTCATCTTTATTGTCATATTCACAATGTTTCGGCCATTGTACGCTCCAGCCTTCTTCAGGATCTGTCCATATTTCTGAGATGAGGTATTGTAACTATTTACACTATTCACATTGTTTGGATTGTTGTTCTCATCTTTATTGTCATATTCACAATGTTTCGGCCATTGTACGCTCCAGCCGTCTTCAGGATCTGTCTATATTTCTGAGATGAGGTATTGTAACTATTTACACTATTCACATTGTTTGGATTGTTGTTCTCATCTTTATTGTCATATTCACAATGTTTCGGCCATTGTATGCTCCAGCCTTCTTCAGGATCTGTCCATATTTCTGAGATGAGGTATTGTAACTATTTACACTATTTATGTTATTCAGACTGTAGTCCTCATCTTTATTGTCATATTCACAATGTTTTGGCTGCTGTATGCTCCAGCCTTCTTCAGTATCTGTCTATATTTCTGAGATGAGGTATTGTAACTATTTACACTATTCACATTGTTTGGATTGTTGTTCTCATCTTTATTGTCATATTCACAATGTTTCGGCTATTGTACGCTCCAGCCTTCTTCAGGATCTGTCCATATTTCTGAGATGAGGTATTGTAACTATTTACACTATTTATGTTATTCAGACTGTAGTCCTCATCTTTATTGTCATATTCACAATGATTTGACTGCTGTATGTGCCAGCCTTCTTCAGGATCTGTCTATATTTCTGAGATGAGGTATTGTAACTATTTACACTATTCACATTGTTTGGATTGTTGTTCTCATCTTTATTGTCATATTCACAATGTTTCGGCCATTGTACGCTCCAGCCTTCTTCAGGATCTGTCTATATTTCTGGGATGAGGTATTGTAACTATTTACACTATTCACATTGTTTGGATTGTTGTTCTCATCTTTATTGTCATATTCACAATGTTTCGGCCATTGTACGCTCCAGCCTTCTTCAGGATCTGTCTATATTTCTGAGATGAGGTATTGTAACTATTTACACTATTCACATTGTTTGGATTGTTGTTCTCATCTTTATTGTCATATTCACATTGTTTCGGCCATTGTACGCTCCAGCCTTCTTCAGGATCTGTCTATATTTCTGAGATGAGGTATTGTAACTATTTACACTATTCACATTGTTTGGATTGTTGTTCTCATCTTTATTGTCATATTCACAATGTTTCGCCATTGTACGCTCCAGCCTTCTTCAGGATCTGTCTATATTTCTGAGATGAGGTATTGTAACTATTTACACTATTTATGTTATTCAGACTGTAGTCCTCATCTTTATTGTCATATTCACAACGTTTTGACTGCTGTATGCTCCAGCCTTCTTCAGGATCTGTCTATATTTCTGAGATGAGGTATTGTAACTATTTACACTATTTATGTTATTCAGACTGTAGTCCTCATCTTTATTGTCATATTCACAATGATTTGACTGCTGTATGTGCCAGCCATCTTCAGGATCTGTCTATATTTCTGAAATTAGGTATTGTAACTATTTACACTATTTATGTTGTTCAGATTAATGTCTTCAACGTTATTGTCGTATTCATCATATTTTGGCCACTGTTTGTTTTTTTTTCTTGTAATTTTTACCCTCTTTTGACATCAGTTGTTCTCTCTTTCATTTCCATTCAATCTCTTTTACTCACTTTTATCTTAATCTTCTCTCTCTGCCATATTATATGTTATCTTTTTTTTAGTTATATTTCTCGCTCTCAAATGAATTCACAAACATCTTCTAAACTTTGTAATTTATTAATTGTTATTTCCTTCCTTTATTTCCTTTCTTTTGGGGTTTAGTTTCCTCTTTTTATTTCATTCTTTCTTCTTCTTTTCTCTTAAAAATTTGATTTCATTTTCCTCTTCCTCCTTTTGCACCTCTTTTTTACTTTCATTTACTTTTCTTTCTTTCTCTTTCATATTTTATCTCTTCCGTCCCATTTCTTTCCTATTTCATTCTTCTTTCTACACCCACAGTCTCTTCCCCTCATCTTATCTTCTCCACCCATCCATTTTCTTTCAACCACTTTCTCAAACCAATTTGATGGCTTCCAAATGTGACTCCATCTTAACCAAATCCTGCAAGTAAGAGTTTGCATTTGAAGACATGAAGAACATGACATTTTTTTCCAATTTTTCTTTCACAAATGTTTGTTGTCTTTTGTTATTCTGATTGTCTGCATGAATATACACTTGTTTCCTTGGTTTGTATTGGACAAGAAAAGGCATTTCTACTATATTTGCTTGGTTGAATCTGCATCTTTCCAAAATGAATGCTTCTCAAAGTGTGTTTTCATGTTTGCCTCGAGCAATTTACTTGAGCCAAAGAAATTAATGTCATATTTAAGATACTGCATGTGTAGGTGACAAAGGGAAAGTGATATGGGATATGGCTTATGATGGAGAATGAAGACATAGGAGAAGGAAAGACGAGAATGCAGATGAGAAGAAAAGAAAAGAGTATAAATTAGTGTATGGGTGAGAGAGAAAGAGAGAAATAGAGAGCAATATATTAGAATTGAAAACAAGAAAATATAACCGAGAAAAGAGAGAAAAGCAAGCTGTGAACTAAAAAGGAAGGAGAAATATATTTGTGAATACAAAAAGAGAAAGTGAAATCATAAGAGGGAGAGAGAGAGTGGGGAGAAGAGAGAAGTGAAATCAAGAAAAGAAAAATTGAGGAGAGACAAACAAACTGTGAAGTAGAAGGGAAGAAGAAAAATATTTGCTGAGGAGAAAATAGAGAGAGCATAAGAGAGAGAGAGAAAGAGAGAGAGAGAGGGAGAGAGAGAGGAATACCAAGAGAGAGAGAAGGAGATAAGTGAAGTCAAGGAAAGGAGAAACTGAGAAGAAGTGACAAACAAACTGGGAAGTAGAAAGGAAAAAGTAAAAGATTTGTTGGGGAGAAAAGCGAGAGTGATTAAGAGAAAGAGTGTCAGAGAGAGAGAGAGAGACAGACAGACAGACAAACAGACAGACAGAGATCATCAAAGCCAAGCAAAGGAGAAAACTTAAAAGGAGAGACAAACAAACTGCAAAGCAAAAAGGAAAAAAAAAATATTTGCTGAGGAAAAAAGAGAGAAAGAGGGGAATTCAGAGAGAGAGAGAGAGAGAGAGAGATAAGTGAAGCCAAGAAAAAAAGATTGAGAAGGAGAGACATAAACTGGGAGGTAGAAAGAGAAAAAAAATTCCTGAGAAGGGAGAGAGAATAAAAGAGAGAGAGCAGAGAAAATGGAGAGAAGACATCAAATTAAGTAAAAGAAAAAATGAAAAGGAGCAACAAACAAGCTATGGAGTAGAAAGGAAGGAGACAAACTTTTGCAGAAATGAAAAGGCAGAGAGAGAGAGAGAAAGAGAGAAAGAGAAGAGACAGGTGCAGAGGGAAGGGTGAAAGTGAGGTAAGCAGTGAGGCCAAGAGAATGACATATATGAGAAGATGAAGATACAAATAAACTAATGGAGAAGACAGGAAAGAAAAGCTCTTGCAGAAAAGAGAGATAAAAGAGTGTGGTACACTTTTAACCCTCCTTTTTACTCCATAAGGAGTGAGAAGGAGGGTTAAAAGTAGAAGAACTGAGAGAGAGAAAGAGAGAGATGAGATGAGGCAAAATCTGAAGAGATGCAGATTAAGTTAGAAAGAAATGAAAGAAGAATCCTTACAGAGAAGCAAGAGTATGAGAGAGAAAGAAATAGAGACACAAAGGGAATCTACAGAGAGGATTGAAGGGAGATAACCATGGATTTGAAATCAGAACATTAATATTGATATCTCTCCTCCAATTTGCAGAACCTAGTAACTATATTCTTAATACTTGATATAATGCAAAACTATCACAATAATAAAATTGGTCAATAATTATTTGTAACTATTTATACTGCACTTAAAAGTACTTCATAATAATATTTTAAATTTTGAAATCATATTTATTTTAGGCATATGAAGTTTTTGAAAATATTTCTAAATCTTTTATTGTTTTTCAATCATTCTGCCTCACCTGCTATCCTCTTCTGCCATACCTATGAGGTGCACACACATTTTGGGAACTACTGGACTAAGGCCTTATCCATGCACACAATAGAAGGGATTAACCAGCACCCCGCGACTAAGCCTTTGTCTACAAACTCACAAAAAACATTAGGCTGTCATAAAGTAAGTCTGTCCACACATTTCATGCTGCATTAAGAACACTTACTTTATAAAACAAATTTCACTGCAAAGAAAATTGAACATGTTATTGTCATTGTATATTTCTGAAAAGAATATATAAATGTTTTTTCAATTGACATTTTGCTTCTACTTTTCTGTCAGAAAATAACCATTTTTATGTTTCATTTAAAAGATGTCTTGTTGCTGAATGTTTGGAATCCTGACACTTGAATAGCAACAAAATCTGGATAGATGGATCCCAACAAGCAAATGAAGGAAAGAAGAAAAAAAAAGGCAAAATAATGAATAATTGCAAAAGAGAAAGAAATACTTAGAGACTAACAGCAAGAGAGAAAAGGAAGAAAATCAATAAAGAAGAAAGAAAATGGAAGAAACAGAAGAATGAAAATAAAAGAGAGATTAGAGAAATGGAAGAAGGAAGTGATTTTCTATTATATAGGGTCAAGAACTTCAAAGGATTCTCAGTAGACTAATGTTCTAGGCAAAAAGAGCTTAGCCCAAAATAATATATAAATAATCAGTTTTTGTAGCATCTAGCTTTCCCAGGGATTCAATTCACACACACACATATATTCTTACACACACATACACACATTCTTACACACACACACATTCTTACACACACCACACAAACAGAAAGAGAGAGAAAGAAAGCAAGATATCACTGATAAACAACAAACAATTACTCATTTAAGCCAGTCCTTTCCCCATCAAACTGGAATGAGAAGGATATATATGGAAAACTAATACAATAATTTAATTCTTGTTCTTCTATGTGCCATGTCCTTTCAGGACATAGGTGATCATGGCTCTCCACAATTTCCTGTCCTTTATAGCTTTTAATAAGTTTTGTCTTTTTGTTATCGCTTCTAAACCCTGTTCCACTATCCATTTACTTACGTCAGTTACGCGTTGTTTTCCTCTGTCCATCTTGACTTCAATCTGTCCTGTGAGTATCAGATTTTCTATACCTTCTTTCCTTATTATGCATCCTAGAAATTTCATCTGCCTCTTCCTGATGTTGATTATAAGTTTCCTTTTTGTTTCCATTTACTCTAAAATGTTGTTGTTGCTCACATGTTTGGTCAATGGTATCTTCACCATCCTTATGTTGAACCAAATTTCTACTGCTTCAAGTCTCTTCTTCATCTTTAAGGAGATTGTCCAGCATCTACTGCCATATAGGAGGACTGATATTATGCAACAGTGTCTTTTTCTTTGTTTCAAACAATATTTCTTGATACTTTACTTAGCTTTTGGAAAGCATTTTTGGTTATAACAATGTGCCTTCAGATTTCAGTGTTGCACTTTCTGTCCTCTACTAAAACATTTCCTAGATATGTTTATTCTATCACCATTAAAAACTAGTATGTTTATCCCTAGACCATGAAAAATATTATAATACTAATCATACAATTACTTTCAATAGGATTTTTAAACTGAAAAAAGTTTTTAGTTATTTCATAGTCATGAAATCTTATATTCCTCCTGTGACCATCACAAAAAATTTATTCATCCCTTCACTACAAAAAATGGTATATTGATCAAATGACCATGAAAAAATGGTATATTCATGAAATGGCCATGAAAAATTATATATTCAAATCATAGCTATTAAAAATATGTATATTCCATCACCATTAAAGATAGTATATTTATCCCTCGGCCTTGAAAAATGTTGTATTCATCCATTGGCCATAAAAATTATATTCATTCCTTGGCTATTAAAAAAATGCTCTATTTACCCTATGACCATTAGGACACTATATTCATCTCATGACCATGAAAAATGTTTTTTTAATCATTTCATTACTAGCAAGGCAATAAAACTTCTAGGATGCAAGTGGTTACACAGTGTTAGACAATATGAGAAAAAAATTTCATTTCACCCTAAGTTAGTCAATATAGCCACAAAGATGCAAGGGGTTACTGACTGCTAGAGAATAAGAGAAAAAAAAAACACTATTAAAAAGTGAGAACAATAAAAGATCAGGAATTAAGAAATGCATTTAAATTTTTAAATTTAGAAGGCAAGGTGGAGCAATGTATAGTGGCTTGCATTAAGGAATTGGGGAGCTGATTTTGAATTCCATTTGAATCCATTACTTTCACTTACATGCTAATACCCTTGGGAAAGGTATGAATCCTCTTCTCCGCACTCCCAGCTATGGGTAAATAGCAGGACAGACTGGGTTCTATAGCCTTGGATGGCAACTGGTCTACTGCAGAAAGAAATGGCAACCTACTTGCGGAAAAAATATCTGCCTCGTCAGTCATGTATTGAAAGATACATGATCACCTGAGCGTGTATCACGCATGGCACATTCCTGACTGACTGATTTAAATTTTTGAAAATCAAAGTTGACTGGAGAGCAAGAAGCCAGAAAAAAGTTCCACAAGTGAGAATTGCAAGAGAAGAAACTGTTAGCATAGAACTTACGGTTCCATTTAGCCATTTCAACTGTAAAATTATGAGACTACCACCAATCTAGTACTGTGCTTAAATTCATAAAGTCTAAAAGTTCCTCAGAACAATGACTTTGGAATTATTTATAGAATAGAATAGGGCACCTAGAAGTTATGTTATATCAATGGGAAAGTGACTGAAGCTGAGACGCCATGTTAGGACTAATAACATTGCATATTCTTTGGATTTTATGAAGGAACTCTAAAAAGATAGCAGGAGTACCTGACCAGTCATGGCAGCAATATTCAAAGCATGGATGAATGGTATACATATAAATAATGTCAGGTAGATTCTGGTGGGAAAAATTGTCAAACACAACATAGGGAACATTTCCAAGCAATAGTTGTATTCAATTCATGACTAATAAAAATGTTTATTCCATGGCTATTAAAAATAGTATATTAAAATTGCTGTATTGATCCCTTGAACATAAAAATACTCTACTCCTCTAATTATGACCATTAGAAATAATCCACAGGGGTTGCAAAAGTAGGTATACAATAAATATTATACCAGTCTTACTATTATTATAATAGTGGGTGTAGGACTCATTTAATACCAAAAGTCATTAAGTCATTAGAATCGTTTTTAGCATTTTTATTTTCATAATTTTTTTTATAATACTGTTATGAATAATCAAGAGTGGTCTCCCCTTGTTTTGTTATTCTCCTCTTTGAGAGAGTTATTTCTGTTTACTGGGACTATAAAAGGACACTATATGTGAATATTGTATTCTCAGTTGAATAAAGCTTTCTTAAAGTCTACACCAGTGTACTTTTGTCATTACAAATAAATTCATTATAATTTTTATTTTGTGATAATTAATAATAATAAATGTTTTGCAGGTAAAGTAGCAATTTAACAGTGAATGGCAATTTAACAGATGAAGAACACAAATGGATTATGAAATAATACTTGAAGGCAGAGAATAGGTGGGCCAGGAAATTCATACTAGGAAAGAATTTTTGTTCCAGAGTATGCATGAGTGTCCCCTCTTGGTAACAAAATATGTGAATGCCGGGGACAAACAGATTGAACATTGGTTTGTATAATCAATACAATATGTTTTGTGTGACCATTTTGTTTTTCATTACTGCATCCACAGTTTTGCAACCATCTGTATGTATATATATATATATCTATATATATATATATATATATATATATATATATATACACACACACACACATACATATAGATATGTGTGTGTGTGTGTGTGCGTGCATGTATAATGCATCTCCCTATATTCCTCCTTTGGCCATGAAAAAATTTTATATTAATTTATTGGCCATGAAAATATTTTATATCTATCAATTGAACATTAAAATTATTTTATTCATCCCCAGACCATTAAAATATGTTTTATTTATACATTGACCATGAAAAAGTGTTATATTTATTGCATGGACGTTAGAAAATATTATATTTATACCTTGTCCATGAAAAATTATTCATCCCTAGGCCATGAAATAAGATTATATTCAGCACTTGACCATTGAGAGTATTTTATTCATTCATTGGCCATTAAAATTATTTTCTTCATCAACTGACCATTAAAAAAAGTTATATTTAAACATTGACCATGAAAAATTATATTCATCCCCTGGCCAGAAAAAAAATTCAGCACTTGGCCATATGAATATATATTATAGTCATCTTCTGAACATGAAAATATTTTATATTCATCACAAGTTAAATTTGGCCCTAAGAGGATAACATTTTGCTATCCTTTTCAATTTAAATGATAAAGAATTACTTTATGGTTACTCACTCTTCCCTAAGACTTCTTCATACCTTCTGTAGATCAAGGGGACTTGATTTTTATGCCAATCACATCTACATCTATTGTGCTATATCTAAACATCTACATCTAAACTTTGCTATATTACTAACAATGAAGACAACCTAACCAGGAAGTAGTTTGTTATGTATCTATTACACTGCTTAAATTGATTGGTATACTTGTAAAAATTAGTGTTGAAATAATTTTTGTAGATTCATGAGATCATTCTCATGCCATAGCATTTATCATTTTATAAGTGGGTGGGGTCTTGTTTATAAGTTAAATACAGTGTCAAATCGATATCTGATTTCTTAAAGAATATTTTGCTTTTACTTACTTTTTACTAAAGTTTCAAACTGTGCTTGCACCATTGATAAATACATGCAAGTATGAATGAGGAAAACAGGACATCTTCAGCATTACGCAGTTATCTAAGTTGTAAGCACAGTTTTCAAATTTGACATTTGTAAATAAAAACAAATTACAAATAGTTCTTTTAAAAGTCAGGAATTGGCACTTTACTTATATTATAAAGTGGAAACTATTTCTAAAATGATAAAAATGTCAATGTTCTTTATTCTGACAAGTGTCAAGGATTAAAGAGATGTTTAATAAATACTAATCTGAAAAAAAATATCCCCACTAAATTTTTTCTTTATTTTTTACAAGTGGACCAGTTAACTTAACTAGTGAAAATATCTACTAGTAGTTGACCAACTACTTACTAATACATTCTTTTTGTGTATACCAGTGTGGAAAACAGCGAAATAGTTAAGTTTATAGAGGTATGGGTTAAAGTTCAGGGATAGGTGTGTTCATGCCTTTTCTAAATGTAAGAAAGAAAAGAAATTGTGAGAAAGAAAGAATAAGAAAATATTGAAAGAGAAAAGAAATTCACTAATATGAAAGAGAAGGAGATAGGAAGAGATTTAAGGGTTTCCAAATAATCAAAAGTAGAGAAAGATGAAGAGAGGCCACTGCCTGAAACAGTACACCTGGACTTGATGCCCACCATCTTTGGTGCAAGTCAGTTGCAGAGCAAGATTTTTCTTGCAAACAGATTAACATTAATATTCTATATTGCTTTCTCGTGTAAGTGTCAGTTTAAGAGAGATGATTCCCATGTCACTGTCAGGTTTTAAATACATTTTTCTACCCTTTTCACCGATATGCTTCATCCGAGGAATACATCTGTCAGGTTGGGTGTTGCAAAATGAAAAAAAAAAGTTTGGAAAATAATTTCAAATAAGAACAAGATATTCAGCATCCTTTTGTAAATTTTTGAGTCTAAGATTGTTATTTCAAAACCAAAATGACATTAACATTCAAGAAAGTTCATTGGCAATATATAGATGCAATACATTGTAATATATATTAATATATACATATAATATAATGGGAAACATTTGACATGAGTTATGCTTTTCTTTACTCCCTGGCCATTGTACTGGGATCAAAATGTAGCATCTGTTTTCTTCATTTCTAATGGTAATATTATTTGTTTTATTACAAAGAAACATTCAGCATTCATTGACGAAGCAGCCAGTGCTACTTGAGTTATGCTTTTTTTACTGCCTGGCCATTTTACTGGGATCAAAGTTTAGTATCTGTTTTCTACATCTTTAATGGTAATATTATCTGTTTTATTACAAAGAAACATTCAGCATTTATTGACTGAGGAGCCAGTGCTACTTGAGTTATAGTTTTCTTTATTCCCTGGCAATTGTGCTGTGAACAAAGTGTAGCAACTGTTTTCTTCATCTCTAATAGTAATGGTAATATTAGCTGTTTCCTTATAAAAAAATATTTAGCATTCATTGACCAGGCAGCCAGTGCTATAGTCAGTTGAAATTTATCAAATCTATCTCTTGAAACAGTTTATCAGAAAATAGGTTTGTCAAACCTATTTCTATAGCTGCTATTGCTATTTCCTGTATTGACGAGGTTTCCTTCCTAATCTTTTGATTTAAGCGGTATGAAACATTATCTTGATTGTATTATTATATTCTCTTCAAGTTACATTTGCTACCCATTTTAATTGTTGTTGTTGCTGAAAGTCCTCAAGTAATGTATTTTGTTCTTTGGTACAGTTCTTTGACTATGATTCTGTAGCATCAGTTCCTGAGGTCTGAAGAAAGACAGTATTCTCGCCCACTCAGCTATAGGCTAAATAGTAAAATAGACTAGTTTCTCTTGCATGGTTGACAATCATGTTATGAGAAGGACAATGCTGTATACAAAACAATATGTTACCCTGTAGATATGCATGATGTATAGCCACGGAAATGTTTATGGAGTTCATGATTAAAAGCTGCATAGGATTATAGAGACTGCTCTTGACTGATATTGAATTGTATTTTACTGTAAAACAGTAAATACTAAAAGTATATATAGCATTTCATTGGAAATAAATTTTACTATAGAAATGTATTACAACTATTTATTAAACACTAGCAGCATGGCCCGGCGTTGCCCATGCTTGATTCAAAAATAGTACGACTAATACAGCAATCACTATCACTTGACTTAAAATATTTTTGTCCTTCCTTGCCTTTAGAGGAGTGCCCTTTGCCGTGCTGATGTTGTTACATGCCTTACTTCATGCCTATATCACACTGCCAACTTTTTCTAAGCTCTATAGTAAACATTAAATCTATTACGAAAAATGAACTAAACAAAATAAACACAATACGATCAGCTTTAAAAAACTGGAAAAAACATTTTTAAGGGTTGACCGATTGTCGATTTGCACTCTGTTTGGGGGGTGCTCAGAGTTGAAACTTCACATGATGACTCCCAATGGCCTCTTCATAAATCTGCTCGGTTTTCGCTAAAAACCGACATGTGGTTGAGACGCAATCTGGGCGTATCGGTTTTTGGGTTTTATGAATTTTCCACACTGTTTAGGGGTCCGTGGTCATGAAACTTCTGGACAACACTTCTAATGGTAGACTCTAAGAGGGTGTCAAATTTGGTTGAAATGTGATCATTCCTTCTGTAAGCAGAATTTTTTCGATTATCGATTTTTTTTGATTATTGATTTTTTCGGAACCTGATACCAAACTCAAAAACGGGCTCCGTCATGTCCTTACGGCAGCCATTTGCAAAATTGTGTTGAAAACCGCATTGAAATTGGGTGAGAAATGCGGCCTGGGCGAGGTAACAACGCCCACGACAGACACACAGACAGACAACATGAGAAATATAGATAGTAGATTATTATCCTTTACTTGACTGATTACATATAAAGTGAAACAGCAAATGTGATTAGCAATTATTTTATTATAGAAATACATAAGAATTATTTGTTAAACAAATCAAACTTTAATTCATCCTAGAGAGTGAAGGTATAGTGATAAGGTAAATGCTAAAAGTATTTATATAAATTATAAAAAAATTATTTTACTATAGAAATTCATTGAAAATAAAACAACTATATGCCTTAGAATTATTTCTGAAATAAATAAATCAGTATTTCCAATCCTTCTGCTGATTCTATATATAAAGTGACACAGTAAATATTAAAAACATTTATTTTTTTTTAAGCATTTAAGAGCAAGATCAGATAGGAGTGATAGAAGAAAGGATGAGGAGGAGGGTAGTGGATAGATCAAGGCAACTGGAGATGTTGATTGACATTACATTTGAATAGCTGGAGATTATAGCTCTCAGGGAAACTGGAATAGGGAAGGGAGTTCCACAGGCGAGAGGTGCGAGACATGAAGCTATTGGAGTAGAAGAGACGGCTACATTTAGGAGTTTCGACAGTGAAGGGGTGAGAGTGGGATGCCAGCCTCGTAGGGTGCTTGAACTCATGACGTCTGGGAACCAGCGAATGCAGCTCCTCAGAGCAATTTCCATGAAAGTATTTGTAGAACAGACAGAGGGAGGCAACAGCGCATATGTGAGGAAGTGACTGTAGACGAGATGCCAGAGCAGGGCCAACTACATTGATTATCCGCCTCTGGAGCCTATCAAGAACCCCGAGGCAAACAGAGGGGGCACCAGACCATATATGGCAGCAATACTCCATGCAAGGGCGAATTGTTGATTTGTAGATCTGGAGGATCGATTCCGGAGAGAAAAATTTCCTGGCACGGCAGAAATTTGAACTTTGAATAAGTTCTCCCTGTTTTCCAACAGATGGTGTTCCCAGAACTGCATGCATGTAGTTTCAGATGGTAACACATCTATAAGGAAGTACTATAAGCAAGCTTGAAATTCAGTGTATGTCATTTTACTGAAGAGTAAACAACTTTGTTTTTCATAGCCTTAAACGTGGCTGATTTCATGCCAAAGAAAGTGTGTTTGCAGGGAATTTTACAGCACTACTTTATTGAAAAGAAATTTGCAGCTGAAGCACACAGAATTCTTGTTGAGACTTACGGTGACCATGCTCTGTCAGAAATAACATGCAGAGATTGGTTTAGATGCTTTCAAAATAAAGATTTTGATGTTGAAGATAAAGAATGCACTGGTGTACTAAGTTTGAAGATGAAGAATTGGAAGCATTGCTTCATGAAGACTCATGTCAGGTGCAAGCTGAACTTGCAGAATGATTAGGAGTTGATCATACAACAGTTTCAAAATGTTTGAAAGCATTAGAAATGATTCAAAAGCAAGGACATTGGGCGTCGTACAAGTTGAAGCCAAGAGACATTAAACGGTCTCTTGTCACGTGTAAACAGCTGCTTCAGTGGTAGAAAAGAAAAGGTTTTTTGCATCATATTTTGACCAGCAATAAAAAGTGAATACACTACAATAACCCTAAGTGTAGAAGATTTTGGGGTAAGCTCAACCATGCATCAACATTGGTGGCTAAGCTGAATATCCATGGATCGAAGCTTTAGTGAGATCAGCTGGGTGTAGTTTATTATAAGCTGCTCAAACCAACTGAAAGCATCATGGAAGATCATTATCGACTATAATTGATGTGTTTGAGTCAAGCATTGAAGAAAAAATAGTCACTATATGAGCAGAGACACGACAAAGTGATTTTGCAACATGACAATGCTAGACCACATGTTGCAAAATGGGTGAAAACCTACTTGGAAATGCTTAAATGGGAAGTCTTAGACCACCTGCCATATTCACCAGACATTGCTCTGCCTGTTTATCACTTGGTCCGATTGATGGCACACGGCCTGGATGAGCAGTGCTTTCATTCTTATGAAGATACCAAAAAATAGGTTGACTTGTGGTTAGCCTCAAAAGATGTGTTGTTTTTCCAACGTGGAATTCCTGCCAGAAATTTGGAAATATCTAGTGACTAGCGATGGACAATCGCCTTCAGTGTTTCTTAACTAATTTTTGTAAATAAAATATAACTTTTCATTAAAAATTAGTGAGAACTTATTTAAGATTCTAATAATTGGAAATTATTTTACTATAGAAATTCATTGAAAATAATACTACTATAGTAATGAATTAGAATTATTTCTGAAATAAATAAATCAGTATTTCCAATCACTCTGCTGATTACATGTATAAAGTGACACAGTAAATATTAAAAGCATTTGTAGAAATTAATTGGAAATTATTTTACTATAGAAATTCATTGAAAATGAAATTTCTGTATTAATGCGCTAGAATCATTTTGCTAACTATTAATGGCAATATTTCCACAGTGAATTTTGCAAAAATTCACACAGGAAAATTCAGACACTAAATTTTTACAAATTGGTTATATAGTGATGAAGGAAATGAGACAAAGGTAGACCATAAAATTTCCAGTAGACTTTTATGCCATGAAAATGCTAAGGTTAAATGTAGGGTCTGTCTATATTTCTGAGATGAGGTATTATGTACAGTATTTACATTAGTTGGACTATTGTCCTCATCTTTGTTGCCATATTTGTCACAACGTTTCGGCCATTGTACACTCCGGCCTTCTTCAGGTGGTTGGAATTTCCCTCAGGCTCAGGTGGATGAAATGAGATGGAAAGTGAGACAGGCCTTGGAGAGAGCCAAGCTGCCCAGGTCTAACATAACAAAACTGGAGAGACTGGCGATTGAATCACTACAGCGGAATGAAAACATCATCATACTACTGGCTGACAAAGGTAATGCGACTGTAGTGATGGACAAATCGGATTATACAAGAAAACTGGAAGACTTCATTAGCAATGGTAGCTACAGCATAGTGAAGAAGGATCCTACTATAAAAACGGAACGCAAACTGTCACAGATCCTAATCAAGAACAAGGATCCCTTCGCACCCAAGACGTATAGGCAGTTATTGCAGCATTACACCAAGTTACCTCACATATACGGTCTCCCTAAGATTCACAAAGATGGTATTCCACTCAGGCCGATTGTTAGTTGCCAAGGCTCTGTGTGCCACCCTCTGAGTCGCTTCCTTGTAGATATAATTGACCCATTGATCGGAAAGTCTCCTTCATATGTCTGAAACTCCGCCCACTTCGTGGAAATAATCAAAGATGCTCCCATCCTATCCAACCAGATGGTGAGCTTGGACGTGGTGAGTCTGTTCACCAAGGTACCCACGGAGGAGGCACTCTCAGTAGTCAGAGATAGATTGACCTCTGACTCTTCCCTAGAGGAGCGGACCAGTATTCCAATAGATAATCTGATGGAGATGTTGACTTTCTGTACACAAACAACACACTTCGGAATGGGATCACACATATATCGACAGGATGAGGGCTTAGCAATGGGCTCACCATTATCACCAGCAATGGCGAATATATACATAGAATACTTTGAAGAAATGGCATTAGAGTCTATATCGCTAAAGCCAACTATATGGTTAAGGTATGTAGATGACACCTTCATACTCTGGCCACATCAGGAAGATGTCCAGGTTCTACTGGACCATGTGAACTCAATAAGACCTTCGATACAGTTCACAATGGAGAGAGAGAGTAACAATTCACTCCCATTCCTGGATGTACTAATATCTCGAACAGAGCATAGGTTCAAGACATCCATATACCGTAAACCAACATTCACTGGACAGTACCTCAATTTCGACTCCCACCATCCATACAGCGTAAAGAAAGGGATCGTCCGATGCTTACAACACTGAGCAAACGTCATAAGTGGCGATCCAGAGACGTTAGATAAGGAATTGGTCAGTATAAGTAGTACCCTACAACGTAACAACTACCCTGGGTACATGGCAGCAGCCCCCAAAAACTGGGATAGGCGGGTACAAGAGGAGGACAACAACACTCAGAAAACAGTCTGCCTGCCTTATGTGAAGGGGTTATCAGAGAAAATACAAAGGATCTGCGGTCCATATAACATCAGGACAACCTTCAAAAGTGTGACAACACTTCGCAGATATCTCTCACGAGTAAGACCCCCCACAGAGAGAAACATGACTAAAGACTGTGTGTACGCTATCCTGTGCAGCTGCAGAAAGGAATATAGACAGGCCGCCCCCTCAAGGTAAGGCTTCAAGAACACCAGAAAGCTGTAACACGAGGGGAAGTAAAAAATCAGGCATGGCTGACCACATATGGAGAGAAGGAGATCACCGCCCCCTGTGGGATCATGTTGAGATCATCGACAGGGAACACCATTGGAAAATTTGTAAACTTAGGAAAATGAATCAGCACATATGAGCCAAAAAAATCTCCTGAGCCGACCAAGCATAGAAATAAATACAATATGGGAACCAGTAATAAGGAGTGCCAGAGAAAAGCAATGATAACAAAGTTGCAATATGAACTCTGGTAAAGACATGCAATGAGAACAGCAAAATTGCAATATGAGCACTGGTAAAAATGATGCTGAAAACATTAGGTTTATAATACTCAGAATTTCATCCTCAAGGACACGTGGCACAGTGGATAAAGTTGTTGGCTAGATCCAGTAACAGAACCAAAGAAGGTGAGTTCAATACCTGGTTAAGGCAGTGGAGAACTTTCAGAGGGAAAATTAGCAGGAGATAACTGACATCCATCAAACATGGTTAAATTCTCTGGGTAGTTGGTACACAGAGAAAGAAACATTTTAGAAAAAAATCTTTTAGTAGTTGGTCCACATCAAAAAGCCATGGTTGAAAAATACTTTGATCATCAGGAAAGATTCACAGACCATCCCTGCTGTTGTTGGAGATGATTTGCTTGAAGTTGCCATGTTTCTTTCAGAACATTATGTAGACAAAAAAAAATTTATGTCACCATGTCTTCTCTTGATAATATTTATTTTTTTTATCTTTATTTTTATTTATTTTTTTCATTTTTTTTTATGTTACTATGTAGGTTGATATATTTGTATTTATTTCAATGTCTGTGCACATATGGTTATATGTATGTATGTGTATGTATGTGTGTATATATATATATATATATCTATATATCTATCTATCTATCTATCTATCTATCTATCTATCTATCTATTTATCTATCTATCTATTTATCTATCTATCTATCTATCTATATATATATATATATATATATATATATATATATATATATGCTTGAACAGATTGGGGAGAGAGAGTCACATATCTGCTCCTGAAAGTTGAAGTCTGTGATTTTTTGTAAGAAATTTGACCTAAAAGTAGAGAAAAATAGAGATTTAATTTCCTCTGATTGCTCAAATATTTAACATAGTGATGTTAATTTCTAACCAATAAACACTTTGATTTAAATGGTGTATATTATATTGTGGAATCTTTTTTGGCATATTTGTAAATATTGTCTATTACGTAGCAAACAAAATTTGTTTTTTTTTTAAATATGGCACCTCTGTGGGTATGTAAGTGTGTTGCAAATAGGATTTATTTCCTATAGTCATCTTTCAAACCTGAAAGGTTCATTTTCTTGAAGCCAATTTAATTATTAAAAAAGATGGCTATACATATCTGATCATTTACACATTTCCAAATGGGTTGGATGCTATGTATGACATTTGTACGAGAGTCTAGATCTGATGTGTGTATTTAAGAAAAAATAGAACATTTCTTGGAAGGGTTATTTCATTTGGAATTTCAAAGTGATTATGTGCCAAAATTTTATTTTTATTGATAAATTGAAATTTTGGAGGTGAAGAACAACTTTTTTTTTTATTAATTAATCAAACATTTCTCTAACCTTCCTAAGGTGACAACCAATAAATGTTCTTAAATCCTCAGTTACTGTTATATACAACAGTTAAAATACAATTTTAATTTAACAAAAACAATGTAAACATCCTTGAAGTTGTTGGCACAGAATGTTGGATCACGGAATTGAGTTCAAATTGAATCTGAAACCATAGTACAAATATATAGCTTGGTGTGGCTGACCCACAGGGATTCAAATGACTGATCAAATATCTCCAACGGTTACGTTTTTCTAATTAAGATCAGTGTGCTGCAATAGTTGGGTATTTTGCAATGTGATGGGAGGCCACTGGAAATTCCAACCAATTTTTTTTACAAGCAGACTGCAAAAGATGTTACAGAACAGTCACATTTATTTATTTCTGGAAATGTTTACTAACAGAGATTTTATTGTGGATTTAGTACGTAAACGCCTGTTCCTATCAATCAAAGAGAATGTTGCTCAATTCAGAATTTCCAATCAGGACCAGTAACGTTTAAAAGATCGTTTTATTGAATGACCATTTTGTTGATTTTATTTGGCTCAGCAGAGCCAAATAAAATCAATCATTATTCTATTCCAGGACTATATTAATTTTGTTAGATTTCACTAAAGGTTTCTGGTGCTTACAGCCATCGCATGTCAAAACACTGCTTGTTGTACGATCATCGATATTAAGCAACACCGAGCCTAGTCAGTACCAAGATGGGTGACCACTTGGAAATACCAAGTACTGAAAGCTTTAATATTCGACTGAGAATCTATATTGTAATTCTTCTTGTATGTATTTATTACTTTATATTTTTCTAACTATAATCAGTCTAGTATTTTTTCCAATTCAAAACTGGAATCATTTGCACTTTGATAAAAAAATTTATTATAATTCTACTTTGGCATATAGGATGAATATGTTGAAATATGTCTTGGATTTTTCTCTTTCTTTGCATATGATGTCCTATGTCCTGAAAATAATTTACTGTTTGATACTAACATTCATTGGATGATAATCACTTATCTGTCTCTCTGCTTAGAGTTTGCAAGAGATATGTCCAGGTTTCAAGAGGATTACCTAATTGGTAAATGGATTCAGTTTCCATAAAACTCAATGTAGGGACAGATAAGTGAACATTTAATTTTATTTATTAATGTTATAACACCAATGATGTTGTTTATGATGATTATGATGATGATTGGAAGCATTTTGGGTCCCACTAGGGAATGCTGGGATCAAGGTGGATCCAAAGGAGGTTTGAATAAAGTTGTTAAGTTTACATTGTCTTTGTGTTGCTTTTACTTTTCATTAACCCATCTCATATAATTTATCTGAGCCCAGAGGAACAATTACTATATATCAGAAAAATATTAAGCAAATTAATGTCAAACTAGAAAAAAATTTCCATGATGGCAATTTGTAATTTAAGATTTCACTGGAGCCCAACAAAGTCCTAAATGACAAAACCCTTCACATAAAATTTTTTCCAACTTTTTTCCAACTTTGTCATTAATTTGATTAATATCATTCTGATATACAAAATTTTATTTATCATATTCTTCGATTACTATATATCTTCTTTCACCTCTTTAGTACTACAAGACACCTTGTAGAGAGAAAATAGAGCCACAGCCTCATTACACTTAGGCCACACCTGATACAAGATGTTGTTGTTATTGTTTTTGTAGTAAGTAGGTGGAGTAATGGATAGTGGCTCTGATTGAGGAAATGGAGAGCCAAGTTCCATTTCCAGTCAAATCCATTACATTCACTTACATGCTAATACCCTTGGGAAAAGTATGAATCCTCTTCTCCTCCCAGCTATGGGTAAATAGCAGGACAGACTGGGTTCTATAGTTTTGGATGGCAACTGGTCTACTGCAGAAAGAAATGGCAACCTACTGCGGGAAAAATCTGCTTCGTCAGTCATGTATTGAAAGATACATGATCGCCTATGTGTGTATCATGCATGGCCAAGACTTAGGTCTAAATGAGATGGAGTTGCTACACTCATGTCCAACTGACTTTGAATTCAGAGCTATTCTTCTTCTAGACTGACTTTCTATTTAACCCATAGCTGGGAAATCTATTACATTATACATACATCATGTATGCAACCCTCATGAGATATTGTAAGATTTACCTGTGCTTTAAATGAATACAGCCCTTTTAAAAACTCTTCCATGCCTTCATTGATTATGATTGTATTTTTCCACCAATCTAGTACTGTGTGTAAATTCATAAAGTCTACATACCATAGAGAAAAGTTTATCAGAACAACTACCATGAAAGTATTTATACAAAAGACACAGAGAAGGTATAATGCCAGTTCAGGACAAATAACATTACAGATTCTTCTTCTAATTGGATACCTTAATGAAGGCTAAGAGGTTCAATACACACAGTGGGCTTATATTCACACACACACACACACACACACACACACACACACATATATATATATATATATATATATATATATATAATTAGTTGTAATGATGTGAGTTTGTGACCCTGTATGTTAGCTCTATCAGAAATTATGTATATACTTATATATATATATATATATATATATATATATATACATACATACATACATATATATATATATATATATATATACCAAAGTATATAATTGGTATACACTGAATGAAGAAATGAATTGAATAAACATATATATTTTTTTCTTTTCTCAATAATTTTGTAGTTTTTTAAACTTAATAGTGATTAAATTTGGATTTTAAAATTGCCAGTTTTTAATTTTAATTTTAAATTTTATCATATAAATTTATAATTATTAGTTAGTATAAATTTTTTTTTAATATTACACGTATTTAAAGATCTAAATAGCTATAATAGCAG